>CM057458.1:1284107500-1284447500 GCA_016271365.2 Neoceratodus forsteri
GCTGAAATGTGTTTTCGCGCACTTCTGGTGCAGAATAGTGCGGTTGCTGTGCGAAATCAGTGTTCGGAACATATTGCGAAAATGACAGTGACACTGTTCATGAACAGAGGTCATAAAATGCCTGTGTTGTAAATTTGGTTACAATACTCCATAAAATGACTGTGTTATGAGTGTGCGTTGCGCAGTTTGCACACAGGCTCGTAAGTTCACAAACTTATAATAGTTTCACTCCAGATTTTCAACAGTGCCATTGTTCTGTACCTCCTAATGATCAGTACAGCTGTCATTTTTTCACATCCTGACTAAAATCTGTTTTCGCAGTTCCAGCGCACAATAGTGCGATCGCTGTGCAAAGCCCATGTTCGAGACATATTATGAAAATGGCAGTGACACTGTTCATTAGCAGATGTCCTAAAATGCCTATGCTGAAAATTTGGGGATGGAAGTCAGTAAAATGAGTGTTTTACGAGTGTGCAATGTGCAGTTCGCACGCACGCTCGTGACTTTGTGAATTTGTAATAGTTTCACTCCAACTGTTCATCATTGGCATTTTTTCCATGCCTCCTTATGAACAGTACAGCTGGCTAAAATGTGTTTTCGCACGTCCAGCGCAGAATTGCATGGTCGCTGTGTGAAATCAGTTTTCGGGACAGTTTGAAGAAATGACGGTGACACTATTCATGAGCAGAGGTCCTAAAATGCATATGTTGAAAATCTGGTGCCGAAAGTCCATACAATGACTGTGTTGCAAACGTGCATTGTGCAGTTTCCATGCACCCTTGTAACTTAGTCAATCTGCAATATTTTCATGCCACATTTTCACCACTGGCATTTGTGCACACCTCTTTATCAACTGACCAGCTGCCATTTTTCACAACCAGCCCAAAACGCGTTTCCGCAGCTGTGGCACACAACGGTGTGCTCACTGTGCAAAATCATCTTTTGCGACACATTAACAAAATCAAAGCACTATGCATCTCTAGCTCTGCTACTGCCAATGCCAGTGCGACAACATTCTGCATTGACAACTGCTTGTTTAAATAATAGAACAATAACACCTTGGTTCCAATCATGTGGTAGAACCAAGTGCTGGCTTATTAAAGTAAATAATGATGCCAATAGGTGTGACCAAAAGTCCGGGATGGGAGAAGTACTTTGGCTGACAGTTCATCATGTCCTGCTGCCTTATTCCTTTTTTGAGAAAGAATAGCCACTCTAACTTCAGCCTCAGAAAATACAAATTGATTAACACATTCACTGTTTATAGAGTATTCAGATAATGGAAACAGTTCTTCACACATTTTAACATTATATATATTACTAAAATATGTAACTCATTTATCTTTTGTTATCGTTCCATGTAAATTATAGCTAACATTGTTCCCATCACATCCATAAGCAGCTAGTGTCCAAAATGTAGGAGAATGCTTTTCCCAAATCACTTTTTGTAGCTGGTACCAAAGCTCATTTTTATACATTTTTTTCTTAAGCTTTAATAACTTCCTATACTCAGCCTTTAAGTTCTTAATGGCATATAGTACAGGTGATATGGCTAATTTAGATCTTAATTCCCCAATTTTTCTAATGTTCACCCTTAGTTCTTTACATTCTTTATCAATTCAGGGATTGGTAATACCAACATCTATTAATGATTTTGGTTGCATTTCTTTACACAGTTGAGTTCCCCACTTATCCATAAACTTACCAAAGGCACCTAATGTTTTAAGACAACTAGTCCTATCTGCCCCAGATGTAGGAGGCATCATAGTCATAATGGGATTGTTACTTATTATCCTTAGTTTCCTTGGAGTGTTCATTCCACTTTTAATACTCATTGTTTGATTTGCTTCTTTTTCCACTTTTTATCTTTAACATAATTTATACATTCTAGCCTACTTTTACATTCTAACAGGAAATGAGCACTATCCCAAATTTTATGTATTCTGCAATGTTCTATATTAGGGTAATCAGAGGCATCTACTACACAATAGTTCAAATCACTTCCCCCATTAACTGTTGGGAATGTTATTTCACCTATCCAGTTTCCTTTGATACAGCCATTTAAAATTCTAAGACCATTCTCACATAAGAACTGTAACAAGAGTTTACCATTGACTGTCACAATTAGATATTTTGAGTGTCTAATTGGTATATTAAGTGTATCATCAATTCCCCATTCATTTTTTTTCTCTTCGATTATGTCAGCCAAACAGGCATTAAGATCACCTACAATGAAAAGGACCATACCTAGACAATGTGATTTAACAGAATATAGCTCATCACCTAGCATCTTTAGCACATCCCTGAATTCTTTCTGCTTTAAACTGGTATGATCTCTGCAATGCCCGTGATGTACAGCCTATCCTTGACATATTCATCACCAAATTTCTTGCCTTACAGAATCACCACTCTCCCATCATTACTCGCCGAATAAAAGGGAAACACACTAGATGGCTAAAAAAGGACCTCCTTGCCGAACTCAAAATAAGAGACAGGAGCTGGTGCTCTTTTCAGTCCACTGGATTGCAAGAAGACTACAACACTTACAGGAGACTAAGAACTGACTGCAGAAAGGAAATAAGGACTGCAAAGAGCTCCTATTGCAAAATCCTGTTGAATAACTCTTCAGGAGATCCCAAAAAATGTTGGTCACATATTAAAAAATTCTTGGGATCCTCTCGCTCCTCTACTCCAAATGACATGGTATTGAAGGGTATCCACTGCAACAACCCACAGACAATTGCTAACTTTTTCAACAAGTAATTCACAGACCTAACTGGGTACACCTCCTCCTCCTTCCCTACCACACATAGAGGGGAACCCCCTGATTTCACTCACAAGGATTCTGCTACATCCTCCTTCCATTTCAAGGCTGTCACAAAAAAAGGGGTAACTAATCTTCTCAGATCCATCTTGGACAGCACTGCTACAGTGTCTGACAGTCTCGAGCCCAAACTTATGAAGCTAGCAGCTCCACTCATTGCCACCCCTCTGGCCAGAATCTTTACCCTATCCCTGTGCCAAAGCTGCATCCTTGATATCTGGAAGATGGCTAAAGTCACACCTATGTTCAAGAAAGGTGACAAAAAGGACCCATCAAACTACAGGCCTATAGCCATCCTGTCTGTGCTAAGCAAAATTCTTGAAGATTGTTGCGAACCAAACCATCAAATTCCTCCTTAGAAACAACCTCTTATCAAGTGTCCAGCATGGCTTTTGCAAAGGGCATAGTACAACCCAGGGATAGAAATTAACTTTTTTCGGTACCTGCACCAAGGTGCATGTGGCAGCAAAAGTTACATGCACCATGGTCAGGTTACTTGCACCGGTGGTCATAATGATAAAAACTAAAAAAAGATAACTGATTCAGGAATCGTTGCATATGAAAATGAATGTAATACTATTCTACAACATGTCAGTGTCGTCATCACTTTCCATGCTTTTTCTGCATCATTTCTGGCACCATAAGGTACTGTTTGAGGTCTCCTTGTTCTCATTCCTGCTGACCACCACCTAGCTATGGCATTATCTGGCGAGTATGTGGACACTGTGTCACTGCTCAAACCAACTGCCATTAAAGCGGACACAGTTTCTGGTCTCAAGTTTGCCCTCCAGTCGTGTTTTATCCGTGACATTAACGAGAAACCCCTTTCACATTCTGCAGTAGAAGATGGAATGAGAAGAAATATTTTCAGCACTGAAAGAATGTCCTTAAAGTCCTCCCTTTCTTCAGAAAGAACTCTAGCCCACATAGTAGTGGAATCTAAAGGTGGATGGTAAGCTGCATTTAGGGTCTGGACATATGCTTTCAGTTCTGACCACTGCAAGACTGCTGAAACAGCACTGTACCCCTTTGGTTCAAGAATGTCACTGTAATGAGAAAATAATGACTTAACTTCTGTGTCTCCATACTCTGCCAGGGAATCAGAGTTAGGCCAGTTAGACAGGTTGAAAATTCCCATTTCCGTAATGACACGGTCATTAACAAATTCAGAGAAACGATTCTCCATTTGATTTAGGGTGGTGGCCAGCACTTTCTTCACAATAGCCCCAATGCTGCTCTTTGCAGTGTTTGCATCCTCGTCAGGATCTGATCTACTACGTCTTGCTGAACCAGAAGAACCAAGCTCCACACCTTTGTAATGCAGCTTACCATCCACGAGATTGATTCCTGTGTCAAGGCAATCAATAGTCTCTGACTCTCTAAGAGATTTCAGTTTTGTCATGAGAGAAAGAACTTTAGCTTGCACTGAGTCTACTGTTAAGTTATTTTGCTGGAATGTCAGTGTTAGTCTGGACATGACTGCTATATAGAATTCTAGGAAATTGATGAAGAACAATATCTTCGGCGATTTTATCTGCATCAGGATTGCAGTGGCCTTTTCTCTTTTATCCCCTGTGCCATTTACTGACACATCGTCCAGGTGTGTAACAATTGCTGGATAATTTGTCTGCAACACTTTCACAGCATGCTGGTGATGTGGCAGCCACCTTGTTTCTTCAGTATTTACAGGACGCAGTACCCGGATGCCCAGTGCCTCCCCCGCAGCCTGCAAGCCAGTCCAGTTTAAAGCAGAGTGCTTATAGAAGCCATGCAGTAGGGAAAGCAAATCTTCCACTGCAGAGTACAGGGGTGTCCCCTTAATCACATATTTAGTGACCAACTCAAGTCTGTGTGCACAGCAGTGCACAACTTTTAAAAGTTTAGCCTCCTCCTTCAGTCTTGTGGCTACTCCAGTTTTACTGTCCATCATGACTGATGCCTCATCAAAGCAGCAAGCCACTAATTTATTTTTCCAGTCTTATATTTGGAAATCATTTTCCATTGTAAGTTTTAAAGTTAATGTTATACTTTCTGCATCTGCCTTGTCTAGAGGTTTAAGTGCCACAAATTTAGTGACAGGGATGTCCTTTTCCAAGATGCGGACATACACTACCTCCTCTTCAGTAATACTTTTGTCTGTTGAGCCATCTGACAGAATGGAAAAGAAATCTTGAGACTTCACCAATGACATTAAATCTTCCATTTTATCTCTGTAAATATATTCTGTGAATACTCTTGCTTGTTTGTCGTTACAGTAGGTTTCACTGACTGACACCCCATTCGCTCGTAATAAATTTATTTCATCTTTTAGATCAGTAAATGGTTGTGTTTTTACCAAGAAAAAGTTGTTCTAAAAGAACTCTCATTTGCTCAAATTCTTTTCTTCCATTTTTGGACAATCTTTATTAATGGCTGCTCTGCAGGGGTTATACTGTGGGCAAAAATGCTTTTCTGATGCTTCATGTAAATCTGATGACTCGTGAAATTCGACGTTTGCTTTTCTAAAAGATGAACACACATCTCTGAATGAATTATTTTCCCTGATTTATCAAATAGTTCACACATTCACATTTCATGATGTTCAGTTCACTATCGATGGTTTACTTACGGTTCTGTTTCAAGAGTTCACAAATTTATAAGTTTTTTTCTTTTTATGGTGGCTTCCACCATCATGTGGTGCAGTAGGAGGCAGAGAAGGTTGAGGAGGAGGCACTGAGCTTGAGCTGCTCTGCTGGACTTGGGCACAGTCAGATTGGGAATCAGAAATGGGGCTAGGAGGAGGAATCTGACAAGAATGCAGGACTGATACGCATGCTGCATACTCATTATCAGGGGAGTTAGATTCCATTACTGACACATTCACATTGGAAGTACTAGTACTGGGAATGCCTGCTGTTGCACTACTGGCATCAAGAATCAGAGAGACTTCAAACGGCTACTGCCACCACTGCCAGACTGAGATACAAGACTCGGACTGTATCTGGTTCTGGACATCAGCTACAGCAGGAACAGCTGCTGCAGCAGTAGCAACTGCAGGCATTTCACACGCTTGCTTGCTGAACTTGTATGAAAAAGAGTATTAACTGCTTTGGGTAAAAGTTTCTTGGCATGGTCGTTAATGCAGTGAGCTTGCCTTTGTCTTCTTATGTAACACAAATGTCAATAAAAAGTTCTCTGCTATGAGACAAAAAAGTGTCTGTGTATTTTTAATATCACTTATTTGCTAAATAGATGGATCCCTCGGAGCAGGCAGGTGAGTGAGGGCGTTCAAATAAGTTACATTCAGTATTAACCTGAGAATAACTCAGGAAATTAGGTTAAATGACTTAGGTCCAGGCCAAGCCAAGAATAAGTTTAGTCGGCAAGGGCAAGGCAGCTGCTGAAGCAGCGAACCACCAGTTAGATTTATTTATCCCACCAAACTGGTGGTGGTAACTGTCTGTACTACTCCAGAACTAGAGACAGAGGAGAAGAAGAAAAAGAGAGAGAGAGATTTCGGTTTAGTAACTTTTACTTGTCTGAGAGAGTCAATGTGTATTTACACACTCACAGCAGGATAGTAGGAGGGAGGGCTGTCTGACTGCCTGAGGCAGTCTTGGGGTGGGCTACACACTCTATTTAGACTATTAGACAGTAGAATCGGTGGTTAGTTCAAGGGGGGGGCATTTTTTTCCCCTTAAATTTTATCAAATGACACACAGACGAAAGTATTACTGAAGAAGAGGCCTAGCCACCTAGTGTACTAGCAACTAGCTGTTAATGTATACAAATCCAGATAAATGGGAAGCAAAGCTCTCGAGTCTCACATCCCACACAGTTGCACACACAAATGGGCAGACTAGGTAGGTGAACCAGGCAGCCAACCAGGTCAAACGTAGCTGTAGCCACAGGCAGTGATTTTTATTTGCTGTCAAAATTCAAATTTTTTTTTTTAATATATGGGCAATGGGCATCATATTCACAGGTGACAGGTCACTCACAGGCAGGCATTATACTTGCCACAGCAGTGGAGGCTGAGCTGACAGACATTTACTGTGTGACTGACTCTCTGAAAGGTAACTGGCTTCACATGCAGTGTACACACACAGAAAAGATATATAGTGTATGTAGAGTAGACTAGGTAAATAAGCAGCCAGGTAGTCCTTATCTGCTGTCCAAATCTATGTTTCTATGTAGTATATATATATTTGTAACTACTGTTACTCAGCATGCAGAGATTTATTTTACTCTCTGATTATGACAGAGTAGACACTGGACGGATGGATGATATCATTCACACAACATTGGTCACAGTCACACTGACACACTCACATACAAATATCGGTTATTTAGCTGGCTCAGGGCAAGGCTGGCACATGCTAGTTCCCCCAGAATTAAAAAAAAGAAAGCAGTTGTCTGAAAGACCAGACCAATTATTTTTTTCACACAAAACTAAATGAACGAGGACTAGGGTAATTCAATACATCAAATTGTGAACGATGGGAAACCCACAGTACTAGCTTATTGCTAGCTCAACAGGCAGACGCAGACTGTTAAAGTCCTTTTACACTTTCTTTATATTAGATCAAAAAAAATAAACAGCAAGCAACTGCCCTTTGCTTGGGCAGAGGCTGCACGCTAGCCTAGCCTGCAGCAAATCTGTCACTGGCAGTCTTTGCTTAAAAGGTTTATTTAGAGCACAAGCTCACACTGGTATTTGATTTTTTTAATGATTTCCAAGCCCCGCTCCCCATTTATTTAGACACAGGGCAGCACAAGGATCAAAAAAATGTGGCACAGTTGCAAGGTTTTAAATAATTGATTAGCAGTTTTTTTCTTGGGACTATACTAACTGTACAGAAAGTATTTATATAGGTTTTCTAGAAGTGTTATGTTTGTTATACACAGTGAGGCAAATGCTATGCATTTTCACAATGTTTGAGCAGTTTTAGGAGCAAAACGCTAATCAATTTTTAGAGTTAAATAAAACCCTGCAGTTGTAAAAAAAAAACACAAATTTCTCTACAAAGTTAACTTCTCCTTAGTTTCCTTACACTGAAAAAGAAAATAAAGCAACAGCTCTTTTTTTTATAGTACTGGTTCCATGCTAAACACCAAAACAGGACTGAAGAAATCCACTCACTTGGATTGCTGGAGTTTCTTTTGCTATTACTTTTCAGATTTATAATTTTTTTTTCTTCAAATTGCTGCCTGGTGTTAACAACCTCTCTCCCTGCCTAGATACTGCAGTCTGCAGTGCTAAATATATGAAAACAAGACTGCAAAGACCAAAATCCCCTTGCTTCGGGGTGGGGTGAACCCCCAATTTATTTCAGCTATTAACTTCCCGATTTATACCTTTTTTTCCCTACTAATGCCACTTTAAACTGTTTTCCTGCCTAGATAATGCTAATATGATAAAGTTCTGTATAGGAACAACAAAGATTCACGATGATCACGGAGCTTCCCACCTTGCGACTGTTCTCACTGAAACAATCCACAAAACTGCATAGTTAACTGATGCAGCGCATGCCTATGTGAATCTTATTGTACCACGAGGGTGACTGGAAGAGACTCACGTGGTACAATAAGGTTAACATTGCTGTTTGCCAGTCTGTCAAGCCACTAGGAGGAGGACCCATCTCCTGTCTGAGTGCTGTCTCTGTGATGAGACCATCCCCCACCCACCCCATGCCCAGAACTCCACCCCTGATTGGCATAATTAAAAAAAAATACCCCGTAGTCCCACCTCTGAGCCCCAAGTTCCACCCCTTCTGTTCTGCAATGCCACACCCCAACCAATCACTGCTGCAGAAAAGGGATTAATAATTCTGGTGCCAGCCTACTTTCACTGCAGCTCTTCTCACTCCAACTCCTCCCGATTGCCGGCGCCACCACATCCCGCCTCCTTGGACACTCCTCCTCACTCAGGCATTCAAGCTCCGTGGCCGCCGTGCTTTGCTGTAGCCTGTTCCACTCCGAGTCGATGCTGCTCTCCCTTGGTGCTTCCCAATGGTATGCGTGCCGCCGACGTGACCTTAAAAAGAAAAAATATATATATTAGCTTGCTGTTTCAGCGATGCGCCCCTTGTGGCACCTCATGGTAATGCAGCCAACGCCATTTGAATCTGCCACAAGCTACATGCACTAGGGCGCAAGCCAGGAAAAAACCTGCATGCACCAGCCTGTTTCTACTTGCACTGGGAACAGACTGGGTATGCTAATTTCGACCCCTGGTACAACCACAGCCTTACTCAAACTTACAACAGACACCATCTCTGCCATGGACTTGGGCCTACTAACAGGGGCTGTCTCCACTGATATGACCAAGGCTTTTGACCTGGTGGACCACTCTCTTCTCCTTCACAACTTACAAACCATGGGATTCACTGTGAATGTAACTAGCTGGTTCTGTAGCTACCTATCAAACAGAATCCAAGTAGTTAAATTCAACTCAACCTATTCAGATCAAGCCACTGTGAACATCGGGGTACCACAAGGTTCCATTCTAGGGCCTCTACTATTTTATTTTATTTTAGTCTTTGGTAACTGGGTAAGGCCCACTAGGCACAATTACCTGTTTTCAGGGGTGACCTGGGAGCACTGGGTGGTTAAGTGACTTGCTCAGAGTCACACAGTATGCAAGTGGAGGTTGTGAGAATCAAACCAAGGTCTGGTCTGCTGGATGCACCAAGCTCATTCACAGCTCACTACTCTAACTTCTAGGCAATACTGCCCGTTCAGTTCTCAATATTTATAAATATTTCCTCCGACTTCTCCTCCACTTCTGTCTTGCTCTATGCTGATGACATAGTCTTGTACACCAGTGCTAAGGACGTTACTGACATCAATCTACATCTGTCCATGGATTTCCAACATACACAGACCTGGTTATTGCACAATAAACTTGTTCTAATTGAGGTCAAAACCAAATCTATGCTATTTGGATCCACCCACAGGCTCAAATCCAGCCAACACAGTTTCCAAGTATCCTGCAGCAATGGATCACTCACTGGCATTGGCACGTCATCCAAATACCTAGGAGTAACTCTGCCCATCCCTAAGCTTTGACCAACACATACAGTTAACCTGTAAATCTGTTAACTCCAAACTCGGCATCGCACACAGGACCAGAGATGCCCTAACACCATCAGTTAGGCTGGCTAACACCAGGGGCATTCTCCTGCCTACTATGACCTATGGGTCTGCTACTTATGCTGCCTCCTCTAAATTGCACCTCCATAAATGGGATGTAACCTACAACAATATATGCAGGTATGCCTCTTCTCCAAGACTGAAACATCATTGCCTCCTCTACTCTGAGTTAGATGGGCCATCTCCCAGTGCCACCAAATCCCACTCTTTGTGCTCTACTGTGGACAACATCATGAGGACTCTCGACCCCTATGGTACTGGCTGAGATGCTCACTACCCTATCTCCCAGGTATGGCCTGCACTCTTCTGACAAATCTCTTCTTAGTGAGCCCAAATACAAAACAACAAAGGGTGCTAGTGCATTTGCCCTCCATGCCTCTCAGCAGTGGAACTCCCTACCACTCAATGTTTGCCTAGCACCCTCACACTATGCCTTTAAAAAAGCACACCGTTGTTATCTCATCTAGTCCATGCGCCTGTTTCAAGTCCCCATAATATATAGCTCTCCCCTGCAACTCTCAACTGCCACTCTCATCTGCCCTCCCTAGCACGCTCTATGTTACCCTCCCTCAGCTACTCTGACCCACTACTCCCCTGGATGTTCTCCCACAAGGGCCCATTTTGATAACTGTCCCTACCTATTTGACCTGCCTTCTTTCATTGCCATAAGGTTTTTATGTCCTTATACTACCTTGCCTTGCTTTCACTGATGAACAGAATCTCTTCACAATATATTCTGTGCTGTCATACCTGTTTCCTGCGTGGCCCCTACTCTGGTGACAAAAATATAATATTTAGTTTGTACCTCATACCAAACTCTGTACTTTACTCATGTTAATTATGCATAATACCCCTTTTTTGCAGATTATCTCTTTTAAGTACTGCTTGGACCCATGTATAATGCCCTGCAATACAAAATACCCTTATGTTGTTTACTACATGGTCATGTTCCTCCTTTTGTTTTTCCTTATCTCAATGTTTAATTCCCTACTTGGAATATGACTGTTTCTTGCCTTCTGTATATATTTCTTGTAAATTGCTGAATTCCCTATTTCAGAATGTTACTATTCTTGCCATCTGTATGTATACCTGTTATAGCTCTATAATCTCCCTGGTCGTGCCTGAAAATAGTCATCTCTATGGTTACTGCACCTACCCGGTAAACAAAAACAAAATAAATAAATAAATAACTGAGGCAGACTATAGATGTTAAAAAGAGCCATCAACTTTACTCTTAGCAGCTCAACTTATGTACATAAAGAAATCATTGTAAAGACTTGTTTCAATACTCTTTAGACCCAGGGTAAGGGATACTCCACACATAGCACTCTATCAAACAATCCTCCAAACAACCCATCCATGTTTCTTGAAAAATCAAATTTTAGCAACCACCCTAGACACCCTTTATCTTCTATCTTAAATTTTAATCCTGCTACATTCCAACTAATCAAGGATATAAAAGTATCATTGATAGATTTATTCAATCAGTTAGACTCATCTTCAATATTTAGAGTGCTCTCCAGAGTGTCACTGGTTACCATTGAGATGTCCTCACTTGATAGGGTACAATTATCAGAGGGGTCTTCTATATCTAATACCTCACTAGTAGTTATTCTATTACCTAGCTTCTTTCTTTCTTTCTCTTATATACACCATTTCAGAGTCCTCTCCATCCAAGCTAATTTATGTCTGTTGGTTTCCAATTAGCATTAATTCTAGATTGCTTAACTGCAGTATCTTTCCTTTTCTCCTTCCCTTCATTCTTAGATTCCTTTCACAATTGTTTTGTTTTTCCCTCAATGGTACTGGAGGTATTACTTCTTATTGTATAATCCAGCACTATTTCCATTGCTAGGAATTCATTCCTTTCTGCTATTAATGGCAAACTTTTTGTGGATTGTTTTACAACAATACAGACCAACCCCTTTAAGGGGCTGGCCTTGTACCTATATGCAGAAACAATATCCTGCCATCCCATTTTATGACCCATAGCTCAATTTATTAAATTGTAGGTTGTAAGTTTCAGAATGTATGAGTTTTCATTTCTCCCCTTAGGAACACCCTTTATATAGGCTGTTGGAAGCATATCCCCTGCCTTTGTCAGGTGAGCTTTCCTCTCCTCCTTTGATTCTTTTTTCTGCATCATTTTCACCTTTTTTGATGTTTTTATAAAATGTTACCTTTTTATTAGTTATCTTTCCTCATGATATCTTCCCTTTACTATCTTATCTTTCTTATCAGTTAATTTCTCCATGCTGTTTTCATTAGAACTTTTTTTCCGAGTTTTACTATTCTTCTTTATCTGATGTTTCCTTTGATTTAGTTCTTTAATTAAAAGGTCTATTTCCCTAATTTCTTTACTGGCTACCTCTTCAGTTATAGTTTTTATTGATTTTGTCTCTTTACAGGCATTAATAGGAATATCCTTCTTAATCTGGTGTTGATTATTTGTGTCCTCCTTTTTAGACTGTCCTTTCCTTTTTTCTTTCATTTGCATGCAATCTAATCTAACTTCTTTGGCAGTATTTGTACAGTTGTTTCCATAGTATTCAGGTTTCTTCATAAAAAGGTCTACACATGACAAAAACAAAACAACTAGAGCCACAATCTGTATATTACCAAAGCAGATTTCTTTTTTAAGCTCATTAGGCTTAACAATGAGACAATTATTTCCCACTTAAGAGTCTTATTCTTCTTGATTAATAACCTGGGTTGTATTACCTTCACCCTGCTGAAAACCTTCATTGTTAGATCATAAATGCGATACTTTACCCATAGGTTTTGATGGTGGGTCAAGATTACAATTATTCATATACGGAGTAAGAAAGGAATCAAAGTCTCTTAAATATGAGTAATTTTTGCTAACTTTTTTATTAACATCTTGTGGAAGATCTACAGTAATTTGTTACTTCAGTTATTATCCACAGCTTCTGTTATTAGTCCAGACATAGCTATCACACTTCTGTCCTCAACAATGTTTCCTTCTTTAGACTCATTAGGAAGCGTGGGCACATTTCCATTTACAGCTTTATTTCCTTTACCAGCCCCCTTATTACCACAAGTTTTTACGTTACATTTCTGTCAACCACCTTGTTTGCAGCTTTTGTACTCTGTTACACCCACATCTGATCTGTGTAATGCTGGACCAGTTAACTTAGTTGATTTAGCTACCATTTCATTATCTGGTGCAGTCTCACATTCTTCAAGATCCCTGATTTCATCCAATAATGAATGTGGGGATGACCGATTACCCTCACTATGACCTTTATGAACTGATGAAGAAGTTAAATCTGGATAAAAACCTCCAATAGTTTTTCTGTTCCCACTTAATTCTATATGACTTGAAATAGGGTGAAGGAACTGGGTTATTTTAGAAATACCTTGTTGAGCAGCACTTCTTAGATCTGGTTTGACCAATTTATGAGTGTTATCTTGTGTTTTGTTATTTTTCTGTTTGTATGTTTTACCTTTTTTGCACTCTGTTAGACATATTCATGTTATTTATATTATTTAGATTGGAATATTCAAATATTCACCATTATTTATTTATTATACAAAACAAATAGCAGAAGACACAGTAAACCACAAATGTACCCTCCAATCAAAAAGGCGAGTAGTAAACGTAATATAAGCCTATTCAAATTATTTGAACAATAGAGATAATGCTATTAAAATAGATTATTGTAGCCAATTTATGTCCAGTAGCAGTGGGCTTACATAAGCCTGATTGAAATCAATTTGTTGTAGATGATCGTCACTCACTATCAATCAATCAATCAATCCATTTTTATCGATAAAAAAGCACCTTTCTAAAATCAAGGTGTTTGTACAACACAATAAATATAAATAAACACAGTAGCATTAAAATCAGGATAGGCTACATTAAATAGGAAGGTTTTAAGAGCAGCTTTAAAACTTTGGATGGTCAGGCAATCATGCACCTGATGAGGTAGAGAATTCCACAGGGTCAGAGCCATAAAACTAAGTAACATGGCCACAGATGTCTTTAAATGGACCCTGGGAATCTCTAGCAATCCCTCGTTGGTGGATCGGAGAGAGTGGGAGAGACAGTAGGGATGAAGGAGATCTTGCAAGTAACTATGTCCCTGGTTGTGTAGGGCCTTATAGGTCAACAAACTGACCTTGAAGGTGATCCACCACTGTACTGGCAGCCAGTGCAGTCCGTGAAGCATAGGCATTATACAACTGGTCCTAGAAGCACCAGTCAATAGCCTGGTTGCTGCATTCTGCACTAGCTGTAAGCAGCGGATATCAACCTCCGGTAGCCCTAGGTAAAGGGCATTGCAGTAGTCAAGGCGGGAGGTAACGAAGACGTGGACCAAAGTTTGAAGATCATCAGAAAGGACCAGGTGCTTCACCCAGACGATATTCCTTAGATGGTAAAAAGAGGTTTTGATGACTGCTGACACCTGAGATTTAAAGGTCAGGCAGTCATCAAAAATAATGCCCAGGTTCCACACCCGGTCTGAGGTAGTCAGCTGAACACTTCCAAGCCATAGTCCTGAAAGTAATCCTGTCAACAAACCCACCTCCTGATGACCTGGGTCCACAACTAACACCTCAGTTTTTTCTGGGTTTAACCACAGCTGGCTCACATTCATCCAATCCTGGATCTCGGCGAAACAGTTGTTAAAGACCAAAACAGCATCATCCTGACCAGGCACAAAGGACATGTACAGTTAAGTATCATCTGCATAGCAATGAAAACTCTAGCTGTACCACCGAATAATTGCTCCTAACAGCAGCATGTACACTGCAGACAACATGGGCACCAAGATGGAACCCTGCAGCACCCCACAGGATAAGGGGAGTGGTGCCGAGGAAAAAATCCCAGAGGTCATTTAGTACCCAGACAAGGGTTGTCTCGGTACTATAAACTGATCAACAAGGTAAACAAAAATGTGTACACGGAGAGTTGTTCTTGAGAGGAGGAAAGCTTCAAGCTCAGAATGCTCTTTCCCAAAAGTTCCTATTCCAGCGTTCAGACTTAAACTATCCGTAATATCTTGTTCCTGTTATGTTGATTCGTAGAGTTTGAAAGCCTCTCCATTAATCTAAGCAGAAGCAGAAGCACTAATGAACCAATAAAAGTAAAAACAAAAAGAAACTTTTTAGAACAGTTTGCCAATATAGCAGATATGTTTTAACAGTTACTTAGCCCCTATAAAAAAACCAAAAGATAAGCACTTAGGACAATTTTAGCTGGCCAAGTATCAGCATCTGTACTCCACCAGCCTAGTACATCAAGTATATCAAGTCAACTCTAAAATAGCTCTTTCCCCCTATTTGGACTAAAAATACAACCAGAATATATAAGAATAAATAAATAAATATTTAAAATATAAAAATATACTGTTTCCTTACTTACTTTTACAAAGATTAAGAGCAGCACACAATAATTGCACTAGCATCAGTAGCGGCAATAGCGGCAATAGCAGTAGTAGTGGCTGGACCAATAACAAGGCAGCAGTGTGGCGTTAAACTGATAGTACACAAAAAACAAAGGCAACAATTGTAACACAATCAGCACTTTTACCCACCTCTCTCAGCCTCAACTACTTCTCCTTTGGTTAATTTCAGCTCTTTCCATTAGCACCAGGTGCCAACATAAATCTCTTTAAAAGCATGAAAATTCAATATTAGCTAAAAGCTAAAAAAATAAAAATAAAAAAAAATGGCACTAGAACTGCACTAAAATAGCATTAATTGTAAAATAGGTCTCTAAAGGAGCAGGCAGAAAAATAAGACAAGAGTACCGAAAAACAACACACACATGTTCTGCTCGAGTGGCATCTGATACAATCTGGCTGATGCTAGAATGTGCATAAGCCTTAATAGCCAATCAGATAGCTACTACATGATCACAAACAGTGCAAAAAAATAAATAAATGATTCAATATACAATTTCTAAATCTGCAATATTTAAAAAACAAATCTGCTAGCTGCTAACAGCTGTCTGCTATATATTCCACTTATTTGAAAGCCAGTAAAACAGTGGAAGGAACATCTAGTGAAACATAACATTCAGCAAAACACATTAATGGATTTATGTAAATTAACTGAACAACTAAGCTCCTTACAGACTCCCTTTACCCTTTAAAATTCACAAACACCCAGTGCACAGGCACGCACACAAAAATGTAAAAGTCGTCAAGGCCATCAGACTCTAAACTCACTCAAATAATCATACGGCCACTGTCTGTCCAATTTTTATTAAGAAGTCTCTCAATTTCAATTTCTTTCCACTTTTGCTCTTGTAGCTCTCATCACTCACAAGCCCTCTGTTCCACACTCCTCACTTCACCCTCAAGTGATACTCTGCATTTGTCTAGGTCGCTGGGTTTCCGACTTGCAAGCTCCCTAGACTCAGGTATTACTTGGTACGGCAAAGGAACACTCCTGTGTCCGGTCTTCACTAATCCTTCTCTGAGGCTCCCCGAGGGCCCTCCTTCGCTCTGTCGGTCCAGCCAGACTCCACCGGTTCCTGACTTTCCTCCTGGCAAAAGAAAGGAAACAAGGAGCGGACCACACCACAAGAGGATTCAACTTAAGATCTACTGGTAAGACTGCATTGCAGGCAATGGTGGCTTACCTTTTTTTTTTTTCATAAAAAACACGCTTAGTAGTCCTACTCTGGGCACTACTCCACAATGCTCAGAGTGCAAATGCCTCAACTTCTTGCTCACCTTGCACTCCTTTCTTTGCTGTAGAAGATTCAGACATCAAAGGTCATGTCGACACTGGGGATCTCAGCATGCTGAACTTTGACAACAGTGTTGTCGGTTTGGCATAGGTAAACTGTTCTTAAACATAGGACATAATACATTAGACTGCTTGTATTCTAGGAGAATGTGATTGGATTCCCCAATCCCTAATCATCCACATTCCACTGAATTTGGACATTTTGTTACCAAATGGGCTACATTGACAAGTTAATATGAGAGAGCATATTCCAATCATATACATACAGGTACCTGACTGCCTGTATACTGGCTTGGCTAAACTCAAAAGGAAGTTTTTTTTTTTTCCTTTTAATTTTAAATATACTTTTACACATTTGCATCTTCTGTCACAGTCATGGAATGGGCACGGTGTCAGCGTGACTCAGTTGGTAGCACATCCACCTCTGGGCTGGAATGTCATGAGTTCTCATCCCACACAGGTATTAGACTCATACCTAAATGCTGGCATCTGAGTGCAAAATTAGGGTTGTGGTCTACTGCTGAGGTGTGCCATCCTTCAGATGATGTGTTAAACTGAGGTCCCTTCTACCCATCCTGTTGCTGTCCTGGTGGGTGCCCAGGTGGAAATAAAAGAACCCAAGGCACTTTCCCCAGTGTCCTGGCCAATATTCCCCTTCCCATAAAACTGATTCATGCAATTGTCCAAGTTGTTTGCGAATGTTGATGTGTGATATGGCTGCCACTACACATCCAGTCACTTCACTACCAGTCTAGCATTGCTTGTACAGTGCTTTGGGATACACTGTGTATAAAAAGCACTGTATAAATGCTAATTCTTCTTCTGCTACTTCTTCTTAAGACCCATACATAAAGTGACAATCATTACTGCTTTGACCCTAATCCGTGATGAAGGCTCAGAGTGAGCTGAAGCACCGGGGTAGCTAACCACATTTGTGTTGTATCATAGGCTATAAATAAATGTCTTTTTGCAGTTTATTCTGAGTGCCAGCCTGTAGTTTGTTTTTGCTGTGCTTTTCCATGTCTGTGCATTCCCAAGTGACTCAAGCTGGCTTCAGTGGAGATGGCTGCAGCGTGGGACACTGAAGTGCATTTATGTTGGTGTGGCACTGTGGATAAATTTCAGAACTGCCAGCTTTTGCAGCTAGATAAAGAACACACTAAGCATGCTGCCACTCTCAATGTGGTGCTCACTAACTTGGACATGGTAGGAGGAGTATGGATATGGCATCCGTGAGGGTACAGCAACCATAATTCTATATGCTGTCACCTGGCACTTGGGATGGGTAAGCCCTCATGAAAGGCTGATATCCTAGATTTCAGGAGGGCAGACTTCAACCAGAGGAGGGAGCTGGACTGGGGTAAGTTGGTCAGAGTGGACATCATAAGGGATGTGGAGGAAAGATGGGAGGCAATCAATGGGGCCATTTTAAGGCAACAAGGTCTTGCATGAGAATGGTAATTAAAGGAAAAAAATATAAGAGACCAATATAGTTCTCTGGGAAGGTCAGGTAAGCAATGAGAGCCAAAAAGAATGCTTTCACTAGGTACAAAGAAAAACAAGGGGATGCATAATGGGCAGAGTACCAAATGAGAACAAGGGAAACCAAGAGGGTGGTCAGAGAAGCAAAGGCAGACATAGTTGTGTATTGTGGAGGGGGTCAAGGGAATGGAAAAACAGTTATTAGATATAACAGGGCAAAAAGAGAGATATGGGAAGACCAATTGTTCGATTAACAGAGCAAGACAGGGTAATTGAGGGAAACAGGCAAAAAGCAGCTATTCATAATGATTACTTCTGCTCTGTATTCACAAGGGAAGACAAAGACCCACTGCCAGAGAATGGAATTAAGCTGATATAAGGGAGATCCTGGAGATGAGGCAGCAAGCATTTACGAGTGAAGGGGTTCGGTAAGGACTAGAAGCCCTTGAGGCCCTGTACACATTGTGGATCTTAAAATGGTTTAAGTGCCTTAAAACATTTTAAATCCCCCTAGTACAGTTCTGTGGGCTGGAATTTAAATTAAATAGTTACAGGGAGAACAGGTTTAACACCAGCAGTGTGGACACAATAAACCATTATCAAAAATGGTTACTGAATGATGTGGATGCACTGAAATGGTTTAGCTAAACTGGTTAGTTCTGTAATGTATACAGGGCCTAAGACAGAAAAGGTCCCTGGGGCCAGAAGCGATGCATCTGAGGGTGCTCAAGGAATTTACATCAGAACTGAATTCACAGTAGGGCTGTTCAATAGCTCAATTCAGACTAAGATAGTTCCAAAAGACTGAAGGGCAACAGACATATTCTGGTTCCATAACGATAGGGGCCGGGGGATTTAAGGAACAACTGGGTAACTATAGACTTGTCAGTCTTATCTCTATTGTGTGCAAATTGATGGAGACACTAGTCAAAGAGGACCTTGTGGACTACCTCAAGAGTAATGAACTGGTTGCATGTCATAATAGCAATCGCAAAACAGTGATCGCTATGATGGCGAGTGTATACCACTGAAAAGCAAATTGGCGATATACACTTCAAGAAGACCCAACAGCTGGATTTTTAAAAAAGTGGTTTTGTGGGGGGCTTTACCCCCTGTACTCCCTGAATTAAGATTCTCAACTCCAGGGGAGTGCAGGTTGGGGAGGGGGAAAATTCCGGATTTTGGCAAAATTTTAAGTCCCACAGCCTGTGGCTGCGGCAAAATGTACTTGCTTCCAGTCCCAAACCCAGTACCTGCTGTGCTAGAGCTAGCCACCCACACCTCAATGCCATATGGCTAACTCGGCAGCAGCAGGTACTCCAGTTCCCTAAAACCCCTTCCCTGTCCCTCCCCTTCCCCTCACTATTCCCCCTTCCATCGCCCTTCCACAGGGCTGCTTTCCCATACCTTTGCTATTGTGCAGGGTAGCCCAGAATAATAGCGCCAAAAATGAGTCTCTATTTTTTTAGTTGCTCATTCTGGGTCACAATTATCACTGGATACCAATGAACTCCAGGATAATAAACAGCAGGGGCTCATGGCAGGGAAGTCATGTCAGACCTAGTATTCTTTGACAGGCTGATGAAGGTAGTGGATGCTATGGATTTACTGAACTTTGAATTCAGCAAGGCTTTTGACACAGTGCCTCACAGAAGGTTGCCAAAGAAGCTAGAGGAACTGGGTGTATGGAAAGACACAAGTAGATGGGCGAGAAACTGGTAGGAAGGGAAACAGAGATGGTTGTGGTTAACGAAGACAAATCAGAACAGTGGGAGGTCACCAGTGGGGTGCTACAAGGATCAGTTCTGTGTCTAGTCCTTTCCAATCAGTGTTGCTCAGATGAATATGGACAAATCCAGATCCACCAGATACCTGCCCTTTGCAGTAGGATAGTGGATCTGCCGGATACTTCCACTATCTGCCCATGGATCTCGCCGTCAGATGCCTGGTCACATTCCATGTTATCTGATGGCTGGATCCAGGGATCTGGTGACGGATCCAGGGATCCAACATTGGATCCCTGGATCTGGCACCAGGATCCAGTGCCAGATACCACAGGATCTGACCCAGGATCCAACCTCTGTATTCGACTGGATCCTGAGATGGATCCAACTTGAATAGTGTCACCATCCACTGGATCACTGGCAGATCCATGGTGACACTATCCAAGCAACACTATTTCCAATATGTTCATCAGTGACATGGGAAGAGGAATCCAGAGCAATATGTGTCTCTTCTCAGACAACACTAAGATCTGCAGCAAGACAGGCAGTGAGGAGGGGGTTATGGAGGTACAGATTACAGAGGTGGTCAAAGATTTTGCAGTTGAAATTCAATGCAAAAAGTGCAAGGTAATGCTTCAGGAACAAGAATCCTAGAACAGAGTACTGGATTGGGGGAGGGGGTTAAGCTGGGCATGACCTCTGAAGAAAGAGGTGACTTCTTAAACAATAAAGCCAGTGTAAAAAGGCTTATAGTAAGGCAAACATGATGCTAGGGTGTATAGGAAGGGATACTGACAGCAGAAGGAAAGAGGTATCACTACCTCTCTATAGATCAGTGGTGAGGCCCCGCCTGGAGTACTGTGCCCAGTTCTGAAGTCCCCATCTGAGGAAAAATAAGGACAGACTGGAGACAGTTCAGTGTAGGGTGACAAAAATGATGCAGGTCAGGAGGACACGTCTTACTACGATTGGCTCAAGACACTGAACATGTACTCGGAGGCCAGACAAGAAAGGGGAGATAAGATAGAGACCTTCAAGGTCCTAAAGGATTGAATAAGGTAAACTGCAAGGACCTATTTAGCATAAGTAGCAGATCAAGAAAATGAGGGCATGAGTGAAAACTGATGGGGGGCGTTTAAGAGGGATGTGAGAGTTTTATTTTCCAGAAAGGATGGCAGAGCTGCAGACTGATCTGCCAGCTGATGTGGTGGGCACCAAAACCATCAATGGTTTCAAACATGGCTGGGACAGACTGAAGGGCGTAGTGGTTGCTCAGGGTGGTGGTGATAGGGTGGGGAGCACAGTGGTGGATAGTGTGGGTTAGAACCTTGTATGGGCAATACAGCCCGGGTTTGTTTTGGTTTTATGAGCAGACTGGATGGACCAATGGTCTGTCTATTGTCTGTATTTCTATGTTTTTAAGTTGTTCCACTTTGTGGTTCCTCCATGTTTAAATGCAGATAGAGTTGGATAGGATAGGATAGGATAGGATAGGATAGGATAGGATAGGGCAGGGCACACCGCGGAGCCAGCCACAATGCAATGCAATAACTTGCAGTAAGTGACATGTCACAAAATACTGCATGACAAAAGGGTTGAATTTCCATTGAATTACACAGTTCTCTGCAGTATACTGCAATATTTTTGTGATATACTGCATCATTACTGACACTGCTGTAAATTATCATTTTTTTAGAATGAAAATGGAGAACCTATATTGTGATTCATGATGGAGCCAGTATCATGATCATTAATATAGCACATAAAATGGGATCTTGTCAACTCTGCATCCTGACTGGTCAACAGACCATCACATGGGGCTGCCTTTGTCCTGTAGGGCTGGATTTTCAAAACGTTCTGGTACTAAGTCCCACTCTGCAACTCCAGTTGTGCACCAAAATTTCTGCAGCTGCAGAGATTTGTATTTTCAGTCCCCTGCAGCTCCTGTATCCAAATGGTTCCATGTAAAGCTTTTACTTAAACCACATTGTGGTGTTTACTTGAGAGGATTCTCTATTCCTTGTTTTTATGTTGATTGCACGCATGCACAAGAAACATGTTGTGGCAGCTTTCTCCAGAAGCAGGTTGTGGAGGCGTGGCACTGTTGTGCCCAATGCCCCCACAGCCTGCAAAGGCTTGTCCCCCATCCCCCAATGCCATGGCTCGCTGCTGCTGACAGTAGTTCAGCCAGCATGCCACAACCTTCTAAAAAAGTCAGCTGCTGCAATCAGGGTCCGCCTCATCATTGCAGCGTCAGCCATCCGCTGCAATGAGGGAGCGACCCATCATTGCAGGGCGGGATGTAGGATACCTGATATTGTTTGTGAACATGGCGGCTGCCTGCTGCTGTATTCACAAACAATATTTACCCCCCACCATGTTTATTTGCCGACCGGGAGTCCACTCCCCAATGGCATAATGTAAACCCCTCTCCCAGTTTTATTGTCTGCTGACGGGGTGCCCAATCCCGGTTGGCAGAAAGGAATTCCCCCCCGCTTTTGTTGTTTGCAGACAGGGGTGCCCAATCCCCCGTTGGCTATAGCTGCCCCCCCAAAGCAAGACTCTGGTGGCATGCTGGGATCCCACCCTAGCATGCCACATTCTGTAATGTTAAAAACGGTCCCACAACGTTTGTTGTTTTTACCTGAAAAAAGGAAATGGTCCTCGTAGTCTCCTGCCCCTCCCACAACCTGCACCCACCCACTGCGCACCCTGCCTTCCCACCCCCTCACCCCATACTTACTCCGGAGCTCGGTGCAATGATCTTCCGTGGACCGAGAACACGTCTGCACTCTTCAAAGACGACCGCGAACTGAGGAAATGCCGGTGAGCTGTATAATGTAATAAATAGCGTTCTCTCAACTTTAGTGCATATCCCAGGCATTTTTGGTAATTTTTTCACCAAATTTTCAACATGGAGTTTTTGGGACCCCTCCTCATGAATTCTTGAACTGTCATGGCATTAATCTGCCCTGAAAGGTGTTTCGCGGTCACTGTGTGGAATCACCCTTCGGGGCAGATTAATGAAACGACAGTGCCAGTGTTCATGAGGTGGGCTCTCAAAAAGCATATGTTGCAAATTTGGTGGGAAAAAATTAAAAATAATGACTGTTTTACGAGCTTGCATTGCGCAGTTGCTACGCACGCCCGCAACTTCGCGAATTTGCAATATTTTCACTCCAGATTTTCAACATTGGCATTTTGTCACACCTCCGTGTGAGCAGTACAGCTGTCATTGTTTACATCGTGGCCGAAATGTGTTTTCGCACTTCCAGCGCAGAATAGCGTGGTTGCTGTGGGAAATCAGTGTTCAGGACAGAAGAAAATGACAGTGACACTGTTCATGAGTAGAGGTCCTAAAATGCCTCTGTTGAAAATTTGGTAACGATACTCCATAAAATGGCTGTTACAAGTGTGCGTTGCGCAGTTGGCACGCACGCTCATAACGTCACGAATTTATAATAATATTTTCACTCCAGATTTTCAACATTGCCATTTTCCCAGATCTACTTATGAACAGTACAGCTGTCATTTTTCCCATTCTGGCCAAAATGTGTTTTCGCACTTCCGGCACAGAATAGAGTGGTCGCTGTGGGGAAATCACTGTTCGGGACAGATTAAGAAAATGACAATGATACTGTTCATGAGCAGAGGTCCTAAAATGCCTATGTTGAAAATTTGGTGATGATAGCCCAGCAAATGACTGTTACAAGTGTGTGTTGCGCTCTTTCCACGCACCCTTGTGACTTCACAGATTTGTAATATTGTCACACCAGATTTTCAACAGTGGCAGTTTTTCACACCTCCTTATAAGCAGTACAGCTGTCATTTTTCACATCCTGACTGAAATGTGTTTTCACAGTTCCGGCGCAGAATAACATGGTCACTGTGGGAAATCAGTGTTCGGGACAGATTAAGAAAATGACAGTGGCACTGTTAATGAGCAGAGGTCCTAAAATCCCTATGTTGAAAATTTGGTGACGAAACTCCGTAACATGACTGTGTTACAAGCGTCCGTTGAACTGTTTCCATGCACCCTTGTAACTTTGCAAATTTGCAATATTGTCACGCCATATTTTCAACAGTGGCATTTTTTCACATCTCCTTATGAACGCTACAGCTGTCATTTTTCACATCCTGGCTAAAATATGTTTTTGCACTCCTGTCGGAGAATAGCACGGTCACTCTGGGAAATCAGTGTTTGGGACAGATTAAGTCTGACCGAGTGAGGGGGGGAGTGACAGAGCTCAACTGAGCTCTGTCAGGACTGCTGCGGATTTGTTTGTGGGCAGATGAAGGCCCCAACACAAGAGCCCAGTACAAAAGGGCAGCCTGCAGCACTGGGAGAAACAGAACGAGAGAGCGACTGAGGGAGAGTGAGTGAGTGAACTCACCGAAGCGCTGTCAGGACTGCTGCAGATTTCTTTGTGGGCAGAAAATGGCGTCAATGCTGGCAGGGACCCAGTACAAAAGGGCAGCCTGCAGCGGTGGGAGAATCAGTATGAGCAAGTGAGACAGGGGGACTTAGTGAGCTCAACGGAGATCTATCAGGACTGCTGCGGATTTCTTTGTGGGCAGAAAAAGGCACCAATGCAGGCAGCAGCCCCGTACAAAAGGGCAGCTTGCAGTGCCAGGACAAACAGAATGAGCGCATGAGAGAGGGAGACTGAACTACCTCAACAGAGCTCTGTCAGGACAGCTGTGGATTTCTTTGTGGACAGACAATGGTGCCAATGCAGCCAGGAGCCCCATACAAAAGCGCAGTCTGCAGCGCCAAGAGAAAAAGAACGAGTGAGTGACAGAGCGGTAGTGAGCAAGCTCAACGTAGCTCTATTGTGACTGCTGTGGATTTCTTTGTGGGCAGAAAATGCGGCAACGCAGACAGGAGCCCAGTACAAAAGGCCAGCTTGCAGTGCCAACAGAAACAGAATGCGTGAGTGACAGAGGGGGAGTGAGTGAGCTCATTAGAGTTGTGTCGGAACTGCTTCAGATTTCTTTCTGGCCTGAAAAAGCCACCAACGCAGGCAGGAGCCCAGTACAAAAGGGCAGCCTGCAGCACCAGGAGACACAGAACGAGCGAGTGAGGGAGGGAGGGAGGGAGAGTCAGTGAGCTCAATGGAGCTCTGTTGGGACTGCTGCAGATTAGTTTGTGGGCATTAAAAAGCTGCAATGCACACAGGGGCCCAGTACAAAAGGGCAGCCTGCAGTGGCAGGAAAACCAGAGTGAGTGAGTGAGTGAGCTCAACGAAGCTGTACTGAAACTGCTGCAAATTTCTTTGTGGGCATAAGAAGGCAGAAATGTAGGCAGGAGCCCAGTAGAAAAGGGCAGCCTGCAGCGCCGGCAGAAACAGAATGAGTGAGTGAGAGAAGGGGAGTGAGCGAGCTCAACGGAGCTCTGTTGGGACAACTGTGGATTTCTTTGTGGGCAGAAAAAGCCATCAACACAGGCAGAAGCCAGTACAAAAGGGCAACCTGCAGCGCCAGGAAAAACAGAATGAGCGAGTGAGAGAGGGGGAGTGAGCCACCTCAACGGAGCTCTGTCGGGACAGCTGTGGATTTCTTCCTCGGTAGAACAAGATGCCAATGCAGGTAGCAGCCCAGTACAAAAGAGCAGCCTGCAGGACAAACAGACTGAGCCAGTGACAGAGGGCACTGAGCGAGCTCAACAGACCAACGCAATCAACATTTGGCATTGACAAATGCTTGTTTTGAAACTGAGATGAGAATTGGAAAATTTTGCTAAGGAACTTCTTTTGCTATATTTAACTTGAAGTTTTAACTTTTGTGGAACTGAACCACATTTTTCTTCTTTTAAGACCCTTTTTATGTTCGCCGTGCATGCACTCGCAGTGAACATTTTTTTAGGAGAGTGGCTTTTGAGGGGTGTGACACTTAGCCCAGTACAGAGTGGTCTGCAATGGGCTTATCAGGTTAATACCAATCAGCCAGGCTGATCATGACGGTGTTCTGACATGCTGGGCAGAAATTTTGTGTATTTCAAAGGAAAGAGCTGACCCCAATCATAGGTTGGTTCTTTCCTTTGATCTACACCACCCGGTAAGCACAGCTGATCTGCCATGATCAGTCTGCTGAGGAATTACACCCTGTAACAAAGAAAACCATTCATTGATGTCTGTTTCCGCTCCACCTTTACTGTCCACACACCTGACCCTCACATTCAGCACCCCTTCCCCCACAAACATAACGCTAATACTGGGGTGTCCAATCCCCCAGTGTCGCCACCTAAAATAAAGAAAACCATCCCTCGTCATTTTTGTTGAACCATGTAAAAAAGAAAAAAAACAATTTGTTGTCTGTTGTTGCTGTTACTGCCCCCCCACCTGACTAGCACTCAGCACCTAACCCCCCACCAAACCCTTACTTACCCATGGGGAGGTCCAACACCATAATCCTCTCTGGACCACAGACATGTCTTCACTCTTCAAAGCTGGACTGCAAACTGAAGAAATCAGGTATGAAGTTCAATGTATTTCAATGGGGTTTTGAGCTTATTGGCATAACATGGCCATTTTTTAATATGTATGCCCTACATTTTCAACATGCCCTTTTTGGAACCCTACCTCATGAACAATGGCAGTGAAGTTAGAAAACTCTCTCCTGAAAGGTGATTTTGTAGTCACTGTGTGAAATCACCTTTTGGGAAAGAGCTGAACATTTTCTCTACCCTTGATCAGTCGGGTACTACTCGGTGCTCCGCGGACTGCACTGACTGCCAATATGCTGGAGATTCACCTTCAAGGTCAGTTTGCTGACCTGTAAGGTCCTACATGATCAGGGACCTGGCTACCTGAAAGATTTTCTTTGTCCCTACTGTCCCTCCTGCTCACTCCGATCCACTGACGAGGGATTGCTAGAGATTCCCAGGATTTGCTTAAAAACTTCAGGGGCCAGATCTTTTAGTTTTATGGCCCCAACCCTGTGGAATTCTTTATCTCATCAGGTGCAAGACTGCCCAACTGTCCAAAGCTTTAAGGAAGCTTTAAAAACATATCTTTTTAGCCTAGCGTATAATGAGTTATGAACGCTGTTGCTTAGATTAATTCTAATATTGTTTTAATTGTATATTGATTTTATCATGTTATGTACAGGTGCCTTGGTTTTGGAAAGGTGTCTTTTACAAATAAAGATTGATTTGAGTTGATTTGATTCATGAGGTGGGCTCATAAGAAGTCTGTTGAAAATTTGGCATCAAAATATTAAAAAAACAAAGTAATGAGTCTACATTGAAATTTTACAAATGTAGGCTCATAACATTGGCAAGTTTCAATATTTTGACCCTTAAATTTTCAATCTAGCAATTTTTTCACAGCATCTCGTGAATGTGACAGCTGGCATTTTTCAAATCCTGGCCAAAATGCAGTTTTGCACATGTAGAGTGAAATCACCTTTTGGGCAGGATTTGCAAAAGGCCTCTGCCCTTGCTCATGAGATGGGCTCCTAAGAAGGCTATGTGAGGTCACAAGAAGTTCATGTTGAAAATTGGGGGTAAAAATATGAGAACAACAAGGTTATGAGTCTACATTGCAATGTTTTCAATACATGCTCATAAAACTGTGGTAATTTTCAACATTTTGACCCCAAAATTTCAACATAGCCCTTTTTCACACTACCTCATGAATGTGACAGGTGTCATTTCTCATATCCTACCCACAATGTGTTTTTACATTTGTGGCACAAAATGGTGTTTCAGCCATTGTTTTATAAATGACACCTGTCACGTTCAGAAGGAATGGTCATAAAACGAGGGCCCAATTCTAGAAGGGATGCGCCTAGTGTAACTTGAGTTGTGCCCCACAAAAATTGTGCAAGTAGCACATTATGCCAGCAGTTGCGACAAGGATATTTTTCAAAGTGGCCTGTGACATGCTACAGGACAGCTGCACCAAATTGAATGTACGCAAGCAGTTACACCTGCAACATGGCACTAGGGAGTTTACGGCTGCAGTTGCACCCTATTCTGGAAGAGCAGCAACAAAATCCCCAGTGTCACAATTCTACCACAACCCCCGGGGGACGCCTGTATGTGCAGCCTACCCATCACTTCCATGGTATGCTGCCCTTCCCCCAACACTGCCAAGTCCCCAGCACATGTTTGCCCCACAGGGTGACCCCTGTTCCCCCATACCACAATGCCCTGCAGGGCTACCCCATGCCTCCAACCCCCATACAAGTTGAAAGTCCCACAGGGCTGCTGCATCCCCCCACCTAAAGTGCCTCTAAAAATACACAACCCGTAATAATGCCCCCCCATCCCAATTACCTCCAAGCTGCCCATACACCAGGCATCACTGGTAGTAAAGTAACCCATCCATCCCACCCGGCAGCACCTGACCACCCACTCCCCCCATCAAGACCTACTGGAGGCCAGTGACTGGCACAGCCCACTTCTCACTACTACAGCCAGCTGCCGACTGAACACAGCAGGAGCGTGTACTGTACATACTGTATATACACGCACAATGAATATGTATAACAGTACAAGCTCCTACAGGGCTTAGTCGGCAGCTGGCCATGGTGGTGAGAGATGGGCTGTGCCAGCCACCAGCAGGGGACGGGTCAGGGGTGCAGAGTGGACTGGCACTGGTGGGTGGGGGCCACTAGACTGCCAGGGACTGTCCATGTACTGTACAATACACAGTTGACCTGGGGAGCCGGTCGGGGGTTGAGGGGATCAGTGGTGCACCGACAATGGGTGGAGGGCCCTCTAGCCCTGTGAGGCTCTGTCCAGGGAAACAGGCATATGGGGGCACTTGTGCCATGCTGGACAGAGGTTGCGGCTTGCGACGAACTCGTCAGGTATGCCCTCTGTTCAGCGTACCTGACTTGATGTCACAAGTCACAGAACTTAGCAACAGGGACCCTGCCCCTTCTAAAATCAGGTGCAGGGTCCATGTCACAATTGGGTTTGGTGCAAGTCACCTTTGATGGTGCCTTGAGCCATTCTTCTAGAATTGCGCCCATTATGTTGAAAATTTGGAGTCAAAATGTAAAAAAACAACTATGTTGTGAGGAAATTAATTGTTCCAACATTTTCACATAGCTTTATTTTTTGCATATTTTGGCCCCTAATGTTCAACATATCCTTTGTGGCTGGCCTGGTGGTGCTGAGGGTTGAGGAGCTTGATGCCACACCTCGTGCCAAGCCAGCGAGCTCGGGTACTGGGGGTCGGCAGGGGAAGGACTGGATTGCGCACCTGTTGGGCTGCTCTCCTATCCCAGGGGGAGGGTATCAGGGAACCCAGTGCTCTGGCAGCCCTTGGTGGAAATCGGGAGCCTCGTAGAGTGTTGGGCTGCATATAATCACATGACCGATGCTGGCAGGGTTGCAGTGCGCCAATGCATCCGAGGAACAAAGAAAAAACCCAGCTTGCTGGGGCAGGCGATGGCACCAGTCCCCCATGCCCTCCACCAGGTTCTCCTTGGCTGGCCTTCCAATTCCTCCCTCCAGGGCCCACCTGCAGCTGGAGTCTAAGAGAGTCCAAAGAGGCGTAGGGCTACCCTCCCCGGGTGAGTGAAACTGGTGGTGCTGGCTGCGGGGGAGAGGAGGCACAGTCTGAGGATCCACAGGCAGGCAGGATGAAAGATGGGATGCCTGAGAGAAGACCCCATGAGCCGCAACCAGAGCAAAAAAGAGTTAACAAAAAAAACAAAACATATCTTTTGTGTTACCCCACCTCTTGAACGTGGCAGGTGTAATTTTTCAAATCCCTTCCTAAACTTGTTTCCACATTTGCACAGCAAAATCACCTTATGGATGGGATTTTAAAAATTCCACCCATCTTGATCATAACATCAGATCAGTCATAAAAAGACTGTTGGACATCTGGGGACAAAATGTGGGAACCCACTTAAAAGTAAATGTTGTCTCAGCTGCCTTATCCATTGTAATTACAGTCTAACAATGTGTCAGAGCAGTTCACTACTAAAAATGATATATTACACATCATCTGCTCTATCCTGGGTAAATATATAGCAAATAATGTTTCCACTCAAAACCCAGTACAACAACAATACCAGCAGTGAACATTTGGCTTTGACAAATGCTTGTTAATATTTGTTGGACTTTTTATTTTATGATTTTTGTACTGGGAACTGCAAACATTTTCCTAGGGTCATCAGTGTTTGGCATGACTGACCAACACAAAAAGAAGACAGGGGGCCTGATTCTAGGAGGGTTACACCTGGTGTAACTGCAGTTGTGCCAAGTAGAATGGCGCATGTAGCAACTTACGCCAGCAGTTGCGACATGCGCGATTCTACATAGTGGCCTGCGACATGGTGCCGGCTGCTTGGGGTTTACGGCAGCAGCTGAGCCCCATTCTAGAAGGGCAGCCATAAAGTGCCCACATTGGGATTCTACAAGAACCCCCAGAGGAGATCTGGCAATGCAAGTTATACCAGTATTTAGCTGGTATAACTTACGGACGCCCCTGTGGGGCCTGTAGACCTGTCGGCTGTCCAGCGGACAGTGCAATTCCTCCCCCATGCCCAGCACACCCCAGCAGGGCCCCACAGGGCTACTCATACCCCCAGCCCCCTGAAACAGCCACTGGCAGAAGCCCTGCAGGGTGACGCTGCCATCCCCCCACCTGTGCCCTGAACCATGAGTCACCCACTGCATATGCGGCAATAACTAGAGTTTATTAAATAAAATAAAATAAATCCAGCCCTGGTAGTCTAGTGCCCCCCACCCTCGAACAGTACATAAATAATAATGAGAATCCCCATTTCCCTGGTAGTCTAGTGCCCCATCCCCCACCCAGCCATGCCAGCCCACCCAGCAACCCCACCATCCCCAGCCAGTGACTGGCACAGCCCACCTCTCCACCTCCATGGTCAGCCACTGACTAAAATTAATTTCTGAGCGTGCCTGTGCAGTAGCGCTAATACTGCACACTCAGTCGGTGGCTGGCCATGGAGGTGAGAGTTGAGCTGTGCCAGTCGCCAGCTGGGGATGGGTGGGGGTGCTGGATGGGCTGGCACAGCTGGGTTGGGGGGTGGGGGCCACTAGACTACCAGGGACACAGGGATCTATATTTTTATTATACAGTTCAGGGGGCCACTAGACTACCAGGGTTATGAGGGACAATATTTAATATATACAGTTTGGGGGGGTGCTAGACTACCAGAGATACAGGACTGTATATGTAATATTTAACAGTTGGGGAGCTGCTAGACTACCAGGGTTGCCTGGGTATCTGCCACATTTGTGGGTGGCAACTAGGGGTTGGGGCATGGGTGGGGTGGGTTGCCCATGCTGCCCCGCTGTTGTGGCTTGTGACATGCTTGCCAGATACATCCACAGTTCGGCATATCTGGCCACATGTCGCAAGTCGCAGGACTTAGCTGTGAAGACACTGCCCCTACTAGAATAGGACATAAGGTAAATGTCACAGGTGCGGGTGGTGCCAGTTGCTTTCGGCAGCAACTTACGCCGCTGTTCTAGAATCGGGGCCCGGATCCACAGGTTTTAAAAAGAGTCAAGTTTGTTTTAAACTCCTGACAAAGGCAGACTGCCACTAGCTGTGTTTAAACTGCATGGGTCCAGATCTCGATTTTGCCAGTTGTGAGCTCTATAATACTGTAGTAAGACGTTTATTGTTCGACAATCATTACAATTTATACAATATAGACATCTAATTTAAGATATACTATTAAAATCATCATCATTTAAGTCATATACTTAATAGCATTCACAAAATCATAAATAAATTATTTGACTAAGCCAGAGCAGAAAAAACTATTTCCCCTTATACAAAAAATGGTAGATCGCATCATTATTGCACACATCTGCACAACCCGGATATCCTTGCCATCGTCGAAACTTGGCTGACACCTAATACTCCGGATCATGCCATCTCTATACAAGGCTACAAGATATTCAGGCTGGATAGGACCTCGAAAAGGGGTGGTGGGTGTGCAATCTACATAAAGAACTACCTCACCTGTCTCCCTGGTTCTTACCCCACCACAGAAACCTCAGTGCAACTCCTCCCTATCAAGACACTACTTGGTGCCCAAAACAACGTCCTCATGATTGCTGCTGTCTGTATCCCACCAAAAGATCCTGATTCCGGCCTACAGGCTGTCCTCGAGTTCGTAAGTACACAACCTTCTGACAACGAACTCCTTCTCCTTGGGGACTTTAATATAAATTGGCTTGCTCCTGATGCAGGGTCAAACAAAGATGCTATCCTAGCAGCAAATTTAACACAAGTGGTAAACTCCCCTACCAGGAAAAACTACAAATCAGGGACCAGCACCCTCATTGACTGGATACTTACCAGCCACCCTACCCGTATAACCAATGTAAGTGTTCTCCCTGACTCGCTCAGTGATCACTCTCCAATAATAAGTACCTGGACAAATAAGTTTTGTAAGCCACCTCCAAAAACCATTTATAGCAGAGTCCTACCTTATGGCAACCTTATTCATCTCAAGACCTGTCTTAGGCAGATAGACTGGTCCTTGATTTACAAAACTCAAGATGTTGACCTAGCCCTTGATTACTTTATTTCTACTTTCAACACTGCCTGTGATGCCTATGCACCAGTAAAAAAGCGCAAAATCAAAGCACTCACAAATCCCTGGCTCACGGCGAAGCTATTGGCACAACTCAAAAGTAGGGATCACCTCTGGGCCACTGCAAGAGCTACTGGCACTCTGTCGGACATTCAAAAGTATAAACAGGCTCGTAACCACTGTACTAAACAGATCCGCTTGATGAAGAGCTCCTACCTCAAGAATGCCCTCTCCAACTCCTGGGGCGAAGGGAAATCCTTCTGGGGCAACATAAAGAATATCATGGGTCATCAGTCCAAATCCTCTCCTACAATAATGAATGTGGATGGAACCACTACATTAGACCCAGAGATCATTGCAAACACCCTAAATGATGCCTTCACGGACCTTAGTGGTGTCCTTTCATCTGATTTATTCATTGATGCTGACCCTCCAATTTACTTCTACTACTGCCTCTCCAACCAAACCACCCTTCCATTTCAAACTAGTAAAGGCATAGAAGTTTATAAATATGTAAAGAAGGCTGCTCTAAGTCCTGAGCAAGCAGCGACACTATTGACCTTAAACTTCTGTCCCTCACTCTGGAGGAAGTACTGCTCCCCTCACAAAAATTTTCAATCTCTCCCTCTGCTACAGCCAATTCCCTAGGAAATGGAAAGCTGCAGTTGTCACTCCGGTGCACAAAAGTGGTGATAAGTCACTGCCTGGTAACTATCGCCCGATATCAATACTACCACCTCTCTCTAAGGTCCTTGAACGCTTGGTGGCGGACCAACTTTCAGACTACCTGGAAAAGCACAACATCCTATGCACTCAGCAGCATGGATTTAGGAAAGGGCACAGCACATCGACTGCCCTACTTGAATTCTCAGGAGCAATCCACAATGCCATGGACAAAGGAAACCTAACTGGAGCAGTCTACATTGACTTAACCAAGGCATTTGATACAGTTCACCATGACCTACTTATCAAACAATTACTATCCCTAGGGCTCTCGCAGGGTCCTGGTGACTGGGTAAAAAATTACCTTGCTCAGCGCTCTCAATCTGTAAAAGTAGCTGGAGTTCTCTCAGACTCAAAACCGGTTCACTCAGGAGTTCTCCAGGGATCTATCCTGGCCCCTCCTTTTCAGCCTTTCCTAAACTCCTCCCCAAATCCTGCCCTGAACAAATAATCCTCTATGCCGACGATGCCGTGATTCTTGCCACTCATAAAGATCCGACTCTTATGCCTCAACCTTCAGCATGCTTTTTCCAAAGTTGAGATGTGGTTCCTTGAACAAAGCTGGTTCTAAACACAAAAAAAACTAAATCCATGCTCTTCTCTAACCCATAAAACAAGAAAGCAATAAGTCCCACTCACCATTAATACATACCTAGGAAATACCCTTGAACAAGTGTCAATTTTCAAATATCTTGGAATCAACTTTTGATCAAGCTTAACCTTTGCAACTCACATTGATAGTACAGCAAAAACTATTAATCAGCGGATTGTGATTCTGTATCGGAACCGCAGCTTCTTACCCATTCTGCACTGAGGATTGCCATCCAATCCTCTATCATCTCAGTCGTTGATTATGGCTTAGTTATATGGATCTGCCACTACTACAGCACTTAGTCGCATTACAACATCCCTAAATAAGGCCTGTCGGTTGCTCACTGGTGCACACCGACGACTCCACACATGTGTGAACTCTATGCTGACTCAGGTTGGTTGCAACTCTCAAACCGGATAAAGTACCTTACCTGCTTGATGGCAAAAATCCACTCTGGGCCTCACTCCACTCTGTATCCAAGACCTGTTATGCCCGACGCTAGCACCCATTTTACCAGAAGATCAGAACACCAGCCTCTCCAAGTCCCTATGCGGACTTCTCAGGGACAAAGATCATTTGCCTATCGTGCCCCAGCTGGCTAAATGCCCTCAGCACTCATATTACTGCCTCCACCTTCTAGGTATTTTCAAATCAAGGCTTTTCTCTCACCTTGCCACCTCCAGCTCCTGTGACTGCCCTGATTAAACCTCCTATTTTCTCACTACCCACCCTGTCCTGTTATTTGACAAAGACATGTTTGGGAAACCTTTTCTCCTGCTATTTTCTGCTCCCCACACCTTTCACTTACCCTCTCTGTTCTGGACCTTTTCCCTATTTGTTTCTCCTAAACTGGCATGACCTCTTTCTTGTAATAATAATGTGATTATTGATATCTCATGTCCTTTTGCACAAATGATTTGATATGTATTTGTATATGTTTTCTTGCTCTTGACACAACACAAATTGTTGTGTTATCTATGTAACCTTTTGTACTGTACCTAATTGACGTGGAACCTTTGTAAAAGAGCCTCTGGCTCAAAGGTAGTAATTCCTAGAACAATAAACTAAACTAAACTAAACTAAACACATCTCTTTTTCCTTATCCTAGATACATTTAAGAAATGGTTTGCCAGCCAATTAAGTGTACAGAGATATTCAGCATAAATCAGAATAGTTGTCAATGAAATTATATCCATATTTAATGAGTACAATCTTTCAATTTGAAATAGTGTTTTTAGCAGACAAGCACAGGACTTTTCATACCAACTGCAAAACCAGAGTATATGTATACGGTCTTCACTGTCAGTGTTTAGATAGTCACAGTTTGGTGACAATTCAGATTTTTTTACTATACCATGCCTGTAATTTGTTTGTAAGCCCCTCACCCCTGCCTTTCTGCAAATGACAGGTGGTATGCTGTTGAAGATGACAGCAGTACCAGGTGGGGACTGGGTTCGTGGAGGACTAGGTTACTCAGCACAAGGGCTAGGTTTGGCAACTCTGCACAGGGGCACCCAAGTAAATCCGAACACAGGAAGCAATAACTGTAATGTCCAATACCAGGAATGGGATTCTAAAGTGTGGCTTTTATTCACATCTAAACTGAACCAACAAAGCATAGACGGACCCCCACGGGGCTACATTCCTGTTAATGCAGATAAAAGAAACAACATTTTCTCAACACTTCAGCCCTCAGGCTCTGGACCCACCAGGTACACAGCCTGGACTTGCATGCTGCTTTGGGTACACAGCCCGACTTGTACACTATTGGGGTTTTCCCTGGCTCGGCTTCCCTGCAGGCCACTCTAACCCCGTCCATGTGACATGGACACATTTTCCGGTGGCTCACTAAACCACCTTAGAGCCTTCGACTCAATAAGGGAAACTTCCTTTCAATCCCACATCTGGGTACTTCCCTCAGCACTGGCCAAGTGCCTGAGGCAAAGTAAAAGGGCCACAGAGCAAATCCGTACAGGTGAACCTGGTTACTAATGATGGGGGGTCTCCCACCACTAGCTTCCACAATCCATACCCGGCCATTTCTCTGGACATTAAACAACTCTTTCTAAAAAGCTTGGTAGTGTAGATTAAAGGGTAAATGCATAGCATATTTCCTCTACATGTCTTGGCTTTCCCCTTGTGCTGGACTTGAACATAGTTTTACTTTGGCTTAGCCTAATCCTCTAGGCCTCCCACTGATTAAGCAGTCCAATCCCCACTTTAAAACAGTTCATGAGAAACATAGGCCCCATGTAAGAGCAGAACTCACCCTTTGGTTGCAGGTGCCCCACAGGCAATTCTTGACAACTTCTGGTGCCACAGCACAACTTAGAAAAATAAGGCAGCTTCTTCCCTAGCTGGAACCAGGAGGGTTGCCCCTGGAATAACAGGCAAACCTTTTACCCCCATCCCCTCAGGGATGGGGCACAGAGACCAGTAACAGCAGTCTTCACCACTTCACGAACAGCTTACTGTGTTCCTCTTTTGGCGGAAACACACACCTTTCCCTAAAAGTAGCTCTATAATAGAGCTTTAGGCTCCAAGAGCCTGTGCACAGACTGCTGTGCTCCTCTCTTCAAGACTGCTCACACACAACTGCTCTCACTGTTCAAAAACTCCCAACATTCTAACCTAACTCCCAACTGCAGATTCCAATGTGGCTGATACAGCTGTGATAGTTCTATGGTGATGTCATCCCTCAATCTCAGTCAAGACTGAGAACAGAGTGAGACAGTATGAACTCCATTTAACTGGAGTTCCACAAGCAGTTTTTCTGATGGCAGTGGCATCTGCTAGAAGGGTGAGCAAGCTGCAAGCCCTCTGTAAAGATCTTTACTACATCACGTTTCACAGAGACAAGGTAGTCCTAAGAACTAAAACATTTCTCCCCAAAGCGGAGTCTGAATTCCATCTGAATCAATCAGTTACACTTCCAGTTTTCTTTACAGCAAAATCCAGCTCAGGAGAACAGAAGCTCCACAGTCTGGATGCGAAGAGGGCACAGAGCTACTACTTGACCACACAAAGGATGTCAGGTCCACTAGCACTCAATTATTTCTCATGGTGAAAATGGGAAAGGAAAATCAGCATCCAAGAGAACCACTTCTAGTTGGATAGTTTCCTGCATACAGTTCCGTTATGACAACACTGGCAAACTGCCACCTAAAGTCCTTAGGGCACACTCCACAAGGGGCACCTCTGCCTCTGTGGCAGCATCAAGGGGTATTTCCCTACAGGAAACTTGTAAAGCAGCCTCCTGGAAAACAGTACACACTTTCACAAAGCGCTACTGTCTAGACATACAGCTCAGAAGGGATGCCAGCTTTAGCACTGCTGTCTTGCAGAACCTTAGTAATTTCTGTACCCAGCCTCCCAAGGAACTGCTATGGAGTCTGTACTGTTAAGAGTAAATGAGGGATTACTGTGGTATGAAGAAAAACATTACTTACCATAGTAATTTCTTCTGAAAGGATTCCTCATTATGTTTGCCAATCCCTATTCCCTACCTTCCCTTTCGAGAACCTGGTAAAAGGTTTAAACAATAATTAGTTCTTCCTATTTGCTTGAGGATTACTTGTTACAGTGCCTTTACAATTCTTGCTCAGTGGTTGCAGTTATCTAAGTTTTCATAATAATTGTTGCTCAGTGGTCTCAGTTATCTAATTTTTTATAACATTTAAGTTTGTTCTGCCTTGTTTAAACTATTTTTTAATTTTGTGAAACCATTTTAGTATTGTTTGGTAGTCAATCAGCTACATTTATTGGTCACTGCTCAGTCTAGCTTTAGAAATGTCGGATGTTATAGTGCAGCAGTGAGCGAAACCACTCAGCAGAATTTGAATATCAGTCTAACTTCCATAATTAACTTAAAATTCTTAAAGTTAAGGGGTGTCTCATTCTAGGGTAATAACTGTATTTATTAAACATAGTGAGGGATCCCTTCAGAAAAAAACAATATTACTAAAGTGAGTAATTTGTTCTTCTAGTGAGTTTTTTTTTTCTTCTAGCTCCATACCACCATGGGTCACCACTAAAATAAATTTCCAAATTAATGCTGATTGAAATTACAGAGTGCAACATAGCTGGCACATACTTTTACAATATAAACATGTAATGTGTACCAATTAGGATTCGAACCATGGTATCTTGAGGAAAATAAAACTATTGTTCTATGGTATTCTACTGAAAATACAAGCTGTTATGTTACTTACTACCTGAAGTCTAATCACTGAGCCTTTGTTTACTACGTGAACACATATCTAGTCTGCCACCAAGCTGCAGTGAAGTGAATTACAACTTCTGTGTTCTAGAGGTTAAGTCACAACCTAACAAGCATTTGTCAGTGCCAGATGTTCCCCGCTAGTATTACTATTGCCCACACTATCAAATGTTTGAGTGGTATGAATGTCTTTAATAATGTCCAAAGTAAAGTGCAGTTTGCTTTCTGTGAAGATGTCTTCACACTCATTTTTGAACGTTCTACATCTGGTACAAGAACAAAATATTCTATGATACAGCCAGTTTGTTCAGCTTCCAGTAAACATGGGCATCCTTTGGGATAGGTGCTAACAAGACAAACAGAACAAGGCCAAAAGTTGCATCATATATGAAGAAGCCGGCTTTGTTGTTGCAGTTAAATGCCCATACCACCAAACTGTCCAAAATAATGGCTGCAAATAAAACTGAGAGGCAGCTAAGTCTAGAGGCCATAGACCAGGTTTGGAAACCAGAAGACTAGTTTAAATCCCACCAGAGCATCTTACATGACTGCACAAGTCATTTTACTTCTCAACGCTAAGGCTATCTAGCCATAAAAACTGGTAAAAGTAGGGTCCCACTTACAACCCGATGTTACATATCCGCTGGGCTATCTGGTTAGTGTTTTTCTGGTGTTTTAGTGTCCTGTACTTCCTAGGGTTACCACCTTTTAAGAAGCCCAAAGTGGGACATTTCTTACTGAAACATGATTTTTCACAGGACAATATGTAACCTCAACCAATGCAACAGACTTGTTTTCTCTAAATAATGAGAATTAAGACTAAGTGTTGCAGTTTTTTAGTTGTTCATAGTGTTTCTTATCATTTTCAGGTATTTGAGTTAAGATATTATGTTTTTTTGCAACATTTACAGGAAAGTCAGATAATTTTTTTTCTACTATAATGTCAGGACATGTAGTATTTTTCATGTTTTTCTGCAGCACACAGCGGCTCAAATCAGGATTGTCCTGTGAAAATCAGAACAGGTGGTAACCCTAGAACTTCCTGACATTAGAAACATGCAACGACTTTATTTAAAACGTTTTTTTCTACAGTCTTTTAACTAATGCATCAAGGCATAACTTCAAGAAGACCAGTTTGATGAGGAATGTGTGTAAACTCAAAATGGGGGTGGGGCACACAGATTAAGCATCAGTGGCACCAATGGGGGAGGGGTGGCAGCAGCAGCAGTAGAACTGAACTCCAGAATATAGGTCTCCAGTTAGTCAACCTGTAACTTCAGCAGAAAGGGCTGTAACAGTACCATTAGCTAGTAGGTCCTGGAAAACCAGGCAACCACATGCAATTTTAATGACAGGGTGAGCTGGGAATGAGTCACACATCTGGTTACTCCATTAGTCACAGTTGATGCAACAGCACATTGTAACAGCATGGCAAGGAGTGAAAATAAAAGTACAGTTTAAGGCAGCCACAGCAGCCAAAATGCTGGATATAATTGTGACAACCCATCTCCCTCCCCCTTCCCCCTCTCCCTCTCTCTGGGCTGGAGCAGCTTTTAGAGAGGTGTCAGTCCTTGGGTATTTGCTGCCACCAGCTGGAGTTCGCTCCAGCGCCCACCTCCAAGTTTACAAACTTAAGTAATCAAACGTTCAATTGCACAAATCAAAGTCTGATAGTGTCTCTCTCTCTTTCTCTCTCTCGGGTGGCAAATGCTAAACAGGGTTTACCTCAGCCAGTGGAAATCATGTATTACCTTAGAAAAATGACATCACAATCACAACTGTTGAGTAAATAAATAGCTTTTTACTTATGGAAAGTGAACAGAGACTACAGGATATCTATTTACAACACAAGAGAATAACACTGATACAGGAAAAGTAAACAAATGTTTTTAAATAACAGATAGCAAAAGAAAAAGGCTATTACTGCAATATGCTAGTATTAAACTTACCCTTCTCCTATCCTCTCAATAGAACACTGGATGCTATGCTAATTGCCAGCTCCCAGGGACACAGCTAGAAGGTAGGCCCAAACTTAGTTCTTCCTTCAACTCCCAGAGAGTAACCAACAACCCCTCACTGTCTTTCAGTACTTTATATACTCTTTTGGGAATAGGTAATTCCTATTTCCCTTTGAATGCACCAACCATTTACCATGTATGTATTTAATTGTCCCCATCAGACTGAACACCTATCAGTGACCAATTATATTCCCTTTTAACCTTAAGTTTATATTTGAGCAAACCAATCCCTTTAAACTGTGAGTCTGTGTGTGGACATGTCCACTCGAGATTTATGACCCAGCAGCTCTTATCTTAGCTAGTGGTCAGTGAGAATTCCAGCTTGTGGAATTTATTTATTTATTTATTTATTTATTTATTTATTTTATTTATTTATTGGAGACAATCAATTTTACAACCTTTGAGTCATGGACTCGTTTACAAAGGTACCTCGTCGCAAGGAGGGGGAGACAACAATTAAGTGAATAGAGACAGGGATGAACACACGGGTGAAAATACATAGACACACTTTAAAATAAAGATTACAGGCAGCAGCTATACTGGTACAAACATTTGTAGGGTTACACGCATTGTAACAAAGCAAATAGATACATCACACAACTAGTGGTTAGACTTAAAACACGTTGGGCGGGACCGGATTAGCTACAGGCATCTGCAGCATCGGCTGTCAATGATATGCTTACGGAGGGTGGTTTTGAAACGGCCAATCCCCGGGATCTTGGAGATAGATTCAGGGAGGGAGTTGAACAAACGCGGGGCCAAGTGGTGAAAGGACCTTTGGCAGCGAGAGGTCTTGGCCCTCGGAACAACGAAGGTGGCAGTGCAGGACTTGCAGGTGGGCATGGACCTAGTAGCCAGCTGCAAGGGTCCAGAGACCCCAGGAGGGCAAAGGCATGACAAAGACTTTTTAGCCAGCAGGCAGGTTTGATATTTCAGTCTTTCCTCAAGAGTGAGTATATTTGTGCTGGAGTATAGCAGACAGGTGTGGGTTCTGCTGTGGGCACCGATAAGGAGCCTACAGGCTTTGTTAATAGCGGTCTGGACCTTGGATAGGGCAGTGGTGTCAGCAGCTGCATGATTGGGAGCCCGTGAGTCGGCCAGCGATAATACCGATGAGGCGATGGCTAATTTTAAAAGTGGGTTCAGGGAGGCAGTCTTTGTGGCGGTACAGAAGCCCGATCCTGGAGTTCATGGCAGATGACAAGGCTTTGAGGTGGACATGGAAGGTAAGGCGGAGTCAAAGGTGATGCCCAGGTACTTATAGGATGATACTTGTTCAATTGGGAGGAGCATGCTGGTGGTGATGTGGATGGGAAAGTCCTTGGCGCTGTTTTGCCTATGTGAGAATAGCATGGACTTTGTTTTCTTCAGATTAAGGACTAGAGCGATGGTTGTTGAACCATTTTCAGTTTGAAGAGCAGCGTTTTGTAATATGCCTTGGAGAGAGAGGATCCGGTGAGTAGCTAGGACTACGGCGTGTCTGCATAGAGTAGCATTTTGCTGGAACAGGAACTAGGGAGGGTGTTCAGGAATAGGCTGAAAAGAGTCGGTCCAAGAATGGAGCCTTGAGGGACCCCAGAGGTACAGGTAGGTTGGGGACAGGGTTCCATTTAGCTTTACTCTTTGGGTCCTGTCGTGAAGGTAGCTTGTGAACCACTTAAGGGGTGGGAGAGAGCCCAGTTTGCTCAGGAGAGTAAGAGCAGGGGTGGCACACCGTGTCAAAGGCCTTGGAAAGGTCTATGAAAACCGCCCCTGCGAGCAGGCCATTGTCAAGCGGAGTGTATGGTGGGAGAAATCCAGGAGGGCAGTAGATGTGCTGTGGCCAGGACAAACCCATGTTGCTCCGGACATAGAGGTTGTGTTTGGATAGGTATTCCGTGAGCTGCGTGTTTATGATTTTTCTACAGCGCTTTGGATGGGGGAGGATGGAGATGGGCCTGTAGTTGTTTGGCAGAGTGACGGTCCCCAGACTTGTGGATGGGAGTTATTTCAGCATGCTTCCAGGCCTCTGGGAATTGGCCTAGGCATAAGGATTTATTTATGATAAGCGTGGGGGATAAGCATGACATCAAGCGTGGTAAGTATTTTGAGTCGAGAGGGTCACTACTTGGGTTCTGAGAGGCAAGGGATCTTAGTAGGAAAGATTTGGCATCATGTGGAGAGATCATTTGGAATTGGAATTGTGGCCAGGGAGTTGGAGTAGGAGAGGGTGGGGCAACCGGGTCAAAAAAGTGGGCAGGAAGGACAGCACATAAATCTGTGAAAGTCTTATTAAGACAGTCAGCGATACACGGCAGGTCAGTGGAGACAGCCCCATTTATGACAATCTGGGATGGGGGGGGGAGCGGACATTCCCATTCAGTTCTTTTATGTTGTCCAAAAGCTCTGGACGAGCCCAGGAGGATGTCAAGGCTGCCTGGTAGTATTTAGCTTTAGCCTGCTTGATGGTCAGGTACATTGATTGCGGGCTGCCCTGTAGGTTTGCCTTCAGGCCAATCTACGGTCATTAGCTATGTGCCAGAGGTCATCCCTTTTTTTAGTAGTAGGATCAGTGCAGGGGTTATCCATGCAGCAGTCCGTTTTTAACCGAGTGCAGAAAGGCAAACAGATCACAAGCATGGTTGAAAACTGTGGTGAGGTAAGTTAGGGCAGAGTTGATGTCAGGTCGCAGGCCACTGGGGTCCAGTTGACATTGGCCAGGTGACGTTTGAGGTTCACAAGACCTCTGGGGAGAAAGCGGCATCGTGGAGTCCTGCAGTACACGGGCTGAGGTGGGGATGACCAAGAGCAGATGATAGGGAGTAGTCGCTAAGCAAGTCCGCAGGACTTGCACAGACCTCATTTTATGAGGCCGGTTGGAGGACTACATCCAGAAGGAACCAGTACCTGTTACTTTGTTAATCCTAGTGGGCTGGGTGACCAATTGGGACAGGTCGAGGGCTGCAAGCTCGTTCTTAATATTGTCAGAAGATGGGCTGAGCCAGTTGGTGTTTAGGTCGCCCAAGATTAGTTGTTCGGCCTTCCGGGGTAGAGTGGATAGGTAATCAAGAAGGGAGGAGACCGCAAGATCTTTTTTAGGCCCCGGGGGTAGGTAAGCCACGGTTAGATAAAGGGGGCCACGACCTGGGTAGGGGGAGATTTTTAAAGTAATGGCTTGCGCCCCGTAGCTAAGCTCGGGGTTGGAGAGGGCATGACCGAGGAGCGAGTCGCACAGGTAAATAGCACACCCCCCACCACACCTGCCCATCCTATCGGCCCTAAACAGGGAAAAACCTGGAAGAGAGATGGCAGAGTCGGGCGTGCGGGAGGAGAGCCAGGTTTCTGCAAGCATGAGAATGTTAGGGGCGTGTTGGGAGACCCAGCACTGGAGGGCAGCAGTTTTCTTAGGGAGACTGCATATATTGATAAAGGCGATGCGGAGGCCTTTGCCTCCGGTAGGCTGAGGTATGGGAGAGGCGGTGGGCCCCGGGTTCGGGTGCACATTGCCGGAGAGCAGTAGCAGCAGTAAAATTAGGTGCCTCGCAAGGTGCTGGTTGCTGGGGTAGGGGTATCTAAGTGATCGATGAGACCGTACCCGGGAGGTGCATGGGATGGGAAGGGAGAACAGAACCGTGGGCGCAGCATAATTTCAGCTTGTGTTTTTACATTCACTTGCGTGCATGCGCAAGGAACGTCTTGGGAGAATGGGACACTTTGGAGGAGTGCCTCTCCTGAGCAATCCCCTGCTCCCTTGAACAGGCGTGGCAGTCCTGCATCAATCCGCACCGGTGCTGTGTATGACAGCAGTGGTCTCTCTTCAAAGAAAACCACCGCTGTGTGCTTGCCGCATTACACCCCAAATCTTTGCTGCCGCTGAGGCCCACCCCAGCGTGACCAAGCGTCCGCGTTGTCTGCCGGCAGGGGTGCCCAATGCCCTGTCGGCTCTCGGCCCCCAGCCATCCTTCTGCCGCACTGGGAGCTACCCCAGTGGAACGTCCCTATCGTCTGCCGATGGGGGTGCCCAATCCCAGTCGGCTCCACGGCCCCAGCCATCCTTCTGCCATGCTGAGGCCCACCCCAGCATGGCAAATGTCCACGTCGTCAAAGTACAAAAAAAACCCTGTAAATTAAAAGCGGTCCCACGCAGTCCCGCCCCTCCCAACACTCGCACCCACTGCGAACCCTGCCTCCCCACATCCCCCACCCCATACTTACCTCCGGAGCTCGGCGCATCATCGTTGGACCGGAACACATCTGCACTCTTCAAAGCCGACCGCTAACTGAGGAAATGCCGGTAAGCTGTATAATGGGCTAGATTGTTTTTTTTCAACTTTGTTGCGTATCTCAGGCATTTTTGGGAATTTCTGCACCAAATTTTCAACATGGGGTTTTTGGGACCCCTTCTCATGAATTCTGTCACTGACATGGCGTTATTGGGGCCCGAAGGGTGATTTCGTAGTCACTGCGCGAAATCACCTTTCGGGCCCGATTAACAAAACAACAGTGACAGCGTTCATAAGGTGGGCTCTCAAAAAGCCTATTTTGAAAATTTGGTGGAAAAATTCCTAATAATGACGGTTTTACAAGTGTGCGTTGAGCAGTTCCTACGCAGGCTTGTAAGTTCACAAATTTTCACTATTTTCACTCTAGATTTTCAACATTGCCATTTTACCACACCTTCTTATGAGTAGTATAGCTGTCATTTTTCACATCTCACCCAAAACGTGTTTCCGCCTATGCAGTGCACAATTGCGCAGTCGGTGTGCAAAATCAATGTATGGGACACATTAAGAAAATCACAGTGACACTGTTCATGAGCAGAGGTCTTAAAATGGCTATGTTGAAAATTTGGTGAAAAAATTCCTACAAATGACTGTTTTACGAGCATGCGTTGCGCAGTTCCTACGCACGCTTGTAAGTTTGTGAATTTTCAATATTTTCACTCCAGATTTTCAACACTGCCATTTTACGACACCCTTCATGAGCAGTACAGCTGTCATTTTTCACATCCTGCCCAAACGTGTTTCCGCCTTCATGGTGCGCATAATGCATGCAGTCAGTGCGCAAATCAATATATGGGACACATTAAGAAAATCACAGTGACACTGTTCATGAGCAGAGGTCTTAAAATGGCTATGTTGAAAATTTGGTGAAAAAATTCTAAACATAATTGTTTTACTAGCGTGCGCCAGTTCCTACACGCCTATTAAGTTCAGGAATTTTCAATATTTGCACTCCAATGACTTCCAGATACCTAAACAGCACACAGAAGCAAGCAACATTTGGCATTGACAAATGCTGGTACTTCTTTGTCACTGATTTTTTTAAGCCATGTCCAAGTGCCAAATACCACTACAAATACCTGCAAGCGAACGTTCAGCATTGACAAATGCTTGTTTTTTTCCAGACTGCTAAAAAAATAAGTCAAAAGCCAACTACCGCATCCACCCTTAACTCCTTCCTTTCCATTTCTGTCACAATAATAAAATAAGCATTTTATGTCCCACAAGCTGTCCTCCCAGGCCACTTATTCTACCACATTATTTTAGGTATCTGACAGTGTAACTTACTTAAGCCATAGAAGCAACCAGGTCACTGTTCAGGCAGCAAATGCACTGGGGAGATGATGCTGTATCTGGCAACAGTCACTTCTTGATAACAGACTGAACTCAGCAGTAATACTTTCAAATTAGGTGTCACTGCCAGCTGCATATTGTCACTACAGGTGTCATTGATGGCACTTTCACTAATCAGTTAGTAGTAATCTGTTGAATCAGGGATGGGGTGGTTAAAATGAGCCACTGTCATAGACTTGCATGTGAGATTACTGAAATAGGGGGACTTACATTTAGTGCAAACGAGCATGGGTACAACCATATCTGTTTTGAGTGCAACTACCAGGCTACAGATTCAAGCTCCTGGACACTGAACACTGGCTGATGGACCATACACCAGCAACAAAATAGATGGAAGCCATCCTTCCCCTCACATAGCATGCCATAAATATCCAGTGCAATACGATAAGTGTGACCCCAATTTTTGCCCTTTTGCATTATGCAGTATTATCATTCAGAGTCATTAAACTGATCTGTCAGTGGCTGGGGGAAAGCCTGCTTGCTGGGGTCCAGAAGTCTGTGGTGGTGTGGCAATGTGACAGCAACAAGTGAGCAGTGGGCTCACCACCACTGGCAGCAATGACAACTCTACACATTACAACAACGTGTGAGATAAACAGAGGGACAAACCACTCCCTGCCTCCCTCAGCCACATTTACTACATGGGGGGGGGGGTGGAATCCATACTTACATCATCTGTGGAGGTGCAGCTCCAAAGTGAAATGAAGCAGGAAAGGCAGTCCATTTCCATGACAGTTTATGATAAACAATAATCCTGTTTAATGGAGTAATCCTGTAGTTCCCCACTCAGCAATCTTGAGTGTAAGGAGGTGGGCACAAGTCACATCTCATGCTGCTGGGGGTGGAGTGAGGTGGCACTGCCCCACCATGCTTGGGGTCCTAGTGCCAAACTGTCACCAGCTGTGCAGCAGGGTGCATGCGAGCAAAAGTTGTGCTACAGCAGAATCATATATACTGCAACCAAGCAGTACTGACTTTTAAAATGCAGGGCAAATGGACAAAACATAGAGCAGGTGCAGCACACATTTTAAAGAATAAGGAATGCATGGGTTGGACTGGGGGTGGTATGAGGAGCCATTACAGTGGCACAACAAGGGTTAACATGGGTTGGGCTTAAGGGGTGGCAGTTACAGCAGCAGCAGCAGCAGTAGCAACAGACATTGACAGATGGTTTTCTCTTTTGCAGGGTGCATTAAAAAAAACTCTGAGGGACATTCAGGTGGGACACTGAGGATTGGGCACCCTCAGTGTCAGTGTTATGTTTGTGGGGTGGGGGGTGATGGATGTTGAGAGGGAGGGTCAGGTCGGGGGGCAGTTACGGAGGTGCCAGTAACAGCATCAGTGGACAGTTTTCTTTGTTACAGCTGGCATCTGAATGAGCACGGGGGTCTTCATGGATGTCAAAAATTCCTCAGCAGACTGATCATGACAGATCAGTCATGTTTGCTGGGCAGCATAGATCTAAGGATAGATCCACCCTATGATTGGGTCAGCTCTTCCTTTGAAGTACATGAAGTTTCCACCCAGCAAGCCAAAACTGTGTCATGATCAGCTTGACTGATAATTGGTTTGGCACTGATGCACCCCTTGCAGACTCCTTTGCACTTGACAGACAAAGTCACACCCCTCAAAAGTCACTATTAAAGCAAGATTTTTTCTGCATGCATGTGCGTATGGCAAACATAAAAAGCAGGTGACCAGGGTTCTAATGGTGGCAGGGGATCATAAATTAAAACTATGTAAAATATGAAGTTGTCCTGGCAAGAAAATGTCATATCTATTACAAGCAATGTGGAATACACATGAAATACAATTTAGAATAGTAATTGGTAAGATAGCTATGTTAATTATGGAAAAAAAACATGTCTTATTGGCCAAAATTGTCCATGGCTTGGAATAAAGAACAAGATATAAACTTTGAAGAGGAGCTTTGAAAACAAATATTACAAACACCTATGATGCTATCCAGAAATGTTAAACTCTGCCAAATGCATTTCAATATAATTCATAAAACCTAACTTACCCCATCAAAACTGAACAAATTCAATCCAGAGACGTTGGATATTTGTACAAGGAGCAAGCAATCTAAAGAGACATTCATCCATATGTTTGCAGAATGTACAAAACTGCAAAAATATGGGGACAAAAAATATTCAAAATATTATAGTGTACTTTTCATTTTGATCCATGCATTAAATTACTAGGAATCACTTACCAGAACCTTGACTATGTATCCATAAATAACACAAAATGAACTGATTTAAAGTTCATTAATGTAAGGAATCTTGTACTTTAAACTGGAAAATCACCAAAACTCCAGATTATGAACACTGGTTTCAAGTGATACTGTCAACCCTCTTAGGCCTCTCTAGTTTGAAAAATGCATGTTGTGATTGGCCACATTCTGTAGAGATGGCTGATGGAGCTGGTAGTTGGATTCTGACTACTTTTTTCTTTTTAAAAGTGAAAAACAGACTGTCCACCACATTGGTATTACCACACATCAACCTGTTTGTTTACAGTCATTAATCAACTCCCACTGCACCTTTCCTGGACTTGGGAACATGCCCAACACAGTCTAAACACTGGTAATGCAGTGGGAGGAGAGGAGACAGCTGCATTATGAGTGGCTGCACTGATTAGTGGTGTCTCTAATGTGTAGGAAATATGCAGTAAGAGCAGATCAAGGATTTGAAACAAAAACAGGATTGAGCATGATTACACCATTAGCATGCATTTCAATTCTACTAAAAAATGAAGCACATAAAACAACCAGCAACATCAGTGAATTTTGGAGAAGGTAAGCAATCATAAAATGTGGGTTTCCAGCTGCAAATAATTTGATGTAAAAAGGGTTGGCAGTGCCACTTTAATAAAAGAATAATGCACAACAGGGTGGGTGTTATGCTGAGATAACACCCTGCCTCAGGTGGTTGGGCATGAGGCCACAGGCTGAGTGCACCCAACACACAAGAAGGGATGTTATCCCAGCATGACACCCACCCTGGAGTGCATTATTCGTATTATACAATGGCTAATCTTTAAATAGTAGATTAAAAATAACAAATATATATTTTGTAAAACATTTTTTTTTAAACTTCATCTTTGTGTATGGAAGTATACTTCTGTGAAAAGAAATTCCTCCTCTATGTGGAGCTGTGTGGCCAATGGCTGTATTTTTCTCATGTTCTGTGTCCGCTTGCTTGTTTGCCATGTGGTTTTGTTTGTTTACCTATGCTCCCCCACCCTGCCCTGCACTGTGTTCTGGTTGGGGTTTTGCTGAGGCTGTTTTCTAATGGGGGCTAAAAATTTTATGTGGAGATTTGCAACCCTGGATTATATTTTAAACCAGGAACCTCTGTTTAGAGCTCCCGTCCCGTCACCACTGCTACTGCCCGCCCATTACCCCTCCAGTAAGGATGTGTATGAAAAGAGACAGAAGGAGGTAGGATGGTGGCAGAGAAAATTAATTTTAACTAGTTTACTTTTATGTGATTGACTTTTTTTTTAAGCTGAAGACAGTTACTTGAAACAGTGAGCAAGTGTTATGTAGAGAGGCGCGCGGTCACTCTGAAAGTCTCGCTGTCTCGTTTGCTGTTTCACTCGGCTCCATGCATGAAGTCAATGGGTTTAATTTAGGTGACTTCAATAACAAAAATAATAACTTCTGGGATCTGGGTGGACTGTTTGAGTTCTGGATTACATTTTTGCCTGTTTTTTATATTGTGGGAGAGAAGAGTACTGTGAAGCTGATCAGCAATGTGACTTTCTGTTCGGCTGGGAGGGGAATGGTGAAGCTAATGGCAGGGATGGTTGCTAAGTTATATTTTCCTTTTTTAACATTTAATGCAGTCATGAGTGTGCTTGGACTAGAGCTGGGATATTATGCTCGGATAACATCCCAGGTCCAGTCTCAGGTGGACCAATCAGAGTTCAGGATTCTTTCTTGCTATTGTATAATCTAATATTATACACAGCAAAACTAGAACATATGCTGTACATCTCAGAAGACTAAATATTTCAGGAAATATTGAATCCTTTCTTCAAAGAGCTGGGTTAAATATCTCAGCTTTGTTCTGCCTAATGCACTCTTCACCAAGACTTATTTGGATGATGACTTCTACTAGAATAGATAAGTGTGACTATGGGGAGGCATCTGGCCTTGTCTAAATGGACCCTTTCTTTAACAAAGTACATGATGAAAACTCACTTGTGTTGTTTGTCACCCAATTTTATGGGTAGGAATAAAATACAAGAAAGGAGCCTTCTGAACCCCCTCAAAAAAAAAAAAGAAGAGGACTGGTCTCAGTACCAAGCCCTGAGGTACCTCGCTGGTCACTCTCACCTCCCTCGAGTGAGTTCTGTTTACCACCAACCTCTGTTGCCTAGCCATCAACCAGTATCATACCCAGTTTACCACTTAGGACCCACCCCCAAACTGCCCAGTCCCCACATGAGTCTCTTGTGTGGTATGGTGTTAAAGGTCTTGCTGAAGTCTACGTAGGCCACATCCACTGCCCCACCATAATCTATGTCCCTGGTCACTCAGTCAAACAAATCTATCAAGTTCATCTGACATGACCTCCCCACCACCCCATGAATCTGTTCTGCCTTGGGTCTTGTAATCCACTGGATTTTAAGATACTCCACAATCTTTTCCTTTAAAAGTGACCCCATTAACTTTCCCTCCACTGATGTCAGACTGACCAGCCAATAGTTGCCAGCCTCTTCTCTGCTGCTGCTTTTATGACATGGGTCTACATCTGCCCTCCTCCAGTCCTCTGGAACCACTCCTGCTTCCATTGTGTTGTTGAACAGGACTATCAGAAGTGTAGACAGTACCTCCCTGAGCTCCTTCAACACTTTTGGGTGTACCCAGTACAGCCCTATAGCTTTGTCCACTTTGACTTGCAAGTCATTTCAAGACTGTCTCCTCTGTGAATGGACTTGTGTCTGCCTCCCTCCTCCCAGTGTTTCTTCTGCCTTTTTACGCGGTCCATCTCCCTTTCCACTGTGAAGGCTAAACTGAAGTATCTTTAAAATATCTTCTTTTTCCTGATTAACCTCTGTACAGTCCCTCACTCTTCTTAACCTCACTGTCCATCCCCATGTCTTCCTCTTTTCACTTATGTACCTTTAGATATGCCTTTGACTATCATTTCCTCAGTTTGAGCCTTTGCACCCCACACCACTTTCCCTGCTTCCCTGTACTTTTCCTCGTACACCTGCCTATCCTGTTTCCCTCAGCTTCTCTTTGTACCTCCTGAATACTACCCATTAATTCTTAGCCTTTTTAGTCACTAACCTAAAAATGGATCCACGACTGGTCATCGACAAAATATTTGTAGAATGACCATACAGTGAAACCGTCATGTTGACCGCATTTGCAGTTGGCATACTGTTTCTGACTGAGAAACTTGTTTTCTTCGGGGTGCTTTGCCCAAAATCCTCCATGTGGAGGGCTTCCCCCCCCCCCACTAAATATAATCAACTCTGAGTCAGAGCTGATATGGGGAGGGAGTGTAAGACCCCCAAAATACACTGCCGGGGTCCAGCGCTGACACTACAGTGACCTGGCACTGTAGTCGCTGTAGTGATGGTTACTGTTGAAATGTCACTGTCAGTAGTGTATACCACTAAAAACCATAGCAGTCTTTCTTTCTCCTGTTTTTGCTCACTTCTTTTGCACAGAGATCTGTTGCCTTCACAATGCCATCCCTTAACTTGCCCCACTGTTCCTCCACCCCATCCTGGCCATCTTCCCCCCTTTTAGGTCATCTCTAAGGCATTCACTCATTGTTTTTAAATCTGCCCTCCTGAAGTCTAGCACGCTCATCCTTGTGTGATTTGTTTCAGCTGCCATCCTCCTGTTGAACCCCACTGTACGGTGATCACTGATCCTCAGGTAGCCACCCACTTTGATGTCTGCAATACTGTTCCTGTTTGTGAGCACCAGCTCCAGTATTGCCCCATCATGAGTGGGCTTCCGGACTAGTTGCCTGAAAAATGCCCCCTGCAAGGAGACTAGGATGTCCTTGCTTCTAGCTGAGGCCATGACTGGGAGGCTCCAATTTACATCTGGCAGACTGACGTTCCCAACTAGCAACATTTCCCTTTTTCTGTCATTGTGCTGATGACTTCTCCCCGTGCCTTATCCAGTTCCACCCCCTATGCTGGAGGGCTGTCTATCACCCAGTATAAATAGTGACTCTGGCTCCTGCCTCCAGGGTGACCCACATCACCTTTCCCTCTGGTTTCCTTGTGTTTTTGTTGCTTTGATATCCTCTCTTACATACAGCTTGACCCTTCCTTCCTATCCTATCCATTTTTGACTGAATATTGGTATGACCATGTCACAGTCATGGTTGCCTGTGCACCTTGACTCAATAATGGCAACAATATCCAGGTCTGATTCCACCATGGTAACCTCTAGATCTGGAGGTTTATTTCCAAGACTGCTTGCATTTGAACACGTGGCCCTCCACACCTTGCTTCCACTCTGCCTGCAACCCCCTTTCTTTCCCTTTTGCCCTGGCTCCTTTTCTCTATTTTTGCAACACTTGTTGCCACCCCCTTATCCTCTATGTCACTGTGTCTCTCTTTATTCTGCTTCCTGGTATTCTCCTCCCCCTCTGGTCCTCCCTTCTTATTGCTTCAGTCTGTGTATATGTGTGGGGGGGGGCGTAGTTTATGCATCCCTTTTTCTTTCCGCCACCCCTCTCAGCTAATTTAAATGTTCATCACAATAACATTTAAACCATTCACTGAGAACTGCAGCTCCCTTCCCAGATGAATTTTATTTATTTATTTGTGTCTAGGATTACAAAGTACCTTTGAGCCAAGGCTCTTTTACAAAGGTTCCACATCATGCTGGTTACAGGGTAAGAGACACTAAAACATAAAACAGTTACAGGTACATGGTTTTAAACAGTAACTTTGCTTGACAAAATCAGACTGAGAGATGAGTAACTCAAGAAACAATAGGAGGAAGAGGGCAAGAAGGGGAGAGGGCCGAGGGTAGGGGAAGGCATAGGTGTAGAGGGTCAGGGTGAGGCAGCTGAGGGGCCTTGTCAGGACAGACACACGGCAAATGCATTAGAAGTTGCATTGGACAGGTAAGTGCAAGAAGAGAGGGTAGAAACTGACACCTATAAGGCCAGAAGCAGCGTAGGGAATGAAGATGTTATGGGGTGCAAGCACAGGTGGAGGTGTCAGTTATGGAGCGGCAGAGCTTTTTTTTTTTTGAATGCTCCAAGCATTGTTGTGGATGAGGTGTCACTAGAGAGATAATTCAGCCAACTTGGAGCCCTGTATGTAAATGACCTTTAGCCTTGGGACGTGCGGCAGTGGGGGATTTGAAGGATTTGGGGCTTAGAGCTCCTGGTGTTGTGGTTGGTGATTTTGGGTTTGAGGCGGGTGCTGACTCCTGGTGGTGCCTTTCCCATCATGATTTTCTTAGCAGTGATGCAGGTTTGGTATTTGATTCGGTTGTTCAGTTGCAGTCAGTCTGTTCTGGAGTAGAGGTTGCAGGTGTGGGTGAGACGGTGGGAACCAGTAACGAGTTGGCAGGCTTGATTGAGGGAAGTCGAAACACGCCTGAGGGATGAGGTTGTGGCAGATCCATAGATAATGAGACCGTAGTCAATGATGCTGATGATGAATGCAGGACATCGCCTCTGTATAGGGGCATATCCTTTCAGGTTGGTCCCCAGTGTAGCTGAATCCCTCTTTTCTACACCATTCCTTCAACCATGAGTTGAAGCTGATGGTGGGCAGTACCCTAGCCCACCCCCACTTGTAAACAGGCAGCATCTTAGCAAAAGTTACAGACCATGCTACCTGCCTTAGAACCCTCTTCAGTTCCCTGAACTCTCTCTGCTCTCTCCCAGCCCGTCTTTTGCTAGGTCATTAGTTCCCAGGTGGACAATGACATGCAGCTCTCTTTTCTGCCTTGGCACCCTAGCGATCCTTACGATCCACTGCCCATTCCTTAGAGTCATGGTGCCAGGTAAGCTCCTTACCCATGAACAACTGCTCCACCAGAAGCTGCTTCCTTCTCTGCTGGGGTCCTCAACCTCAAAACCTGACTTATCCCCTACTGAGGACACAAACATCCTCCCTTGCTGCTACTATGGGTGCCTTCTCCCAGCAGTTCCAACCTGCCAGAGTGGTGAATGAATTTTGTGGTGGCATAGGCTAAGGAATGTACCCCTGACCTGCCACTCCCACCCTCCCGGTTCCTGCCAGACTTAAGGCATCCCTCCTTCTCCTTAACAGCCTCTGGGGCAATGGTGGTAGATTCAATGGCCCCTGGGTTGAGAAAGAGACTCTCTGGATCCTAAGCAGCTCAGCCCGGGGACCAGTGACTGCCTCCCTCAACCCAGAGGGGTGCGAGCAGATGGGACAGCACCTCTTTCTACAGAAAGTCTCCCACAAAACTGCAGCACCGCATCCATTACACTGCACCACTCTCATAATTGACTTTATGTTCCACTATTTACTGCTACCAACTGTTCCTTCCACCTATTGCCCCCTTACTGTTGCTTTGGTCCTTTTCTGCCTATACTTTCTACTGGTATACACCATGTCACCCTACCCTAGATAGGGTGTTACTGGTTTTCTCCTTTTTCCTTTGCTTCAACCCTTACTCACTTTTATAACAACCCCCACCACCTCTCTGCCTTACTAATACTTAACTTTCTTTAACTTGCGGTGCTTAACAGTTTACGTATCGCTACCCTAGATAGCGTGTTTCCACTATTCCCAACAACTACTTAGTGCTTGTATTGACTGTTTATTCCTTGCATGTACCTCCTTAGCCCTCCTCCAGTAACTCTCTAAACAGATGACATCAAGCTAACCGGTACCTTACCTTAGCCCCCCCCCCCCAGCATGTCTGCTCTTACTTGCTTCACACCTGCTCTGTTGCACTCACACTCAGGGACATAAGAGTATTGGGACATGCTGGAGTGGATTCTTTTATAGTCTCCTAGTCACTTCCTGCTAACTAGGGATTGGTCCAGGCAGATCACATAACCACTGTCTGCTGTACAAAGACCTGACCTTCCTTCAGAAACAAAGAGAGAGCTGGGTAAAATGCAGGTTAGTGTAAGGTTTTAATCTTTAAATTATAAACACACTGCACAATATCCAACCAAGCAGCCCAACATACTCTTGCTGTTCCACACTACTGCTGTTGCTAGCTGAGCTCCATCCCAGACCCCAACCTATGGGAGGACAAAGGGTGCTGCTGGAACAAAACGATCAGGTTAGTTTTCACTGTGGCAATGCACAAAAAGCATCACACAACATTATTTTGTTTTTCCCCTGTGGCCAGCACTAGCCAAACCTGTCAGTGTGCACCAATTCCAGAGCCTTGCTGCTGTTTTTAACACCACCACCCTCCAAGTCCTGGCAACTGGGCCATATAGAACTTGCATACAACACCCTGCCGCAAGTCCGCTGATCCGCCGCATCACTTTTCAAAATCGGGCCACATTGATTCTATGTAAGACAACTTACAATAAACAAAGAAAAATTTGTTAATATTATCTTACAATCATCCTCATATTACTACTTATAAAATGGGCAGGGACAATCCTGCATTCTGACTGATTGTTAATCATGCATTAGACGTGTCTAATGCACAGCTAAAAATAAGTGCCGGCAGCCTGGCCACAGGAAATGCCAGCAATCCTTGTGCCACTCCTTAGAATGTAAAACTGAATTTAAACTGATGGGGGGGGGCACACTCATAGGTACCAGGACAGGGGGGCCATCAGGCCTCCCCCCAGTAGTTAATCACAAGTAGGGGAAGGGCCACGGGGGAAATAGCAGGACCAGGGAAAGGGGAGAGACAAGATGTCGGGGAGCAAAGAGGTACTGGGGTCACACTGGAAGGTGGTATCCTTGAATGCAAGAAGTTTGGCTAACAAGTCAGCAGATCTGCAGGTGTTGATGGCAGAAGGCGAGGTGGACACAACTGCCATTACAAAGACGTGGGCAACCCAGTACCATGACTGGGACCTCGGGATCCCTGGGTACCAACTGTACAGGAAGGACAGAGGAAGGGAGAGGGGTGGTGGTGTGGCATTATCCGTAAGGGAAGGGATAATATGCACCAGGGAGGAGGAGAAAGAGGGCTGAACAGAACCCCTATGGGTAATGTGCCAGAATACCAAAGGGAGAAGGATTCAATTGGGAGTAGTGCACAGACCACCTCCACAGGGCATGGAGTTGGACAGGGAGCTAGGGGAGCAGATCAAGAAGGTAGGTGGGAGAGGAAACATCATTATAACAGGTGACTTCAACTTACCTGGAGTAGGCTGGAGCACCACAACTACATCCTGTTACAGGTAACAAGTCTTCCTGGATGCTATCCAGGATTGTCTCCTGACACAGGGCATCACAGAGCCAACCAAGGAGAAGGCCATATTGGGCCTGGTGTTGTTGGACGGTGAACAGGTCTGGGAGGTGGAAGTGAGGGAACCCCTCGTGGTCAGTGACCACTGCAAAGTGTGGTCTTATATCAACATGGGAAAAGAAGCAGCCAAGACCAAAATGAGAGCGGCAGACTCCAAGACAGCAGACTTAGAATGGGTAATGTACTAACTGGGCACCTTACAAAGTTCAGACCAGAGATGGATGTGGATCAGAAATGGTCCATCATTAAGTTGGGGTTAAACGAGGCCACAAACACTTTCATGATGGCTTGTAACAAGAACTCTAAGGCCAAGAGACATAGCTGGTTTAACAATAATGTGGAAGAGAAAGTGAGGGAAAAGAGGGCAGCGTTCCAGAAGTACAAGCCTACTCTGAGGTAAGACGACAGAGAGGTCTACAAAGAGAAAGCTCGAGAGGCAGGGCTAGTGGTCTGGGCAGCCAAAGCTGCAAAAGAACTAAGGCAGGTGCAGGGGATCAAGGAAGGGGGAAAAGGATTTCTTCAGGTACCTAAAGGAGAGAAGAAGCAGTAGGGGTGAGATTGTCAGAATAAAGAGGAATAGTGGATTGGTGGAAAATAGTGAAGATCTGGCAGAGACACTAAGTGAGTACTTTTGCTTTGTCTTTACTAGGGAAAAGAATGGGTCTATGCCACAGGTGAAAACTGGGGCAAGACTTAGGGGTGGGGAGGAATCTGATGGGGTGATCAGGGTTCACAGGGTCTTAAAGGGTCTTATAGGGACCTTTGTGTGGAGAAGGCACCTGTTCTGGATGGAGTACACCCGAGGGTCCTGAAGTAACTAGTGGAGGTACTAGCAGCCCCCCTGATGGGCCTGTTTAAAACCTTGCTGGAGAAAGGGTGCATGCCACAATACTGGAGGCCAGCACATGTGGTGCCACTCCACAAGGGATGTCCCAGGGATGAGCTGGGTAACTACAAGCCAGTCAGCCTAACTTCCATGGTAGGCAAATTAATGGAGAACATTCTAAAGGAAAGGCTCATGACCTTCCTTGAGGTAAATGGTCTCCAGGATGATAGGCAACATGGGTTTGTCAAGGGGAGAGCCTGCCGAACAAACATAATAGACTTTTTCAACTGGGTCACAAGATCATTGGACAAGGGACAGGTGGTGGATGTCCTATACCTGGACTTCAGCAAGATGTTCAATTCAGTGCCACATGGGAGGCTGATCAGCAAGCTGAGTGACCTGGAAATTGGGGACAAGCTGCTGGGGTGGGTCAAAAGCTGGCTGTGCCTCAGGAACCAGAGAGTGGTGGTGGGGAACTATCCAGACCTAGGCCTGTAACCAGTTGGGTCCCACAGGGACCAGTACTTGGACCGGTGCTATTCAACATCTTTATTGGTGGCATAGTGGATGGAGTCAAAAGTAAAATCCACCAATCTGCAAACTATACTAAGCTCTGTGGAAAGGTCGACAACAGAGGAGGGGAGACAGGAGCTCAGGGAAGATCTAGCTAGGCTAGAGAAATCATCGGGCATCTGGCGGTTGGGATTCAATGCTAAGAAATGCAAGGTCATGCACCTGAGAGCTAGGAACCCAGGGGCCAGCTACTGGCTGGAGGGTATGCAGGTGACAATCTCAGAGAAGGAAAAGGATCTAGGAGTGTTGGTCAGGGGTGACATGAAACACTCTAAGCAGTGCCATAAGGGAGCAGCCAAAACAAATAAAATGCTGGGCTGCATCGCCAGAGGAATAACCTCTAGGAGGGGGGAAGTTATTCTGCCACTGTACAGGTCACTGGTGAGACCATGCCTGGAGTACTGTGTACAGTTCTAGTGCCCTTACCTGAAGAAGGATATCAAGCTACTGAAGGGGATTCAGCGGAGGGCAACCAAAATGATCCAGGGCATGGGGGATAAAACATATGAGGAGAGGCTGTGTGAACTCAACAGGTACTCCCTGGAGGACAGAAAGGAAAGGAAAGGGGGAATATGAGAGAAACCTTCAAGTACCTAAAGAAGTACCTAAAGGGTATAAACAGGGTTGGAATGGAGGGCATTTTCAGTTTAAGAGGGGAAGGTACAACAAGGTGGTATAGCCTGAAACCAGTGGGGGGAAGATTTAAGAAGGACTTGAGGAGGCAGTTTTTCACTGAAAGGGTGGCATCGGTGGAATAAGCTGCTGGGGGAGGTAATATCAGCAAATACAGTGGGCAGTTTGAAGGGGGGGTGGGACAGGGTGAAAAGAAAATTAGAATGGGAGGAAGCAGTACTGAGAAGTGAAGGGGGAGTAGGATGGTGGTGGATGACTCCTGGAGGGAAAGGGTTGGGGGGCAGCTCCAGAGAACTAGACTGAGCTGCACACTGGAGCAGTTTTGATAGACCAATAAGGACTTTTTCTGCTTGCAATTTCTTACGTTCATACTGCATGTTAAAAAACATGATGGCAGTAATTTGTTTTCTCCCCACTTGCTGACAGTTTGCCAGTCTTTCTGCATTACACTAGCAGCTGCTTTTCCTGTCAGACTAAAAACACTGCACGAAAAACCTAAAATAAATTCATAGACTGTCCCATATTTTATTTTCCATTTTTGTCTTTATCTGTGTTTCATAAGCAGCAGTCGCCCCCAACCCTCTAGCCAATCACTCACTCCCACCCATCGCTTCTTTCCTCATTTTTTTTAAATATGTACAGAAAATCATTTACATTAATAACAACAGCTCTGCTACAATGCTGCTGGGTTTCCTTCCAAATGCTCACTTGCTTCCCTGTTCAGAAGTATCCAGAACTTAAGGGACAGAGGGGTTATTATTAGTGGCCCCAATGGGTGAAGAAGAAATCAGGGAAACATGACTAGACCCCAGAAACATGATCTGTTGTGGAAAATTAATGCAGGTAGAAACTAGGGCTGGGCAGACTGTTCTACCCGAAATCCTGACCCCTGGATCGAACCCTGAATCCACGGACCCAGAAAAAATACGGACTTCACTGCAGGAGTCCGGTTCCGGGTCCATGGAAAGTAGGGCATTTTTCTGCATGCCTGGTGCCCCACGGAGGGGAGGTAAGGAGGAATGGATGGCACCAGGTGAAACAAAAATGACTGAGGAGAGGAGTGGAGCCGAGGCCAGGAGCAGGAGGGCCACACATCACAATCACATGTGGTGGAGATCTGAGTACGGGCTGCAGCCGCTGTGGTCGGTCGGTTGCTCAATTAGTCATTCGGTCGGTCAGTCGGCGACTCTCAGATCGGCTGTCGGTCTTGTTTTCAGAGTGGAGACTGAGTTAGGTAAGTACTACCTCACAAACTGTTGACTCATGTAACCTCTCCTATGTGGGTTTGGAATATATATTGACTACCAGAAAGAGGGGAGAGGAGAGTTGTGTACAGGCCCAGGGCAAGGGCAGGCAGACAAAATATATTGTTGACTTGTGCCAGAGGAGAAAGTGAGAGAGAAAGAGACTACTGGGAGCAAAAGAGAAATGTTATAGTTACAGAAATCACAAATAAAGTTTATTCTTGGTCTCACTGTGGCTGGTTGTGTGTGTGTGTACAGGGCAAGGGCAGATTGGCAAAATAAATCTTTGGCTTGTGCCACCATCTAGAGGAGAAAAAGAACAAGAGAGATTATTGGGGGCCAAAGAAAAATATTATAGTTACAGAAATCTCAAATACAGTTTATTGTAGGCCCCAGTGTGGCTGTGTGTACAGGGCAAGTGCAGGCAGGCAAAATAAATCTTTGAGTTGTGCCACCATCCAAAGGAGAAAAAGAGAGAGACTATTAGGGGCCAAAGAAAATGTTATAGTCACAGAAATCACAAATAAAGTTTATTCTTGGCCCCAGTGCTGTGTGTGTACACAGGGCAAGAGCAGGCTGGCAAAATAAATCTCTGACTTGTGCTACCATCCAGAAGACAGAGAGAGAGAGAGAGAGAGAGAGACTACTGGGGGCCAAAGAGAAATTACAGTCACAGAAATTACAAATAATGAAATTAATCTTGGCCTCAGTGTGGCTATGCAGTGTGTGTACACTGTACAGGGCAGGCAGGCAAAATGGTGCTTGCATCTGTCTGTCTATCTGTCTCTCTCCCTCTGTCTCTCTCTCTCTCCCTCTCGCTCTCTTCCAGCACACTCACGTCACAGTCCCGAAGGTATACACCACCAATGTTGAAAATTCGACATCGACCGACACTACAGTGACTACAGTACTAGGTCACTGTAGTGTGGGTGCTGGACCCCGGCACTGTATTCGGGGGAGGGGGTCTTGCACCCCCTCCTCAATCAGCTCTGACTCGGAGTTGATTATCTTTAGTGAGAGGGGTCTGGGGGGGCACAGACCCACTTGTGGGGGGTTCAGGAGTGAAGCCCCCAGAAGAAAACATGTTAGGGAGTTAGAAACTGTATGCCAATCGCAAAAAGTGGTCAACATGACGGTTTCGCTGTCCAGTCATTTGACAAATTTTCTGTCTATGACCAGTCGTAGAGCCAGGCCTGAGCAGGATATGCCACCAGTACAACCCAGTCATGAAGCAGCTAGCAGGTAATGTTTTTATTTAGCAGTTTTCTTGTAATTTTTATGCAAATCATGCATCAAGTTATTTCCTTTTGGCCTCTGCGTTGAATATGGGTGACTTTGGTCACTTTTATGCATGTTATCAAATTTTTTTTCAAATATTTATAAATAATCAGAACTAATCAGAATAAATCAGAACTCCACCGTATACCAGTTCTTATTTAATAAGGGTCAGAACTTCACCGTGTTTTCCTGACCCTAGTGGAAACCACGTTACCTATTGCCGGTGTATTCTTCACAGTAGTAGAGGGCTCCTGTGCATCAGTTTCAACCAGTGAGTGCAAACCAGTGAATCTGTACTTGGGACCGCATCAACATGTGTATATTCAGCTGACTAGGAGCCACAGAGGAAGCCACATCCATAACACTCCCAGTGATCTCCTCAGCAGACCTCGACTTTATTGAGGTCATTTGGAGGTTTACTTTAGACTGCTCAGTCGCTTGCCCTCTTATTTAAGGAAAAACAAAGCAAAAGCATTTAAAACAATTAAAATCATTTCACCTGTGAGTGTATGTGTGGGGAAGGGGTGGGGGGGGAGGAGTTTAAAACATTTTTCAAGCCCCGCACGTGTGTGTGTGAGAAAATAAAAGCAAAAGGTCTGTGATTTTTATGTTTGCTTGCACACACAGTGAACAAGAAACATACTGAGGTGGTACAGCATTGCAGAGGTGAGGCAGTGTTGTGGTCAATGCTGTGGATGCTTTAATGGGCACATTCCTTGGCCACCAATTAAAGCTGAAGCTGCTGATGATGGCGGTTTCAGAGCGAGCGCCACACTTGAAAGAAATCTGCCACTGTAATCAGGGGCAGTTTTGTCATTGCAGCGGCAGTCCCCCCTCCCAACCAGGCACACAGCAGGACAACAAATTTAAATGTTAGCTCCCTCCCACTGCGGCTGCTCGCCCCGCACCCTCCATTCTCCATCCCCTGCTGACATCAGAGTGCTCAATCCCTACGTCAGCATGTATCCCCCCTTCTCTCATTAATGTGGCACACTGGTAGTCCACCCCAGTGTACAAAAAAATACTTATTTGATGTTTCTGACACCAGGATGCCCACTCTCAGTGCTAGATGTGCTGCCCCTCCATTCCCCTATGTTGTCAGCCAACCTCGGGGTGGCCAGTCCTCAGGTCAGCATTGATCCCTCCTCCAGTATTCTGGCACACTGGGAGCCCACACCAGTGTGCCGAAATCAGTTTTGTTAATATTTAACCTGTAAAAAAACAAACAGTCCCACAACAATATTTTTTAACCTGAAAAAAAAAAAGAAAACAAGCCCTCATTGTTCCCGCTAGGCCCCCTCCTCCAACCCACACACTCCCTCTGTGCACCCCACCCATACTTACCCCTGGAGACTGGGAGCAACGATCTTCTGTGGACCTGGAACATGTCTGCACTCTTCAAAGACCAACCGGGAACTGAAGAAATTACAGTAAGCCCTATAATGGCACTTAATGGGGGGGGGGGTCAACTTAGGTTGATATCTCAGCCCATTTTTGGAGTTTTGGTAACAAATTCTCAACATGGGATTCTTGGGACCCCACCTCGTGAACACTGGTACTGTCATTTTGTTTCTTAGTCCCAAAAGATGATTTCGCAGTCACTGTGTGGAATCACCTTTTTTGACCAATTAATGAAATGACAGTACCAGTGTTCATTAGGTGGGGTCCCCAAAAGCCCTTGTTGCAAATCTGGTGAAAAAAACTCCCAAAAATGACTGTATAATGAACATCCATTGTGCAGTTTCTACATACACTCGTAACTTCATCAATTTTTAATATTTTCATTCCAAATCTTCAACATTGACATTTTTTTCACACACCCTTATGAACAGTACAGATGTCATTTTTTGGATCCTTCCCAAAATGTGTTTTTACACCTGTGGCGCAGAATGGTGCAGTTGCTGTATGAAATCAACTTTCGGGACAGATTAGCAAAATCACAGTGCCATTGTTCTGAGGGGAGTTCCCAAAAAGGCCATGTTGAAATGTTGGTGAAAAGATTCCCCAAAAATGACTGCATTACGAGTGTGTGTTCCACAGTTACTACGCACACTTATAACTTCATTACCTAGATTTTCAACTTTTCCATTTCTTCACACCTCCTCATGAACAGTGCAGCTGTTATTTTTCACATCCTGCCTGAAATGTGTTTTCACACCTGTGGCGTCGAATGGCACACTCCCTGTGCGAAATCACCTTTTGGGATTGAGTAACGAAATGATACTGCCACTGTTCATGAGGTGGGGTCCCAAAAAGCCCATGTTAAAAATTTGGAGCAAAAATGCCAACAAATGCCCAGGGTATCAGAATTTCCAACCATAATGCCCACCCTCTACAGACTGACAGGCATCGAGGGTGTGACATGCGGTCATCCGCCGTCATGCTCGCCACCTTCCACCCCAACCCCCCTCCACTCTGCAGCCACTGACAGGCATCAAGGTGTGCCTTGGGGTCTTCAGCCCTAATGTTCACCCTATTCTCCTATAATGCACCCATCTCAGCTCATTTCCTTATGGAATGGGGTGAGCGTAAGGGCCAAAGACCTCAAGGCACACTGCAAAGCCTTCTGGTGTCTGCAGGGTGGGGTGAGGTGGAATGGCATGAGTGTTATGGCTGATGACCTAAAGGCATGCCGTTACTTCAATACTTCACTGCCATTCCTATTATGCATCTCCCTAACTCCTATACTACCAATGCCAATACCAGCAAGCAAACATTCAGCACTGGCAACTGCTTGTTTTGTACCACTGCTGCTATTACCTTGTAAATAATATATTTTGCTTTTGGCTAATAAAACATTTTGACTATTAAGTCTTTGGGTCATGTAACTATGTATGGTGAAGACTGATGCACAGACTTTTTGGTTTGATTTGTATTTTTGTCCGATGCATGGCTACTACTCTGAGCTGTTAAGTTACTGGATTGGGGGGGGGGGGGTAGGATAACCCTGACAACCAAAGCCCAACTTTTAACTACAGAGTCTCCAGTAGGACAAAACTTCTAATCTCAAAAAAAACATAATGCAGGCGGAAGAACTATTTTACTACAAAATTAATGAAACTTTTCACTTTTTTAACAGTTAAAATAAAAATTTTGATTTATTTTTAAGCTTGTAAAATATGGTGTCCCATTTTATAAGTGCAATAAGACACTCCAGAGTGATGTGTTAGACACTTCTAATGCATGGCCGGGAGGGGCGGCCTACAGCCTCATGCCTCACTACACCCCTAACCATGCATTAGAAGTGTCTAATGCACACCCCATTATGTCCTATTGCTTACGTATCTAATATATAACATAACATAAAATACAAAAATAAAATTGTGCTGCAAGGCTGAATATAGTAATTGGTATGATGGAAAGTGGAGAGCTAGAGACTGGGGTGGGTATATGCCTTGAGGTCAGCATTGAATGGTAGCTATTAATGAATGTAGCTCACACTGGACCCACGTGATCAGTCTTGGTGGGTTTTGCAGACTCTTTCACAACATCACAGACAGTATCAAACAGCAGATGCATGCCAACAGCAACTGCCTCAAGTAAGCTACGGTGATGTATATTAATTGCTGACCTCAAGGTTTTTTCCCTCTATGTGTTGTTTATTTTACCCCATGTCAAGTACTGCATTGGGAGCCAAAGGGGTTCAGTCAAATTGGCAAGCTAAAATGAGTTTTCAGACCCCAACTTGAGGTGGAACCAAAGTTTTTTCTTGCCTGCCTCTCTCACCCTTATTCCACAGGTGGGGAGTTGGAAGGACAGGGTAGACTTCCCAGCTGAAGTATTGTATTTGGGGGGAAGGGGGTTAGGAATGACCAGGTGTCAGTAGATCTTAGGGAGTAGGAGAAGGATTGTGCTGATAAAAGGTGTGTAGTGTGGCAGCAATATAAGAATAATCCCACACTCTTTCAAGCCACCAGACTAGTTAAATGAAAAACAAACATCAAATTGTAATAGGCAAAATATTCTTTTATAAAATAATTAAGGTTGTTACCCATCACACTGCAGCACCTAAGATATCATTTTGCAAATTAAGCAAATCCTGCCACCACCCCTCTGACTGTCTTGACAGCTTCAATGACGGTCAGGAAAATATTTCAAAATATAATATTCAGATACAATTTAGCTGATTATTAAATTTTCAATATGTATACCCCCTCATTCTTTATTACAAGGGACATTTAAATAGAAACATAGAAGCATAGAATTTGATGGCAGATACGGACCGCTTGGCCCACTTAGTCTGCCCATTTCCATACCTAATGGATAAGCTGCAGATCCTAGTTACCAACAGCCTACTTCCTCCTACCACCCACTAGAATTGCCTTATGTCTGTCTCATGCATTCTTTAATTCCCCCACTGTTTTTGACTCTACGACCGCCTCATGAAGGCCGTTCTCTGTGAAGAAATACTTCCTCACATTACCTCTGAGCCGTCCACCCTCTATCTTCAAATTGTAGCCCTTTGTTCTTGCACATCTCTTTTTCTGAAAGATGCTACCCTCTTGGACTTTGTTGATTCCCTTGAGGTAAATGAAAGGTTGTTCATGCCTTGGAGCTCATCTCATCATCCTGCTTCTCCTGCTGCTGAAGTCGTATTCCACTGTGAGATCATAACTGTTTTCATGGCAACAAATTATGGTGTCTCAAACAGAACTGCAACTTCAGAGAAAGAGAAACAGGGGAACAAGATAACATCTGTGGGAACAGGATGTTTCCATGCACATATCAGTAGTAAAGAAACATTAATACAGAAAAGTAATGACTTTTATGTTGAATTGAATCAGAATATTATTTATTTATCTAAGTTCTTTTCAACTAGCAAAGGAGGGCTAGGACATGTATTCCTATGTTTAGCCTCTTCTCCAGACGGAGGGAACACATGTAATTCAAGTGATTTTGAACCAGGTCTATCTATTAGAGGGTTAGTGAACTCACTAACCTTTCAAAATGTTTTCAAGGATACTGGGAAAACAACTTTAAAACTCTACAGTGATGCTGGCGCAGTAGCACAGTAGTAATGCTACCATTCTGTCATTGACCTGAGTTCAGAAATGGACTTAGATTGCTCAGGGGCTGGCCAGAGAGAGGAAGGACTGAGCATTCCAAGAAGGCTCTCCTCCCTTGGGTAAGATGGACACTGTGTCCCACTGGTTCCTGCCACTCAGAAGACACCAAGTGACAGCACTGTGGGAACGCACACTCTGGGATTGTGCAGGCTCTCCTCTGATGCTGATGCACATGTGTGTGCCTGTGAGCATGCATGCGTGTTATTGCATGACTGGATGCCCTTGGGCACAAAACTTGATGGAAAAACTTCAGGTCAGCATGACGACACCAGCACCCTCACAGGCCCTGCACCACTGACCACAGCATTCACCCACCAGAAGCTAGTCCAGTGCATGTGGTAAAGAATGCCCCTGAGAAAAGTGGGTAATGGGATGGGAGGGTGTTGGAAGATGGGGGCGGGCTAGGTGACTGGAGTATTGAAAGACAATAAAAAACACCTACTGTGTATTGCGAAGTACTAAACCTTCAAGGACTTGTCTCAACCCAACTACAGATAAGATGATGCAATGACAAGCTCTTTTCATTGATAACTAGAAATGAAAGGTCCTCATTTAAAACTAGCTGAAGAGACAGTGCGCTGGTAGAGGTGAAAGCCTATAAGGCACAGCTGGGCGCTTTCTTACATGGCAGGGTTTGTCAAAAGGAAAACCAAATTCTCAGTTCCTACTCTGTGAAAAGTTGATATCAGCATTTTGTACTTTGGATTCAGCGGTTAAAATTATACATGATAAAGGGACTTTACCATTTTTCATGAAGGGATACCCCCATACAGTAATACACGCACACACTAATTTTGGACCTTTTAAAATTAAAGTGGGAAGGCAGATAGTGCCTTAAACTCAAAAGTGAATTATCTTTAGACTTGACCTTTCAATAAGAGCTTGTTAAAATAAATATATATGCAAACCACCTCTTCTGAGAGGGGCTTATGCTCCCTTTAGGGATGCCTTTTTTCTTTCATTGCCCAAAGAAAGTTAGGACATGTTGTAGGATGGGGTGCAATTTTGGCTGACCGCTATGTAGTGGCACCAGAGAGTAATCCTTTTAGGGTATACTATAAATAGGTGAGAGACAGGAAGCTAGGGGCTGGTTGGAGCTGAGGAGAAATCAGGAGGAAGGCAGGCAAGGCAGGAGCTCGGTGGTCTGGGTTGGGCCTAAAGGGGGCCAAGTGAGTAGACAGGATCAGTTGGTGCAACGTTGTGGCACCGCTGAGTTGTGGGTGCTCCGAGGGAGGTGGGCCAGATAACCTGGAGGCATTGTTGGGAATATGGATCCCCCAGGGCAGGGTGGTGAGAGTGCCCAGTAGGAGGGAGCTGTAGTACCTTAAGGAGGATCCCAGCCATTTTCCCGTGACTGAGGATTCCTGGGTCACCAGGGCTGTGGGAGTCATAGCAGGGTTCCCACAGAGGATGGGGGCAGTGGCAGTGTCCCCTTCAATTCCCTGCATGGCTGGGTGATCCAGCATGTTGAGGGGGCACAGGAAGGAGTAAACCCATTTTAGGGGCCATCTTGGAGGGGCAGGTCCTGGGGCACCGTTCATGTGGTTCAGGCAGGCTGCAGGTCATTTGACAGGCTCTGGACATCTCCTCCTGGCCTGATGCTTATATCAAGCTCTGGTGTACACAGAGGGGATGCAATAAATTGTCCAGGTGGTCTCCTTTTTGTTCCATTGGAGGGGCACCCTGGTGAGCCAGAAGACCTCAGGTGAACAATAGGTTTCTCGAGCTGTTCAGGGGTTCCCAGGTGGTGGCAGGACCTGGGCTCTCCTCATGGCAGTGTAACCCCTACCTGGCGCTATCCCAAGGGCTACTACCCCAACTGTCTGGCTAGTAGCAGGATAAGGGGCCTGGGTACTGAAACAGGTGACTCCACTCAGAGGTCAGGGTTGTTAGTGGTCAAGCTAACCTGGTTACATCCCTCTAGGACACTGTTACCCCCCTCTTTCCCTTCTAGTGGCCTGAACAATACACAATAATCACTTTTACAATGACCCTTATTCACCAGGCAATTACCCACATTGTCTGCACTTACCACCTGGTCTGGTTCCTCTAGCTCGACCCTGGGGATCCCCTGTAAAACAAGGTTATGCAGGGCAAATAGCAACAGTACAGTACTTTTGGCACAAACTGGAACCACAGTCAGGTTAAATGCAAAAAGAGAAAGATCTGATTTATTCAGGGCACTTGAACAAGGGAGGGGTATAATCAGGTTAATTTGCTTAAAGGCTATAGCAATCAAATAGTCATGCATGCACTTCAGAGTCCCCACACACTCTGGGTACCCAGGTAGGAAGACGGGGGGGGGGGCTATCCAGGAATGCTGCCTGGGGTAGGCCGGCATCACAGCTGGTTGGGGCCCTGTGATGGAAGAAAGCAACATGCACAACACACACTATTTGTAATCTGGAGCCAGAGGGCTCAGTTCATGACAGAAAAGACAACAAAACAATCAGATGACTACACTTTACATTTGGCTGTTGATGCAGGGATCTATCCTAATGTTTACTCAAAATACCCAATACTGGACACAGGCAGGATGAAATTGAGATTGCAGGTTGTTGAGCAGGAGTGCCAGGAGAAGCAAGGCCCACACAAATCACTGAGGCATCATTCCTGTTCAAGGCATTGAGCAGGGGGCTGATACCTAGGTAGGTCTCTTGTCAATGACTTTCTCTGTGTAGCAGGTATTCTGGCTAGGCCAGTGTGGCAAAGCCCAGGCCAAACGGAGAAGAATACGGATTTCAGTCCATGGAGCTGTATACAGCCTCCAGCAAGCAAAACACAGTTCAGACACACAGTGGGCAACCAAATCACGACCCACTATCAGCACACAGCACATTCACATGCAAGGAAATTCCACTGTACCAGAAAAATGGCTCTCCGGTCGCAATTACAGGGTCTCCACACAATCCGAGAGTTCAGAAGCAGCTGGACATCCTGACAGGCCGATTGCATTCAGCAAACCTTCGGTCTTCTACATGTAGGAGCCTGGTCATGGTTTAGTGGCTTAACTCACTTTCCAACTTCAGATTCAGTCTGATAACAGCACAGATTCCTCTCAGGGACAGCAGGCAGGCAGGCATGCAGGCCAAAACTCAGGCTTTTCCACAGTTCTCCCACGCAAAACAATGCAGGTCTGCTGCTCGACTATCTCAAGCTGTTACTCCTTCACTTTCCAACTCAGATCTGACATTAACTGCAAGCAAGCCTGGGACTTTCCCCAGGATCCAAAAGGTTCAGTTGGCTGATCTGTCTGTCAGTCATAACAAGGGCCCCCCACCCCCCCCAGGTTCGATTGGGTGCCAAAAGCCCTAAACTACAATTCCTACAGAATTTTGCTCCCTCAAAGCCCCTTGGGACAGATTCCATTTTAGAGTCCACAAAGGTACTGATTGGCCCATCTCGGCAGTCCAGGACCAAAATGGTGGTAATAAACAGAAACTGTCCATGCTGCAAAGAAGGCAGGTTTGTCAAACTACAATCTCTTTACTGCTCTAATAGATAATCAGCAGATACATCCTCTAACAAAGCTCCCTCTGCGTAAATAGCAATGGCAGAAATGGAGTGATTATCTGGCAGCCCGGGCAGGACTCAAGTATAGAAACACTCAGCCCCCTCCAAGATTAATTATAACTGCAATCTAGGCAACTCTTAAAGAGGCAGTACACAAAGGCTATACAGGCATTCTCTAGCAATAACGTTTAAATGGCTAAAATGCAGGACACTAGCCAGGCAGTGAGCATTCAGGCAAGCTCAAAGAAGACTTTTCGGGAATCCCCATTTGTACGAGGGTTACACCCTTCCCTGCCTGGAGAAAACTTGGCATCTGCGTCAAGTCTGTACCATCATGCATCAGTTAACATAAACTTATTACTTTACTATACATATTCACTACACTTCACAATACTATATCCATAATGACAATACTTATGCATGTTTCATACAGGTAATACTGATTTCACTATGTTCAACATACCTTAAACATCACTATACTGATTCATGTAATAACTTCTTGTACAGTAAAGAGTGTAAGAGGGGGGCCCTTCCCTATCGGCTAACTTGGAGCTGGATGGAGCAGGGGCACCATGGTGAGAGAAAAGAACAATCAACCTGGAATTGGCCCTTAAGCTCAGTTTGGATAGTGAGATCTGAAAAAAACATAAACACCTTTGTGAACCAAATTAAGAAGCAAATCCACTGGTCTCCCGGGAGAATCATAACTGAAGCACAATACTGGCTTGACAGCTCGGCCAGTCTTTCTGGGGGGAATAACCACAGTCTCTGTACTTTTAGCACTAGTCTTGGAGCTTTTATCACTCATGAGGGGTTGCCTCTGCATGGATGGGAATGTCCAAACTTGGAGCACTGTCACCTTCTTGCTCTGTAGGCTCTGATTCCACAGCACTGTGCTCATTAATATCTTCTGATGAAGGCCCTGGTTGCTAATTTTGAGGAGGCTCTATCACAATTAGTCTTTGCGACACTGAAGGGGGGGCTGTCAACACTCTCACATTGTCCTTCAAGTTCTGGTGTGTCACCAGGGAGACTCAGACCATCAGCCCCTTCCTCGGGCAATCACACAGTTCCACAAAACACAGGGAGTCCGCAGCCTCAGACGTAATACTTTGTACTTCACTTTCAGGCAGCATTGGCTCCAAGGATGAAGCTGGGAGGTTAGGCAGTCCAGAGGGCCCAGCTTCATCCCATGATTCAACATAGGATTTCCTCGAAACAGCTGACTCAGTTCATATGAAGGATAATAATCATCACCATAATCACTTTCATCAGATGTGGATTGACAGTCACTATCATTCTGGGCCTGCTGCAGGGGAACCCTTAAATCTGTAACTACTGGGATAGGTTGACTCTGTTTCTGTTTTGCCATGCATGAGTCACTGGCCCAGGGAAGACAATATCTGCTGTCTCAGCATCAATAGTAACTTGACCGATGGGTCGTAAGTGGTTACAGTGCATGGTCTTGACAGCTTTGGAGTTATTCTCTGGGTGCACCTTGTACACTGGGAAATCATCCAAATTTTCTACTACATGGGGTAGGTGGTGCCACCTATCAGCAATTTTGTGCTTGCCATGTAGTTCCAAATTGCATAACAACACACTGCCTATGGGCCGTAGCTCTTGCACCTTTACTTTCTTATCATACCTCTCTTTGTTGGTGAGATTTCTCTTGGCGGCCATTGTCTGGGCCAGTTGATGGGCATGGTTCAATTGAGCTTTCAGTTGTTGTATATACTGCAGGTAGTTTTTGGCTTGGACCCCATTTGGAGAAACTCCAAAGCAGACATCAACTGGCAATTGGGACTCTCTCCCAAACAAGAGGCAGTAGGGGGAGAACCCAGTAGCATTGTTTTTGGTGCAACTATAAGCGTGGATCAAGGTGCTAATCTGCTGGCTCCACTTAGGCTTGTCTTTTGGATGGAGGGTGCAGCATGTCTAGATGGGTGCGGTTAAAGCGTTCTGGTTGAGGATCCCACTGTGGGTGATAAGAGGTGGTTCTGGACTTCCGCACCCGCTATAAAGAGAGCATTTCTTTGATTAGCCAACTTTCAAAGTCTCTGCCTTGGTCAGAGTGGATCCTCTGAGGGGCACCATAGTGGATGAAGAAATTTTCCACTAGCACCTTGGCCACGGTAGAGACCTTTTGATCTTTAGTTGGAAAAACCTGTGCATACCGTGTGAAATGATCCATAACCACTAACACATTGCCAATATTTCGCTGATTGGGTTCAAACACAAAAAGTTTATGCAGACCACTTCCATGAGGGTGCCAGTAGTAATATTAACAAGGGGGGGGGGGCAGCCCTCTGAGGCAGGGCTTTCCTTTGCAGGCAAAGACTGCAAGTCTTCACATGGTGCTCAACATCAGCCCCCATCTTGGGCCAGTAGAATCGAGATTGTACTAAGTCCAGAGTCCTGTCAATACCAAGGTGCCCCATGTGATTGTGAAGGGACCGCAGTACCAAATCTTTAAAGACCATGGGCAGGACCAATTGTTGCTTGTCTCTTGACCACTGCGATCCACTGTCTCTCTGTATAACAACTAACTGAGTAACTTCAACCTGGGGCCTTCTTTAAACAACAGTGCAGTTCGCAAGTCAGGGGGCACAACTTAGACACATCTTTCCCCACAGGCAGGGCATCAAGTGCTGGATGAATCATATGATCTTGGGATTGAGCCCACTGAATGCTGTCATTGTCAGATTGAAGCAGTGCACTCATATCTAAAGCAGAGAAATGGCAATAGGCAGCCGGTATGCAGGTATCAGGAGGACCCAAGCAATCTATTAAACAGTCCACTGTGTCCGCAGACATCTGTTCATCTCTATCAAACTTTTGGCACAATGCTCAGATGTCAGGCTCAGACAGCCTGACCCAATCACTCCTGGAAGTGGACCTTTGTGATAGGTCTTCAGAGTCAATATGGTTCAGGCCCGGTCTGTATTCAACAGCACAATCATAGGCTGATAATGCAGAAAACCATCGGTGCCCAGTGGTGTCTAACTTAGCTGAAGTCTGTACATAGGTCAGCGGGTTATTTTTAGTCCCTACCAATATCTTTGCCCCATAGAGGTACTCATGAAACTGGTCAACAATGGCCCATTTTAGGGCAAGGAACACAGCATGTGCAAAGGGTCATTTCACACTAACGGGGTCAAGCTCCTACTGGTGAAAGCCACTGACCACAAACCATCCTCATGGTCTTGATACAGCACAGCTCCTAGACCCTGCAGACTAGCGTCTGTATGCAGCACATAGGGCTTAGTGGGATCAGCATATGCAAGAATGGGGGCATGGTTGAGCTGGTGTATGACTTCGTGGAAGGCTGCTTCACATTCGGGTGTCCAGTGGGGCCCAAAAAGTTCACCTGTGTGGAAGTACACTGTCTCTGGTTCTTTGACAGACCCTTTTTATGTTTGCTTGTGTGCATGCGCAAGAAACATGATGTGACAGCTTAGGAGAGAAGCGGGTTAGGGAGGTGCGGCATTGTAGCAGCCAAAGGAGGCACAACATTTTGGGGCTTGGCCATGGTGCACCAATGGAGGCACAGTGTGCTGATGACACTGGCTTCCAGAAGCTGCACCAAGTTGTAACATTTTCACCACAGCAATCACAGGCCGCCTCGTCATTGCAGCATCAGTGATTTGCTGCAATGAGGGAGTGACCTGTCATTGCTGGGCTGAACGTTGCTACTGTAATATTGTTTGTGAACATGGTGGTGCATTGCCGCACTACAAACAATATTAATGTGTTAGTGCGGTGCCTAATCCCCTTGGCAGCATATGCCCTCCCACACAGCCTGTTTTTTGCCCAACGGGGGCCCCAATCCCCATCAATCTTGCATCCCTCGGTGCGATTTGAGTTGCTGATGGGGAGCCACCTCATCAGAATTATCTCCCCCTCCAGCTTGATGTGCCGACAGGAAGCCCTCCTCGTCAGCATAATTCCCCCAAAGAGTAGCAACAGTACTGCCAAAGGGGTGCCCAATCCCCTCGGCTGTTACGCTCCCCCATATTTTTGTGCCGAGCGAGGGTGCCCAATCCTCGAGCTACAACTGCCCCCCAGTCAGCTGGCATGCTGGGAGCCCACCCCAGTGTGCCAAATTTCCCTGTTAAAAAACCGTCCGCAATGTCTTTTTTTTTTTTCACCTGTAAACAAAAACTGTCCCTCATGGTCTCCCTGCCCACCTCCCACAACCTGCACCCACCCACTCGCACCCTGCCTCCCCCTCACCCCATACTTACCTCTGGAGTCCGGCGCGATGATCTTCGGTGGACTGGGAACACGTCTGCACTCTTCAAAGCTGACCGCGAACGAGGAAATGCCGGTAAGCTGTATAATGGAATAAATAGGGTGTTTTCAACTTGGATTCATATCTCAGGCATTTTTTGGAATTTTGGCACCAAAGTTTCAACATCAGGTTTTTGGGACCCCTCCTCATGAATTCTGTCACTGTCATGACATTAATCGGCCTCGAAAGGTGATTTTGCGGTCACTGCATGGAATTACACTTTGGGACCAATTAATGAAATGACAGTGCCAGTGTTCATGAGGTGGGCTCTCAAAAAGCCTGTGTTGCAAGTTTGGTGGAAAAAATCCAAAAATACACTTTTCTTTAACTTGCCGTTACTGTTGCTATGCACTCGTAACTCACGAATTTTGCAATATTTTCACCAGATTTTCAACATTAGCATTTTTTCACACCTCTTTGTGAACAGTACAGCTGTCATTTTTCACACCCTGGCTGAAATGTGTTTTCGCACTTCCGGCGCAGTATAGCACGATTGCTAGGGGGAAATCGATTTTCAGGACACATTATGAAAATGACAGTGACACTGTTCATTAGTAGAGGTTGTAAAATGCCTATGTTGAAAATTTGGTGCCAAAAGTCCATAAAATGACTGTGTTATGAGGGTGCGTTGCGCCATTTTCACGTATACTCGTAACTCCGCACGTTTGCAATATTTTCACTCCAGATTTTCAACATTGAAATTTTTTTGCATCTCCTTATAAACAGAACAGCTGTCATTTTTCACATCCTGGCCGAAATGTGTTTTCATACTTCCGGCACAGAATAGCGCGATCGCTGTGGGAAATCCGTGTTCGGGACACATTACAAAAACCACAGTGACACTGTTCATTATCAGAGGTCCTAAAATGCGTATGTTGCAAATTTGGTGAAAAAAGTCCATACAATGACTCGCTCGTAACTTCGCACGTTTGCAATATTTTCACTCCAGATTTTCAACATTGCCATTTTTCCACACCTCCTTATGAACAGTATAGCTGCCATTTTTCACATCCTGGCCAAAATGTGTTTTCGTGCTTCTGGCACAGAATAGCGCGATCGCTGTGGGAAATCTGTGTTCGGTTCACATTACGAAAATGACAGTGACACTGTTCATTAGCAGAGGTGCTAAAATGCCTATGTTGACAATTTGGTGAGTAAAGTCCATAAAATGACTGTGTTACGGGCGTGTGTTGCACAGTTTCCATGCACGCTTGTAACTTCACACATTTGCAATATTTTTGCTCCAGATTTTCAACATTGCCATTTTTATGAACCTCCTTATGAACAGTACAGCTGTCATTTCTCACATCCTGGATAAAATGTGTTTGTGCACTTCCGACGCAGAATACCATGGTTGCTGTGGGAAATCCGTGTTCAGGACACATTAACACAATCACAGTGGCACTCTTCATGAGCACAGGTCATAAAATGCCTATGTTGAAAATCTGGTGATGAGAGTCCATAAAATGACTGTCTTACGTGCACACGTTGTGCACTTTCAACGTATGCTCGGAAGTGCGCGCATTTTTAATATTCCCACTACAGATTTTCAACACTGCCATCCTTTCACACCTCCCTATGGATGGCCCAGCTGCCATTCTTCACATTCTGCCCAATCTGTGTTTTCGTACATGTGGCACAGAAAGGCACTGTTGCTGTTGGAAGTCAATGTCTGGGACACATTGACAAAATCACACTGCCACTCTTCATGAGAAGAGGTCCCAAATGCTTTCATGAGGTGGGGTCACAAAAAGGCCATGTTGAACATTTGTACTGTAAATAACAACAAACGCCCGAGGCATTAGGGTTCTAACAATCACGTCCTACCCTGTATAGATGGACAGGCATCAGGCTGTGCCTTTGGATTGCCAGCTGTACTATGCATGCCATCCCACCCCCACCCCCCAGCCACTGACAGCCATCAAGGTGCACCTTGGACTCTTCGGCCCCACATTTCACCCCATTCTCCAATGCTGCACCCATTTCAGCATATGTCTGTGTGGAATGGGGTCACTGTACAGCCAAACACCCCAAGGCACACCTCAACACGTGTCACTGTCTACAGAATAAGGTGAGGCGACATGGCATGACCGTCATGGGCAATGACCCACACACTTACCCCAATGCTTCTCCATCTCTACAAGATGGAGGTGGGGTTGACGGGGAATTCCATACTTCACTGCCATTCCTATTCTGCATTGGTCTACTTCATGCATTTCAAATGCTAATACCAGCAAGCAAACATTCGGCATTGACAAATGCTTGTTTGTATTTATGGTTGGTAGAGGAGTAACCCTGGGTAAGATTCAAGAGCGGGCAAATCACCTTTGAATAATCCTTTATAAACCTGCCGTAGTAGCCACAGAACCCCAAGAAACATTGTAGTTCTTTCAAGTTATGGGGCTGGGGCCAGGTAGTCAGTGATTCAACCTTACTGGGATCGGTCTCTATCCCTTCTGTAGATACTATGTGCCCCATATACTTTACAGAGGTTTGGAAAAACTGGCACTTGTCAATGGACAGCTTAAGGCTGAAGTCTTCCAGTCAGTCTAGGACTCTAAACAGTCAGTTCTCATGCTTCTCTAAGGTGCTTCCAAACACAGTGACATCGTCCAAGTATACCAGGCATTCCAGCAAATTCATATCTCCCACCGCACATTCCATCAGTCGCTGAAAGGTGGCCGGGTGCCCAATATCCCCTGTGGCATTCTTAAAAATTCATAGAACCCCAAAGGACAGATGAAGGCTGTTTTCTCATGGTCCTCCGGGGCCATCAGAATCTGGTAATATCCACTGCGAAGATCCAATACCGAGAACAATTTGCTCCCATTTAAACAATCCAGGGCATCTTGTATGCGGGGCATGATGTATTGATCTGAGATGGTTTGTCATTTCAGGGTTCGATAATCAACACACATCCTCACCGACCCATTCTTCTTATGCACAACCACAATGGGAGAGGCATATGGGCTCCTTGATTCTTGTATCATGCCAGCAGCGAGCATTTCCTGCAGGTGTCTCCTCACATCATCTATGTCAGCTGGGGTGAGGTGTCGGGATCTCTCTCGAAATGGCTGGTCATCATGCAGGTGTATGTGATGCTCTGCACCCTGGACACACCCCACATCCCATTCTTTTAACAAAAACACTTGGTCTCTCTGGACGAGCTTCTTGCTAATTCTAGCCTTCCATTCAGCTGGCAATGAGGAATCACCAAAGTCAAATAAGTCTGGGGTCACTCTCTCCTTCTTGCCACAGCACTTTTTGTTGGGCAATACAGCAGTGTCTGCACAGTGTACTGTAGCTAGGGTGCACCCTCTGTTCACCCAGATCTCCCAATCTGACACATTCCGAATCTGGACCATCATTTGCCTTGCACAGGCATGGGCACGAGCAGGCAAGATACTGGGTTTAACCAATAATCCCTCTGACAACTTTCCATCACCCAGTGCATCCAACATCAATATTTTGTTCTTGACATCTTTCTGGAGGTGGATCTCCCTGTGAATGGTACTCTGGGCATTTGATGCCAGTACCAGAGAGTCAGGATCCTTCTTCCACATGATCCCCACAGGTTCATCCTGGTCTACTTCCTCGGGTTTCTGTTGCGAATCATAGGCCCTCTTGATCCGAGCCTGAATTCTTAGGGCCTGCCTAGTCCACTGCCCTTGTTTTTCATGGCAGAGTCATGCCAGTCTCCCAAACATATGGGCATTTGTCCCAATTAACAGGGGAACCCCATCATACAGTCTGGTGGGGGGACACACTAAGGCAAGCATCTCAACTTGTTTATCTACTCCAGCCACTGAGCCAGGGAAAGACAGCCAGATCTGAATATATCCTGAGTATGGATAAGACTTCTGCTCAGCCCCTACACATATAAGCCTTCCAAGGGTTGTAGGAACACATCAGGCAGAAGCTTTTGATACCAATCTTGAAACACAACAGTTACTTGAGATCCACTGTCAAGCACAGCCCAGGTGGACGCATCGTTCACCATCACTGTAGTTTCCATTGAAGGGCCCACCATGTTAGACCAATCTGGAGGAACAACAGCAGGGGTCTGGACAGACAATTTAGCCAAAAAGAGGTTTGAGTTAGGATGTCCAAAGCCTTCACTGTGGTCATTTCGTGCACTTCTTGACCACTGATTCATTTTCCGAAGCTCCCCTTGAAGTCGGTTCACCACTTTCACTAAGTCCTTCTGAGACCGGCATTCCTTCTTCATATGGCCATCCCTGCCACAGTTGTGACAAACAACAGGTTCTCGGGGCATCCTTGGAGGAAACATTGCAGGGGATGCTGGACCATCGACGGGAGATTGTGATCTGACTTCTGCTAGTAGTGTAACCTGTCTCAAAAGTTCCTTCTGGGTGGCAGTCAATTCCTTTAGCTCAGCTGGGAAGCCACTCTCAGCAGAGGATGCCCAAGTGTGCACCCCCACCCCCATGGCAGTTACATCCCGACAGGGGCCAGAGTCTTTGTCAGCTGGGGATACCTCAGTAAAGGCACCCGGTTGTACTTTTCTGATTTCTTTCGGCAACTTCGCTCCCCACTGCTTAGACCATGGCAGGACACTCTTAGGGGTCTCCATTTCAGAAGAACCTTCCAGTGCCATGATCACTTGGGCTGCACTCACCCCATAATTACAATCTCCCTCTTCACCTTTTAATCTCCCAGAGTTATTTTATCAGGTCATAGTAGTCAGGTGGATTACCTCTCCTATCCTGGAGCCTTAACTGGATGATCCGCAATTTAGAATGCTTGGCGTGTTGCAATACGTGCCCCAATCTCACACGGTTCAAGTCACTGGTGGCTAATCCCCTTTTCTGGTAAGCTTTCTGCAGAGTTCTTTCCAGGCGAGTAACATACACAGACAAACTTTCCCCCGTCCATTGTTTGGTACCTTGGAATTTCCACTTCAAAGTCTCCCCTGACTCAATGCTTCCAAAATTGCCTTTGAGTACAGAAAGGTACTTCTGAGCAAATGTATCGGGGTTTGTGGACCTCAAAAACTGAATGGCTTCAAGGGCGGGGTCCCCAAGCTTTCTATGATTCTTTTCCACTTCTCAGCCTCCACACACTTCCACTTGGGTACCAAGGGGGCAGCATAGTCGATCCAGGTCTCCCAGTCGTCCTCCCCCAGTGGGATGGGAAGAGTGCCAGAGAACATCCTCAACTTGTGGTATGTGTCAAGGCTAACTGCAGGCATGGGTGGGAGTGCCAACATAGGAGCAGAGGCAGGAACCGGTACTGGGGTGGGCAAAGGTGTGGAGGAAGGATCACCCCCAGGCAGCAGGAATGTCTCTTAAAACCCTCTACAGTCTTTCCCTCCTCCAGCAGTAACGTAGCCAACTTTTCCTCAAATGTCTCACATAGTGGTATGGGCTCATCCTCCCCCCCACCAGAGGCTTTACTGTCTTTAGTTATAACTCTCCAGGTGGAGGGGGCCCCTTCTGAGGCAACAGTCCATAGCACTTTGGAATTGTCCACTTGGTCACTACACTCTACCAAGGCCATGAAAGTTCGGGAAGTCAAATCAGCCTGTCACCCCACCACCACAGTGTTTGTTAAACACTCAGCTTTGGAAAGTGCTCCTTCTACAGTGTCTTTACTAATGCCCAAGGGAATATCCAATATAAACAGGGCATTGTGAGGGTCAATCTCTTGCCCCTTACACCACCTCACCAACTGGTGCACAGCCACTTCTGTTGGGGTAGCCATTTATGTTTGACAATAATTCATAGTTTCGGCCACTAGAAGGCACAAAATCCCAGCGGTGAGCCTCCAAGATGTAACCCCTAGGTGGCGCTATCCCAAGGGCTACTAGTCCTGCCTGCCTGGCTAGTAGCAGGTTAAGAGAGGCCTGGGTACTAAAATGGGTGCCTCCACCTAGAGGTCAGGGTTGTTATTGGTCAAGCTAACCTGGGCACAGCCCTCCGAGACACTGTAACCCCCCTTTCCCTTCTAGTGGCCTGAACAATACACAATAATCACTTTCACAATGACTCTTATTCACCAGGCAATTACCCACACTGTTTGCACTTACCACCAGGGCCGGTTTCTCTAGCTCAACCCTGGGGACTCCCTGTAAAATAAGGCTATGCACAGCAAATAGCAACAGTACAGTACTTTTGGCACAAACTGGAACCACAGTCAGGTTAAATGCAAAAAGAGTAAGATCATATTTATTCAGGGCACTTGAACAAGGGAGGGGCATAATCAGGTTAATTTGCTTAAAGGCTATAGCAATCAAATAGTCATGCATGCACTTCAGAGTCCCCACACACATTGGGTACCCAGGTAGGAAGACAGGGGGCTAGCCAGAAATGTTGCCTAGGGTAGGCCGGCATCACAGCTGGTTGGGGCCCAGGTAGGAATATGGGGGACTAGCCAGGAATGTTGCCACGCCATAGCTGGTTGGGGCTCTGTGATGGAAGAAAGCAACATGCACAACCCACACTATTTGTAATGCAGAGCCGGAGGGCTCAGTTCATGACAGAAAAGACAACAAAACAATCAGATGACTACACTTTACATTTGGCTGTTGATGCAGGGAGCTACCCTGTTGTTTACTCACAATACCCAAAACTGGACACAGGCAGGACGAAATTGAGATTACAGGCTGTTGAGCTGGAGTGCCAGGAGAAGCAGGGCCCACACAAATCACCGAGGCGTCATTCCTGTTCAAGGCATTGAGCAGGGGGCTGATCCCCAGGCAGATCTCTTGTCGATGACTTTCTCTGTGTAGCAGGTATTCTGGCTGGGCCAGTGTGGCAAAGCCCAGGCCAAATGGAGATGAATATGGATTTCAGTCCGTGGAGCTGGATGTGGCCTCCAGCAAGCAAAACACAGTTCAGACACACAGTGGGGAATCAAATCATGACCCACTATCAGCACAAAGCACATTCACATGTAAGGAAATTCCACTATACCAGGCAAATGGCTCTCCGGTCATAATTATAGGGTCTCTGCACAATCTGGGAGTTCAGAGGTGGCTGGACATCCTGACAGGCCGATCGCATTCAGCAAATCTTCTGTCTTCTTCAGGTAGGAGCCTGGTCATGGTTTAGTGGCTTAGCTCACTCTCCAACTTTGGATTCAGCCGATAGCAGCACAGATTCCCTCTCAGGGACAGCAGGCAGGCATGCAGGCCAAAACTCAGGGCTTTCCACAGTTCTCCCACGCAAAACTACACAGGTCTGCTGCTCGACTATCTCAAGCTGTTACTCCTTCACTTCCCAACTCAGATCTGACCCTAACTGCAAGCAAGCCTGGGACTTTCCCCAGGATCCAAAAGGTTCAGTTGGCTGATCTGTCTGTCAGTCACAGCAAGGGCTGCCCCTCCAGGTTTGATTAGGCGCCAAAAGCCCCAAACTATAATTCCTTCAGAATTTTGCTCAAACAAACCCCTAGGGACAGGCTCCATTTTAGAGTCCCCAAGGGTACTGACTGGCCCATCTTGGCAGTCCAGGACCAAAATGGTGGTGATAAACAGAAACTGTCCATGCTGCAAAGAAGGCAGGTTAGACAAACTACAATATCCTTACTGCTCTAATAGATAATCAGCAAACAGTTACATCCTCTAACAAAGCTCCCACTGCACAAATAGCGATGACAGAAATGGATCAATTATCTGGCAGCCCTGGCAGGACTTGGGCATGGAAACAATCAGTCCCCTCCCAGATTAATTACTGCAGTCTAGGCAGTTTCTTAAAGAGACAGTATACAGATGCTACACAAGCACTCTCTGGCAATAACGTTTAAACGGCCAAAATGCAGGACACCAGCCTGGCAGTGAGCATTCAGGCAGACTCAAGGAAGACTTTTCGGGAACCCCCATTTGTAGGGGGGTTACAGCAGGACAGCTTGAGTTAAATGGAAGTTTGGAAGGGGGGATGTGGCCTGGGTACACTGTGAGCCTCCATTTATGAGCAGGCCTTTAGACCTGTTAGGTCATGTTCTTTATTTTGGAGGGAGGAATTCTGTGGCTGCCCAATTGCATGAGGATCTAGAGGAGAAGGTTCAGACTCAAAATTCCCAGTGGTCTGGTCAGGGAAGGACAATTCATGGGTTCCCTATATGGGTTTATTAGTTTCGGGGGCCGGGTTGAGAGGGGCTGCTTGCTCCTCTCCTAGGAAGAAGGTGTCTGACCAAGGAGTGAAGGACAAAAAAAAACAACAAAAAAACAACTAACACAGTGCCAGAGTTTCTGGAGCCTTGCCCTCCTGGGGGAATGTGGAATCTATTTTCAGGGCATACCACCCGAGAGTTTGAAAGCAACAGGGAGCCTTGTATGTATTGCCTAGAAAATCTGTCTCCTTCTTGTTTAAGTGCCAGCCCAATGTACTATCGGTTATGCCCTATGGAGCAGTTGTCTGAAGTATATGGGAAGTGATGAACCCCTGGGCCCTCTAGATCATTTGGGACCAGGAATAATAAAGTCATTTTATTTCAAAACATTTTGGAGTTGATCTCTGTTTGTACAGTATATAGCTGTCAATGAATTAGAATAGCCAAACCTAATTTCCCTTTTACAAGAGTTATTGTCCTAGTGTGCCTTTTTCTTTGTATTTCGATCCCCTGGGGTTGGAGAGCTCCACAGCTCAGTTGAAGAAGAAGGTGCAGCAGGTGGATCTCAACTGAAGTTGGGGTGCCTCTCTTTTTGAGGTGTGATTCACTTTCAGAAGACAGCTCAAGGTAAGCCCATAATTTTTGCTGTATTTTGAGCAGTATCTGGTCCAGGGAATGCTTCTGAGTAAGTTCTTGTGTGCCACTGTACCCCCCTCCTTTAAGATAACATGTGGAAGCCCCTAGACCATAGTAAGGGGGTGCAGGGGGGTTACATATACATATGTAGTGAAAGAGGAGGCTGAGTGATGGGGGGGGCTGCTAGCATTGAAGGTGGACAAATCACCAGGCCTGAACAGAGTACATCCAAGGGTACTGCTGTTATATAATCTTATGAGGATATCTTCTTGTGATTGCTATAGTAAAAAGGAAAATTGCGGGTTCTAGTACATAGTCCCTAGGAAAAGGGTTACCCTACTAAGGGGAAGTGAGGGTCCCTAATAGCAAAAAAAAAAAAAGCAATTTCAACAGACAGGGAGAGCGACATGTAGGGAGTGGTGCAGTGCACTGGCTGTGGGGTGGCAGTCTTCTGGGAGACATTCTAGAGGCTATGATGCTGCCCTATTTGTAGACACCTCTCTGCTCTGAAGGAGGAGGTTGCCCATCTCCAGGCCAACCTGTCAAGGAGTAGGTAAACCTCCTTCTCCACCCAGGATCTGGCAGGAAATTGGGAAATCTACTCCCCCACCCAGGGACCACCAGGGCTGCTGCCCCAGAGGTTGTCAAGAATAAAGAGTGGTTTGACTTCAGTGGGTTCAGGGAGGGTGAGGGTGGTGGAACAGAGGTGCATCCCTCCAGTTGTACCTCTCCACAATTCATATGCCTTTCTGGCAGAGCATTGTTCCTTTATGGAGGCACCTGCAGTGGAAACCAAGGAGGATGCTGGGAATCTCCACAAAGGTGACCCAGAGGGAAAAGAAACAACTACTGGTGGGGGGACTTAATTGTTAGGGGGATAGAACTAGGGGAGGGAGGGGAGAGGGAGGTAAGGTGCCTGCCTGGTGCCATCGCATGGAGGGACAGGAAGAGAATGCTCAGGATCGTGACAGCAGCTGCACAGGCGAGGGCGCTTGATGTCTTTGTCCACCTAGGGACAAATGACCTGGCTGGTAATGGGATCAGGGCTGTGCAGGAGGAGTCTGTGGAGTTGGGGAGGGGCCTTAGACAAGTAACACACACTGTAACCTTCTTGGAGGTGCTGCCTGTCTATGGCATGGGTGAGGCTAGGGTACTCCGCTCCCTGAGATTCAATGCATAGTTGACAAACTGGTGTGGAGCACATAGTTTTGGCTTTACTGGGGACTGGGGGTCCACCTGGAAGGATACAGGCCTATACTGGCATGATGGTCTGCATCTGTCCGGGAGGGGAACCAGGATCCTAGGTGACAGGTTTAAATGCTTCATTGGCAAGCTTTTAAATTAGCCAAGGGGGAAAGACACTGGAAAGAAGCAGGGAACTCCCAGCCTCCCCCCACAAAATAGGGTTGTTAACGAGGTTAACACCAAGGTAGAGAAGTCAATAGGAGGAATGGAAGGGCTAAATGGAGAAAAAGGCAGTAAGTACAGGGATGGAGCTAAAAAGGGTAAGGCCATCAAAAAATGGAGGGCGATGAGTACCAATGCCCATAGTCTGGGTAACAAGCTTCGTGAACTAGTGGCCTTGATGGAAAAGGGATGCCAAGATAATGTGTCAGTCACAGAAACCTGGTACCCAGAGAACCATGATTGCGGTGTCTGAAAACCTGTCCAAGGAAAAGCCACCCAAAGCTCCCCTACAAGCAAGGTATGGGTTGGAACCTTTTGAATTTTTGCACCTACCGCAGGAGGAATCTCACTTGCTCCTGTCCGCCAGCAGCATTTTCCCTTGCACTAAGTGCAGCAAGGCAGAGATTAGTTAGGAACTGCTACCAAGGAACTGCTGCCAGGACTGCTCTCTCTGCTTGAAACTTATGGATGTCTCACTTTAAGCAGCTTGAAGTCAGATTTGTTACAGTTGATTTAACTTTGATATTTAGAGTTGTTTTAAGCTTTTTTTTTTGTCCAGTTCCCCATTAGCAGATTATAAAGATCTGCCACTAGAGGGATCTTTGTTTTTGCAGCATGACTGAAGTAAGAGGATTTTTCACTGTCAACTATAGGACCCCCTCGATCGCTCTCTAGCCACCCCTTGTACACACTTCATTTTGCTTTCACATTGGCCACTGCATATTGCTGTCAACCTAGCCTGCTCTGACCATACTATAACTCTGTAAGCTAAAGCTTAACTGTTCATGATGGCCAGGTTAACACTACTGTGCATTACATCCAGCGTGGCACTTCTCATTATAGCAGACTACCTCATAGCACTATCCCTAATGCACCCTCATTGCAAATTGCACTGTGAATCAGTCCACCCCCCATTTGACTCATGATTCCCCGTCAGTGTATATCCCTGTCCCTTTTCTGCCAAAACATGGAGTTGCCTGCCTAGGATCCTGGCTACTCAGAAAGTTGCAAATGTCTCCATTTTCTACCAGACATCTCGAAAAACGGCTTGCCTCTTCAACCAGGCCTTCACTCCTTTTTCTCTTCCTAATAATCCTTGCAGGTGGTGTCAAGCCAAATCCTGGGCCTGCTAATGATACCTCTTCTCCTCACCCTCACACAGTATCTTAAAGGGTACAGAAAGGGTACAAAATTGTCAACTTAAATGTGCGAAGCCTTAGACCTAAAATGCCAGAGCTGGAAACGTGGGCTAATCTTCACACTCCTGACATTCTAGGCATCACAGAGACCAGGCCAAAACCAAGTGTCAAGCAACATGAAGTGGCACTGCCTGGGTACAAATGTTTCAGATTTGATCACCTGAAAAAAGGGGTGGGGGTGATATTATGTACATCAGGAACAGCATTGATGCTACCCTAATTCCTGGACCCTCCAAAGTGGAATCAATATTCCTCTCTCTCTCACCCATGGCTCCATAAAAAAATGCTGGTAGGGTGTGTATATCTATCACCTAAAGTAGCATTCTCTTGCCTACATTCCTTCATTACCTCCCATTCTAGCCTGACGTGTCATGACCTGGTGCTTGGGGAGACTTCAGTGTTGACTGGTTGAACCTTGGCTCTGCCAAACTGTCTGCTACACTGGCTGATTCCATCTTGGTTCAAATGGTTAGTGGCCCTACACGCTTTAACACAAAGTTGGGCAACCATATCTTTTACTTAGTTGGGAGATTCATTAACTGTGCCTTGAAGATAAAATCTGTAGAGGTCCTCTCAGACAGTATAAGTGACCACTGCCCAACTATCTGCATTTAAACATAGAAACACAGAATTTGATGGCAGATAAGGACCACTTGGCCCACCTAGTCTGCCCATTTCCCTACCTAACGGACAAGCTGCAAATCCTAGTTAACCAATAGCCTACTTCCTCCTACCCCCCACTAGAATTGCCTTATGTCTGTTCCATGCATTCTTGAATTCCCCCACTGTGTTTGACTCTACAACCTCCTCAGGAAGGCTGTTCCATGTATCCACAACCCTTTCTGTGAAGAAATACTTTGGCGCAGTAACTTCCCTAATCCCCCACCTAGGGCTGTAACGGTCCAGGACATGACAAAATTTGGCTCCAAAGCTTTCACAGATGCAATCCAAGATACTGATTGGGGCCCTATAAATACCCTGCCGGATGTCAGTTCAGCCCTAGACTACCTTGTGACTAAACCCACTGGTATTGTTGACCTCCATGCCCCTATGAAGAGATGCCAGATAAAAGGTATCAAAGCTCCTTGGCTTTCTAAAGAACTGAGGCAGCTCATGTCCTTGTGTGATAAGGACTGGCATAGATACAAGAGTAATGGATTACCTGCTGACTAGCAAACTTATACTTACAGGCAGCTAAGGAACAACTGCAAGAACGCCATCCAGAAAGCAAAGCGCCTACATTTCAGGAATCTCCAGACTGAGCACCTCAGCAGTCCCAAAAGAATTTTGGAGACAGGTTAACGCCCTTCTAAAAGGGAATGCCTCTGGGATCCCCAGCTCCCTTGATGCCCAGGGTTCCACTCTTTAGTGACGTTCCCTCCATAGCAACTGGCTTTAATGAGTTCTTCACAGATCTTCATAAATATCTATTTCTTGACAGTCCTTCATCCCCCCCCCCCCAATGCATTCTGGCACTCTGCAATCTGCTGACTCCATGGCTCGACTTGCCTTTCACCTAAAACTAGCCACCCTTGATAAAGTCTGTCGTCTGCTCAATAATTTGAAGGCTGACAGCTCTGCTGGGCATGACACACTGGAACCAAAATTCCTTAAGCTAGGAGCTGATGCCCCTGCCCATCCAGTTCAGGATCGATTTAACAGATCATTCCTTACTTGTACAGTCCCAGAGAAAAATAGAAGGTGGTGGTAGTTGTCCCCGTCCACAAGGGAGATCCCAAGTCCATAGTGGAAAAACTTCCACCCAATCTCTATTTCATGCCCACTAGCCAAGATACAAGAATGAATAAGCTATGATCACCTGCAGAACCACCTAGACCTACATCAACTGCTTGCAACCTCCAAGATGGGTTTAGGAAAAATTGCAATACCCTGACAGCCTTGGTCAAAGTCACATCTGACATATTTTATGCCATGGACACTGGCCATGCCACAGGTGCCATATTCGTAGACCTCACCAAGGCCTTTGATTTAGTCAACCATGACCTGCTGCTACGCCATCTGAACATACTTGGCCCTGATTCCTCTGTCCTAGCTTGTAATCAAAGCTACCTCTATGGCCACACTCAGCATGTGAGATGGGCAGGATCCCAACCAGCTCCAAGGTCCATGACTCACGGTGTTCCCCAGGGCTCCATATTGGGTCCTCTACTTTTTCTTAATACATCAACGATCTCCCTAATAATTGTGGTGGAGCCTCAGTCCACCTCTATGCAGATGATGCTATCCTCTACCGCTCCTCCTCTGACATAGGCTGGCTCAACGCAAAGCTGGAATCCAACTTTAACACTATCGAGGATTGGTTCGTTCAAAAGCAGCTGGTGCTTAACACTAAAAAAACTAAGTGCATGTTGTTCTCTAGATCACCTGCATGCACCCTCCCCCATCTGGCTGTGCTCTTACGTACTGGGACTGCCCCATAATTTGTTGAGTCATTTAAATACCTGGGGGTCACCTTGGATCCCTCACGTACACTGGATGCATGCGTCATAGCTCTCACCAAAATCCTTAATGATTATGTTACTCTCGGCCATAGCCTACTTTATGGTACTGTTATCTATAATAGTGGTTCTTAACTGTAGTAATTATGTTCTCTGTACATTTTTTATGCTAGTTGTGAATGTTGGTATGATGTAATTGTGTTGCATTGTGACATATTCCTGTAACTTCTTGTATTGCAACACGTTCCTGTAACTTTATTAATTGGACTTGTTATTACAATTGCCATACCTGTATGGTTTCCTGTATCAACTATTGCACTATCAACATACTGCACTCACCAAGTCTCCACTGAAAAAGGGACTGTCTTGTCTCAAAGGGCCTACCCAGTTACCAAAATTCAACAAATAAATAAACATACCAGGGTACACAATTCTACAGAAGGGACATGTAGGGTAAAGGAGGAGGAGGAGCAGGAGCTCTTTACATAAAGGAAGGGATTCTGGGTCACCATGGAGACACGAAGTAGCACCACAATCTGCATGGGGGTGTATACAGACCCCCGTCTCATGAGGAGGAAATGGACAAGGAAATGATAGGAGGCATCCTTAGAATAGTAGAAAAAGGGGAGAAATTGTTGATGAGGTACCTGAATATGTCAGATGCTAACTGAAGCACATTTGCTGCAGCCACATCCAAGAGCAGAGTCATTCTTGATGCCCTACAGGGGGCATGCCTCAGGCAGCTAGTGTTGGAACCCACTCGGAAGGGAGCAGTCTTAAATCTGATACTTTCAAATGGGGACAGTAAGAGGATCTTGGATTTAGAAGTAGGTAGCCATCTGGGAACAAGCAACCACCGGATAGTGTGGTTCACAATAAACACAGCCATAGAGTCAAGTCATACAAAAGCAAGGGTACTTGACTTTTGGAGGGCTCACTTTGGCAGAATGGGAGAGAGCCTAAGGAATGTACTAGCAAAAGGGCATTAAGAAGGAGTGGAGGGACAACGGGGAAAAATCAAAACTGCCATCACAGAGGCAACAAGCCTTTCTGTGATGTAAATCAACAAAACAAAATGAAGGGAAAAAACATAATAGTTCTCAAAAGAGGTGGCAGGGAAAGTTAGGGAGAAAAATATAACATTCAGAAAGTATAAGGAATCACAGAAGGAGCAGGACAGAGAACTCTGTCAGTTAACATAGAAGGAAGCAGGGAAGGCAGCCAGAATAGCAAAGGCCCAAACCAAGGAAAAGATAGCCAACTCAGTTAAGATGGGGGACAAAACCTTTTATAGATACATTAGTGAGCAAAGAAAGACCAAGGGAAGGATAGTAAGGCTAATAAAGTGTGTGGGGGGGTGGGCAAAGGGTGACAGTGAAAAGGTAGAGATATTGAACAAACACTTCTGTACAGTATTCACAACAGAAGAGGAGGGGGACCTATCTAAACCAAACAATAGAAGTACTCTGAATAGGGGGGTTGATACCAGTCCATTCACAGAAGAAAGTGTCCTAAAAGAACTCCTACAACTCAAGGTGGACAAGGCAATGGGGCCTAATGAGATTCACCATAGAATTCCAAAAGAACTACGGGGAGAATTAGTGACACCACTGACTACCCTTTTTAGCAAATCATGGGAGGATGGTGTAGTACCTGAGGTCTGGAGGAAGGCAGATGTGATTCCCCTTCATAAAAGTGGAAACAAGGCAGAGGCAGGAAACTATGGACCTGTTAGTTTGACCTCAGTGGTAGGGAAAATGATGGCATCACTTCTGAAAGAAAGACTTGTTGAGTATCTGGAGGCCAGCAGGGCACAGAACCCAAGGCAGCATGGATTCACAGCAGGAAGGTTATGTCAGACAAATCTAATCGATTTCTTTGACTGGGTGACAAAAGTAGCAGACCAGGGAGGGGCTGTGGACATGGCCTACCTAGACTTTAGAAAAGGCATCTGACACAGTCCCACACAAAATATTAAGAAATAAGTTAGCCAGCCTGGGAGAAGGTCCCAGGGTGGTAGCCTGGGTAAAAACTGGCTGGACAACAGGACACAGAGAGTAATAGCAAACTGAGTCAACTCCGAAGAAAGGGGGATTACTAGTGGGGTACCGCAGGGTTCAGTACGGGGGCCGGTCCTCTTTAGAGCCTTTATAAGTGACAATGTAGAGGGACTGGAAGGAAAAGTATGTCTCTTTGCAGATGACACAAAGATCTGAAACATGGTTGATACACAAGAGGGAGAGTGGAAAGTATGAGAAGAGACTTGGCAAGGTTGGAGGAATGGTTAAAAGCATGGCAGCTTAGATTCAATGCAAAGAGGTGCAAAATAATGTTCCTGGGTAATGAAAACCCAGGGGAAGAGTACACAGTGGAGGGAGGAGGAGGTACTAACAACAAAAATGGAAAGGGACCTGGGAGTAGTCATATCAGATGACCTAAAGGTAGGCAGGCAATGTGAGATGGCAGTAAGGAGATCTGGGAGGATACTGGGATGCAAAGGGGGAAGCATCACCAGTAAGAAACAAGAAGTTGTCATCCCTTTGCACAGATAGCTGGTGAGACCCCATCTGGAGTACTGCATGCAGTTCTGGAGACCCTATCTCAGCAAAGACATAGACAGGATGGAGGCAGTCCAGAGGAGGACAACTAAAATGGTGCAGAATTTGCACCAGAGACCATATGAAGAGAGACTAAGGAAGCTTAATATGTATAACCATGAAGAAAGGAGGGAGAAGGGGGACATGATAGAATCTTTCAAGTACTTCAAGGGAATCAACAAAGTCCAAGAGGGTAGCATCTTTCAGAAAGAGATGTGCACGAACAAGGGGGCACAGTTTGAAGATAGAGGGGGGATGGCTCAAGGGCAATGTGAGGAAGTATTTTTTTCACAGAGAAGGTGGTGAACTCACGGAATGGCATTCCTGAGGAGGTTGTGAGTCAAGAACAGTGGGGGAATTCAAGAATGCATGGGACAAACATAACGCAGTTCTGGTGGGGGGTTAGGAGGCAGTAGGCAGTTTAGAATCTGCAGTTTATCCAATAGGTAGGGAAATGGGCAGATTGGGTAGGCCAAGCGGTTCTTATCTTCCGTCAAAGTCTATGTTTATATGTTTGAGTCTCACTGTGTGTTTGTATGTGTTTATGTACAGTATATGTACAGTATATATATATATATATATATATATATATATATATACACACACACATATGTGTGTCAAGAGCCAAGAATAGCTGCTTTTATATTAGCCTGATGTGAAAGGTATTTTTTCTTTGTGTTTTTGTTGTGATGTACTTACTGTAAGTGCGGGATTATTATTACATCCCAGTAATACAGGAAGTAAATCACAATCCAAGTCACAAATTAATTCTTTATCCCTTATCAGGGCAATGCATTACCAAGCATTTTGGCTCTGATCAGAACCTGTTTTGAAAGAAGACTTCTACAGTATTCTGTTATTTGAAAAAGTGACCAGATTACAAATGACAGATCCCCTGAACAACCCTGAGCTCAGGTGTAACTCACTTGTGTTCCTGTGCTACTACTACAGGCTAAAGAAACACAAATACTGTAAGTCCTCTTATTTTGTCTTTTATGCCTAATTTTGGCCCTCCAATCACCAAGAGCTGAAAAGGCAGACGGAAAAAAAGTCAATACCCTTGCACTAAACTTTATTGCAGTTTAGCTATTATTGAGAGCACTGGCCACAAGGTGGCAGTACAGCATACCAAATAAATGCAGACTCCACATTAATAAATCCAAATACAGTACTGTAGTAGTATTGTAAAACAGTAACACAAGTTTGAAAGGGACGCTAGTTGCACCAAGTTCATCCCATGGGCTTTCTAAAAAGAGACCAACAAGTATGCTATATAACATAAAGTTGTTTACAGTATATGGATTCACGACCCATCCTACTAACTAGGGTACCCTGTGATTACTTTGGTAACCTCAAGATTTTTTAAAGATTTTATTGTAAACAGGGCAAGAGATGGTACACAATCATTTGAGCAAAGACTCATTTACAAAGGTTTCCTAAAATACAGTAATTATATTACATTATTTATTAGTTCCATGTAAGTCTTTAGGAAACATCATACAACATTTAACAAATCAATAATTAAATTTACTGTAAATTCCGGTATCAGGACAAACAAAATAACATTTAAATGAACTTCTAGCATAAGGCCTTTAATTCAGTTTTACTGCAGACTTCCTCATTCAAACACACTTTCAAATAGTTAATTACAAGTAGTACATCTAATTTCATATGCATATTAATTTAATTATTATTATTAAGTTTTTGTTAAGTTCTTGTTAACCAGGTAAATTCACTAAGCCAAACATATGTTTTCAGGAGCCTAGTACAATGAAATACATGTATTAATAAAACCCCAGAATAATACACAATAAAATACAACTGGCCTAAAGCCACTAGTTTATGCAAATTTAACAACTATAGTAAGTCACACAGACTTATTTTTAAAAGTATAGCTAGACAGGGGGCAAAACTTGACAACCAAGATGGTGGTATTTTAAATCGATAGGAGAGCACCACTATGGACACTATTCAATAACATTTGTCAATCCATCCATCTCAGGGAAGTCAGAAGAGCTCCAGAAAGCACAACAGGAGCTACATTTTCATATCTTTACTGGCAAACTCGTCAGTCGGATTACAGAAATACACCGTGGGCAAAACAATGGCAGTTGGAGCCACGATCTAGGCATTCTGACAGCTGTCAATCCAGAACTGAAATTTACAAAAGTTGACTAAAGGGAGTGCTTGGCAGCAGCAACTGCAAGACTACTACAGGCACCACAAAAGCACTGGAAATGGCACAGCCCCCAGACCCAATGCAGGACATGGCTGCTTAACTGACTAAAATCACTAAAATGCATAGCCAGGTCCTCAGCGACACTGCAGAGCTTAAAATGACCACTACCCAGACAAACATAGACTTGAAAACTCTAACAGCCCAGGTAGAGGGGAACAGAGCAAGCCACCCCCATGCATGACGAGTGTCTGAACCAGCATCAAGGACAGCTCAGTGAACAACAAAAACAAACTGAGCATTTAATAGCAAAAATGGATGATATGGAGAATAGGACCTGGCAAAAAAATACAGAGAATATCAGCTGGGCAACTGTGCATAACCAGCCTGTGCTGCCACAGAGGGGTTCTGATTCTGTTCGAGAGGTCTCACGGAATCAGAACCTCGAAGTGGCAGCACTGGCGGGTTGTGCACAGTTGCCCAGCTAGTATTTTATACAGTGTATGGAGACCCCTTCACAAAGTGCAGCAAAACACCTGAAATAAGGGTCAGAAAGAGGATAAAGTATTGAGCTTATTTATAAATATGTAAAGGAAGCGACAAAAAAAAAAGCTGCCACAATCATGTCACAGACTGTTTGAATATTGTCAGTTGTGTGCACGGTGGTTTTCCCATTCAATAAAGTGCTGTCTCGTGCGCTCCGGAAACTGGCCAAAATGTTGTTATACCATGCCGCAGTATTTTCTACTGTGGTGTAACAACATTTTGACACTGATGGATTTCGGCATGTAACAAGGGGACTCCATACACTAGATATGGATAGTCAGGATGCCCAAGGGAACTGAAGGGCGAGACATGGCAGCCTTTCTACAGGGAGCACTTCCAGCAATACTTGCTCTAAAATCCAGGACCCCCCCAGAGATCGAGAGGGTTCATTGCTCCCTTGTCCCCAGGACTCGGCAAGGTGAGCGACCCAGGTCAATTCTTTGTCAGTTCCTAAAATACACGGTGAAGGAAGAACTACTGAAGGCTGCCAGGGAAAGAGGGCATTTGCAATCGGACAGGGCAGACATTGTGATTTTTCAAGATTACTCGCCTGAACTGTCAAAAAAAGGCAAGCATATGTGGCAGTCAGGCAGCAACTGTATAACCTAAATATTCCAACCTCTGTAAGGTACCCAGCCCTGCTATGGGTCCAATATCATGGGAATTACATAATGTTTACCTCACCTACTGAAGTAGAACACATTCTGTGGGACATAAGGTGAGACCAGAATGTGCTCCTGCAGCACCTGTACAAACCGTGTGGCTCTGACCCCTTACCAATGGAAGCTTCACTACCCAAAGGCGCCTGCACCATGCCACTGACTGCGGCTGTAAATGCCCAACAAATAGAGAAGCCTTGGCAGCTGGTGGTAAGGGACAGACAGAAAAATAAGAATTAAACCCCTCTCCCCAGCAAATGCTCTCACTTAGAGCATGGGCCAGAAGCCGCCAACAAATCCACGGGCAATCTGGCATGAGCAGTAATTCCCCAGCACACACTCCAATAAGAGTCAGTAACAGATACATACCACTTAGGGAGATAACACTGGCACCCCTCGATCTGTCTGCTGCTGTGGCAGACAAACAAGACCCCAGAAATGTGCTGGCCAGTAGTGGTGGGCGAAGTGGGCTCAATCTGCTTCGTGAAGCGATTCGAGGAGCAAAGGCGGATTTGCGGAATACTTCGGATTATAATGAGGAACATGAAGTCCGTCAGAAACAATGACTTCACGTTACTCTGCCTCCCCAGGCCACTACTCTGCCAATTTTAAGGTGAAGTGCACCACTTCACCTTGTTTTTGAGCTCCAAAGGCAAATTTTTCATTGATTCATGGGATTTCAGGTCACATGGGCTCTATATTGATCTGCACAGCCTCAGTCTGGGGTATTATGAGTAGGAAGGAGTAGGAGACAGTGTGCTCTGATAGCTGTCTGTGATAGGAATCTTGTAAAAGCTGTTCAAAAAGCATTTTTGATTTTTTGGGGGGGATCCAACTTTAGTTCATCGATTGTAGGAAACCCTCCTGTGTTCATATCATCGAGCGTTTTTGTTTTTGTGTGGATTTTGAATGTTAATTTACAACACTGAGTGTTTGGTGAAAGACAGTGAAAGTGTGCTTTGGGGGAGGGGTGTATCTGTGGTGTAGGTAGATTTAAGTCAGAGAAATAGTGATTTTCTTTGTTTTTTGGTTATATTTTTGTTATATAACTGACTGTTAATGTACACATAGTAATATTGTCAGTAATAGTAGACATTTTCTTGCTGTTTGTTGTGTGGATGTGGTGCAGCAGTTCATAAGTTCAGGTTGTTTAAATTACAAATTTACAATACATAATGTGGCACAGTACTGAAGTTTTGCATTTGTGGCGCATTTCTCATTCAGCATTGTACACAAACTGTTCTGTGTGTGCGTGTGTGTGCAGTGTTGCGTGCATCAAATAATACATCTTTTATTGTGCCACAGACTGGTGTAACTGCAAGCACAGCAGTGTGAACCTGCTATCCACTGCAGCTGCCTGATTTTGTACTGCGATCATGGTGTCTGTTCTTAGTTTTGCTGCTTGTAGTGCCGTAAAAATCAGCACTGTCTGTATTCAGTGCTCCCCTCACCACCACGTTGAAAAGGTACTTTTTACCAGATTGGATTATTTTTGTGACCTCATCAGCACCACTGGTTACTGAAGATGTTTTAATTCCATGACAGTCTCAAGGTAGTCTCTTATCTGTTACTGAAGCCACAGTTGTTTATTTAGCATCACATCCATCCGGCATCCCTCCAATCAGAGAGTGAACGTATCAAAATCTGAATTTTGTTATAATATTTGTGGTTGATCCCCCAAAATGCCTGCAAAGAGATGTGCAAGCAAAGCTGTTTCTCGCCATGGCAATGTTGGCAGTAAGATGGTCTGTGGGCATGGTAGTAGTACGCAGACGCAGAAGTGCATTGCTGATGTGAGGGAAGGTATTTCTCCTGCAATGTTTTTTACAGCCCAATCAGTAGCTTCACTCATAGTTGGAGGAAACAATGTTTTCCCAGCTGGTGGTGGTAGTATTAGTATTGTTGCATCACTTTCTAATTCCGACCAGTGTACCGTTTTCAAAAATATTGATTGTGAAGCAGTGCAAGTGAGTAGCAGCATAGATGATGTCATACTTCCCAGTAGCATCCCAGTAAATGAACCTGAGGATTCTGCTGATCATGTCAACAATAGCATACAATGTGATATTCCATCCACCATGGCACTTAACGTCACGCATTTTCCATGCAGTGATTCACAGTGTGGTGAAAAAATATCAGGTGATGGTGATGTAGATGCTGATGATGAATGTGATGATGATGTTGCTGTTGTTGCAACATGCAGTCCACATGCTAGCACCCAAGCAGAAGATGTGGATGTTTGTGACGTTGATGAATATGATGGTGATATAATTGACCCCAGTTGGGAACCGGAGAAAAAGAAATTTAAAGTGGCTGTGTCTGAGTTTGTTTGCAAGAATCCCAACCCCTGTAAAAACTTGTGATCTACCGGTTTTAGTTGATGATGATGACCCAGTAATCAATATAATAGGTAGTCATGGTAGTCAGTTGCAGTCCAGGTGTGCAGTGCCTGAAACATCACGTGCCCCCTCCCACTTCAGTGCCTAAAATAAAGGACTTAAATAAGCCACATCATCATGGACATGTTAAAAGCAGCGCATCATACTCCCTTGTTTGGGATTTTTTTTGTTCAAAATGCAAATGATGAGTCAGTTGCAATCTGCCAGGTTTGCCATGTGCGTGTCAGTCGAGGTAAAAAGGGGAGCCATCTGGGCACAGGAGGACAGCATACGCATCTTAAGAATAGGCACTTGGCACTGTGGACCCAGCACAAGCTGGCAGCTAATACCACAGTGGGGCATTCACCCTCGTCACTGGCAGCCATAGTGAGCATGTTATCCCCTTCCATGACTGTTAAGCCATTAGGAAAGTAAACGTGTGCAGTAGTGCGGTAATAAGAGCAGAGGATTACTACAGGCATGATAAGGTGGAGGACCATAATGACCTTGAAATGTTGTCCAGTGCTGGTGAGAGTAGCAGTTTTTCTGGTGGTGGTCGTGGCGAATGCAGTATGTCTAGTGCAAGTGGTACATCAACCCTGATTGGCAAATCTGGCAAAATAACATCATTTCTGGGTTTGTCATCACCACGTGTGCAACTGTCTTCATCAAATGTCCACACTTCAGGCCCTGCCAATGCCATTCATCACAGAGCACAACCATTTGTGATCAACACACCCTGTGTAAAATGTTTAAGTCAGCTCATGTTACAGAGTGTTTTTGCGCACAAGCTGAAGTACCCCTCGAATCATACAGTGTCACGTGAACTCAGTGCTGCTGTAGCAGAAATGCTAGCAATTGATCTTTTGCCCTTCTCCTTTGTGGAGAATTCTGGGTTCTGGTGGTTTGCTGCACATGCCTGTCCAAAATGGAAAGTCCCATCAAGGACATACTTTTCTACCCATGCTGTCCCCGAGTTGTTCCGCACTGTGTCCGACTCAGTAAGACATGCCCTTCAACATTCCTCCTCTCCGTTCATCCATTTAAGTATGGATATGTGCACAAGTGGCAAAACAGCAGAGAATTCGTATCTGTGTATAACTGCACACTGGGCACAGGTGCCGGGGGTTGTTTGTGATGTTGTTAGTGTGAATAATCAGTGCAGTAAGATGGACTGTTACGGTAGCAATCTTCCTGGAATTCAACTGCATGCAACAATTGCAATGCGCAGTGTGACCTGTTCACACATTGGTGAGAACATGCTGGACATGGTACTGACTGAAATTGACAGATGGCTAAACCCTCTGTCCCTGAGAGCTGTATTCATAGCAAGTGACAATGGGTCAAATGTGGTGAAATGCATCACGAATGGTGTTTTTTTTCGTGTTCCATGTATGGCCCACTGTTTAAATCTTGTGATTCAGGAGTTTCTGCAGCACCCTGATATAAAGGAAATGCTGACCATTGCACGACATATCTGCTCTCACTTTTCAAGCTCTGGAAAGGCCCATGACCAGCTGCGGCAGTTGCAGATACAAAACAGCCTGCCTCAGCACAACTTGAAGCTGGAAGTTGTCACCCGATGGAACTCCACGTTATACATGGCAGAGAGGTTGTATGAACAATACAAAGCCATCTCAGAATATCTTGTATTGCACACTAGCTGTGACAGTTCCGGGGCCTCCATGTCTATGACGACTGAACAGTGGCACCTCATGGACTCTGTAATAACAATTTTGCAGCCTTTTGAACATGCCACACAGGCAGTGAGTGGCGAGTCTGCCTCCATTAGCCAATCAGTTCCACTGCTGCAGGTGCTGAGGCAGACACTGGTGAATGTACAGCATAGCCTTGATGTTGCCGGAAACAGTGGTAGCAGTATGTTGCTGCAACACATGATGACAGTATTCGACCAGAATCGTCATGTTATGAGCATTCAGTGTAGTGACAACTTTGCCATAGCAACAATACTGGACCCATGATACAAACGTGTAATTGCATCAGTACTGGAGGGAGGGTCTGAACAGGTAAAAAATATCAGTGGTCAACTGGTGTGCTTGGTTCATGGGGTACAGAAGTCACATGCCAAGGTCAGCAAAGCTCAGCAGCATAATTCGGCTGAAGGTGTACCTGGAGGACCATCAAGCATATCCTGCAAGGGGAAGGGCACTGCAGTTCCATGTGGTCTGTTATCCAAAGTGGCTGGCATCAACCCACTTTGGGAGGCTTTGTCCTAAGTGGGTATTTGTGAAATAAATGATTCAGGAGAACAGGATCATGCATCAACAATTGGACTTAGTGCACCACAGAGAATGGTTGAGTCATATTGAAAACAGGCATCTGACAATAACTAAAGATTCTCTTTTGTACAGGAGTGAAAAGGTCAGCGAATGGCCAGAGCTGACTGCAGTGGCACTGAAGTACCTCACATACCCACCTCCAGTGTAAGTGTCGAGAGGGTATTCAGCTCAGCAGGTGCAATAGTCAGGGATCGTCAGACAAACCTGTCTCCTGCAGATGTTAGTTTGCTAACATTCATTAAAATGAATGAGAGGCACATACCAGCAGAGACTGCAACCTCGGTATTCGTACCCTGGCCTAGTCATAGTGGTTTTGGTGATGTGGAAATGGACCATCCTGGTGGCACAGGCAGTGGCAGCATGAAATGGCCCACCACTGACGTAGATGACGACACAATGGAGGAAGAATTTCCCAGTGGTCAGACTTCAGACATTGATGACTGTCAGGGCAGTTTTCTTTATGAGGATGACGATGTGGCTAATGTTGGCAGGTTTTAACTGAAGTTTTTAAAAGGCAGTGTGCCCTCCCAGACCACCACTACTGGGACTGATGTTATCCACTGCCACCATGAGTCTGTCTGCTCCCCCCTGGATCACCACCACCGGGACTGATATTATCCAAGACTGCAACCATGAGTCTGTCTGCCCCCGGACCACACCACAGGGACTGATGCTATCCAAGTCTGCCACCATGAGTCTGTCTGCCCCCTGGACCACCACCCCAGGGACTGATGTTATCCAAGTCTGCCACCATGAGTCTGTCTGCCCCCCCGGACCACCACCACCAGGACTGAGATTATGCAAGTCTGCCACCATGAGTCTGTCTGCCCCCCGGACCACCACCACCGGGGCTGATGTTATCCACTGCCACCATGAGTCTGTCTGGCCTCCCCGGACCACCACCACTGGGGCTGCTGTTATCCACTGCCACCATGAGTCTATCTGCCCCCCCCGGACCACCACCACTGGGACTGATATTATTCAAGTCTGCCACCATGAGTCTGTCTGCCCCCCCAGACCACCACCACCTGGACTGATGTTAGCCACTGCCACCATGAGTCTGTCCGGACCACCACATCCATCAGTCAGAGACAGAAAGCTTCTTAATATTTAAACCATAAAGTGAGTATGTGTACTCATGTTTGTTATGCTGCTTCACTTCCTTTAGTTGTATGTTTTGTTTTCTGTTGCTTTTCAGAGCTGGAATGGTAAAACACATGCAGTACACTTCTTTTGTTTCTTTTACAGTGTAACAAAAAAAGGCTCCATCGCTAAAACTCATTGGGAATGGTACTGTAGCTGTACTGTACAGAGAGGAAGCAATGTAATATCAATGTGAAATCCATTCTGGTAAGTATGAAGATTTTACTTCATCCATTTCATTGTTTTGTAAAGACTGCAGCAAATATTGCACACAGGTTGTGTTAGTTGACAAGATGTTGCTCTGAAATGTAACTTGACTTTAGGGATTGAGATTTGAGAACCAGGAAGGGACACCAACAATTAAGTTGTAAGAAGTCATTCATTTCTTTTTTAGGAAACTTCCACTTGGGTTGTTGTTCTGACAAAGTGGCCTTATCCAAAAAGGTTCTTTAACATCAGGCACCCCCCTCCCCCGGGCTTGGGCACACATGCAACATGCAGAAGTCATTTCATTAGATGACCATGACCATCATTAACAACAACCAGACTCCAGAAGGATGCTGATGAAATCTGTGAAGAAGTAACAAAATAAGAAACCATTACAGACAAACCTGCAAATATGCTTCTCCCACCCAAAAAAAATACTTACCTTCATGTGCTTGACAGTTATCCATTGCAAATTTCTACACAAAAAGTTCTAATCAAGCACTGGAATGTGCACGCCAACAGTATCTGTGACCTGTGATACAGAACAATACCATGAGTACATGTCCATGTCAACCCACCTCCTCACCTGCAAAATACACAACCATATATCTATATATATCAACTCACCAAGACTACTATTAGTGTACAGACAAAGGGCACCTTTCCATCCAGTTGAGATGATCACATTGCATTTGCTTAAATCGCAGCACACATTGGACCAGCAACAGTTTGCTCATGGTCATCACTTTATTCTGGGGCACTGCGCGCATGAGTGACTGCGCAATAAATTCTGGGGTACTTTGCATGTGCTGAAACAATTCCATTTCACTTCATTGCCACTTGTCAATTTTCTGGACACATGGCAGATGCATTTTGGGCATGCAGAAAAAAATCTGGGCACTCTGTGCCACTTTTGTGCACATGACTGAGTGCACCATTAATTCTGGGGGACTTTGTATGTGCTGAAACACTCTCATTTCGCTGTGTAACCACTTGTCAATTTTCTGCACACAAGCAGGATGCATGTTGGGCTGGCAGAAAAATCTGGGGACTCTGTGCCACCACTGCGCGCATTACTGAGTACACCATTAATTCTAGGGGATTTTGTACGTGCTGAAACAATCTCATTACACTTCGTTATCACTTGTCAATTTTCTGCACACAAGCAGGATGCATTTTGGGCCGGCAGAAAAAATCTGGGGACTCTGTGCCACTTTTGTGCGCATGACTGAGTGCACCATTAATTCTGGGGGACTTTGTATGTGCTGAAACACTCTCATTTTACTGTGTAACCACTTGTCAATTTTCTGCATACAAGCGGGATGCATTTTGGGCTGGCAGACAAAATCTGGGGACTCTGTGCCACCACTGCCCACATGACTGGGTGCGCCATTAATTCTGGGGGACATTGTATGTGCTGAAACAATCCTATTTCACTTTGTTACCACTTTTTAATTTTCTGCACATAAGGAGGATGCATTTTGGGCTAGCAGAAAAAATCTGAGGACTCTGTGCCACTTTTGTGCGCGTGACTAGGTGTGCCATTAGTTCTGGGGGAAATTGCATGTGCTGAAACACTCTCATTTCGGGGTGTAACCTTTTGTCAATTTTCTGCAGATAAGCAGGATGCATTTTGGGCTGGCAGAAAAAATCTGGGGACTCTGTGCCACCACTGTGTGCATGATTGAGTGTGCTATTAATTCTGGGGGACTTTGTATGTACTGAAACAATCCCATTTCACTTTGTTACCACTTGTCAATTTTCTGCACACAAGGAGGATGCATTTTGGGCTGGCAGAAAAAATCTGGGTACTCTGTGCCACTTTTGTGCGCATGACTGAGTGCGCCATTAATTCTGAGGGACTTTGTATGTGCTGAAACAATCCTATTTCACTTCGTTACCACTTTTTAATTTTCTGCACACAAGGAGGATGCATTTTGGGCTAGCAGAAAAAATCTGAGGACTCTATGCCACTTTTGTGCACGTGGCAAGGTGTGCCATTAATTCTGGGGGACTTTGTATGTGTGGAAACAATCCCATTTCACTTCGTTACCACTTGTCAATTTTCTGCACACAAGCAGGATGCATTTTGGGCTGGCAGAAAAAATCTGGGGACTCTGTGCCACTTTTGTGTGTTCAGTGATTGTTGCTGTGAGCTCATGATGTCATACTGACATTTTTACAATTAAAGCAGCATTGCAAGAATGTCCTCACAGTTCTGAACTGTACTTTTTTATGCTACTTTACATTGCCACAGCCACCACTACTTACCTCCAAGTCATGACTTGTTCCACAGAGTGCAATATATTTCTGTGAAAACCACCCATAATTTCATTACAGTGAATCACATGGCGGAGGATTTACCGATCAGAAAAGCCACCCACATTCTGCCACCCTTTCTCAGCAACATTAGGACGTGATGCCAGGGGGAGCGCAGGTGCATACCCCACTATAGTGAATGTCTGGCAGCTATGCCAATGTTTCCTTATGTTATAAGGTTCACTTTGTGGTGAAATGTGGGATGTTTCCACTAGCAAGACTTTTCTTACTGGAAAAGTGGCCACACATTTCACCACAAAAACCTGCCAGACAATCGGATATTCACTGTAAGGAGCACGCACACATGCTCTCCCTGCCATCACGTCCTAACGTTGCTGAGAAGGGAGGCAGAATGTGAGCAGATTTTCAGAATGGGAATTCCTCCATCACGTGACACACTGTAATGAAATTAAGGGTGGTTTTCACAAAATGTATTGCACTATGTGGTGCAAGAAAGATTCCCCTGGAAGGGAAAATGTGTATGATTAAACAATAATAAACAAAAAACACACAAAAAAAGTACAACACAGTAGTGGGATGGGGTCGGGGTGGGGGTTGGGGGCAGAAAACAATCCCCTCACTTACTATGGCTGTGGGATGCCGTGGTGGTCCAGCAGCAGGTGCAGCATTGAAAGTATTTGCCGCTGCTGTGCTTCCACTCTGTTCACCTACTGCTCCAAAGCACTGAACCACTCATTATTTTTCTTAAGCGCTGACCATACCAAGCCGATGTTAGACTCGGTTGCAGGAACTGTGGCGGGGTCTACTGCAGTGGAGAATCCAAGTAGTGGGGCTGGTGGTGGACAGGGTGGTGCTGGTGGCTGTAGTGGCAGTGGTGGTGGTGGAGCAGCTGCTGTAGTAGCCCTCCTCCTCCTCTTGCTGCGGCAGTGACTATGAGGCACATTTCCCACCCCAGCAGCACCCTTGGCCACTGCCATGGAAGAGCCAGCAGGTGGACGCCTGGACCCTTCTGTGGCAGCCTGCCACTCTGCCTTGTGGTGGTTAGTCATGTGGGTGCGCTGGCCACCGGTCCCCAAATGTGTCCCAGGGAGGCCACGACACACCATCATACCACACACATGGCACTCCACCACTGTGCTGTCTCCCCTCACACAATTAAAAAACTCCCACACTGGGGAGCTGCGGCGGGGACCAGATACAGTCCTCACATGACGGGCAAGAGTCCCACCACCACCTACAATATCTGGGACCACCTCCTGTGGCTGTGGAGGTGGTGGAAGGGGTGATGCTGGAGCCCCAACAGCTGCTGCTTGTGGTGGTGGTTGTAGTGGTGGTAGTGGCGGAGAAGGTGGACACGCAGCAGCCACTGGTAGCACTAGTGCTGCTGCTGCTTCTCCTATTGCTTCAACGGGGGAAGCAACACTGGCCAGGAGTCGGGAGCAGTCCAACATCACACGACTGCCCCGCCCCCCCATGGGTCCACACTCCTCCCCTCCTACCATGCCCACGGGCCAGCAACTCACCTTCTCCTACGTGACCGTCCATCCTCCTGAAGTCCACAGGCCAACACACACACACACACAGACAGTGGACACACACACACAGTCAGTCACACACACAAGAAAAGACAAGGGGTCACGTGATGACAGGGTGAAAGGCAGCAGCAACTTTCCGCAGCTCCGCATCTTCGCTGCTAATACGTTTGTTTTCTACTCAAATCCTCACAAACAGTGCACCTTACCAGTATTAGCCATCTGCTGGGGACTCCTAGGAAGTGGTAAAGCACTTCAGAATGGAGGTTTTTATGAAGAAGCCGCCGCCAAGGCACTCGACGCCATCAACGCCCGAAAAAGAAAAGGCCGCAAAGCGGCCTAAACACCAGCCGACAAGCGTGAGCAAAACTCCTTCTCCTGCAGTCGCTCTCTCAGAAGAGAGATTTTTGGAAGTAATGCGGCCGTTGCAGGAAAGAATAATAGAGACTGCAGAGGATATGCAGCAAATTAAGTCCTCCGTTCAAGCCCTTACAACTAGAGTCGGAGACTCAGAGGCCAAACTTGTATCGTTGGAAAAGAAGCAAGATAAAAGTGAGCTTATGATTACACAGTTCGGGAGGAGATTAAAGAAGTTGGATGACAAGCTGGAAGACCTAGAGGGGAGAAGCAGGAGGAATAACCTCCTCACAATTGGTATACCTGAGAAAGAGGAAGGCTCGAACCCAATACTATTCATGCAGAAGTTGTTTGAAAAGGTAGCAGGCCCTTCCCCGAATGGATCCCCCTATGTAACAGAGCGGGCACACTGGGTTCTTCGTCCACCCCTGCCTCCTAATTCTCCGCCTCGACCCTTGATATGTCGGTTACTGAATTTCCTTGATAAGCAATATATTTTGGCCAAGGTCCAAGATCTGCATGAGGTTTTGTGGGAAGGGCATTGTTTAAGGATATCGCAGGATTTGCCACAATCGGTGAAAGTGAAGTGGCAGGAGATGCACCCGATCATATCAAAATTGATTGCAGCGGGGAAACCCTTTAGGATGCGATACCCAGCAGTGCTTCATGTTAAATATAAGGATCACTGGATAGCCCAGGAAACTAAGGAGCAAGAGCTGAAAGAGCTTAAAAAGTTATTCCCCGACCTGTTCAAATGAGAAGACTGATTGAGCATAGCAGGGCTGCAACTAACGTGGGATTATTGCACAGAGTAAGTTGTAACCTTGGACAGAGAAATTGTTAATAATGCATTTTGACGGGTCTTCCTCAAGAAAAATATAATATAATCGAGGGGCTCCCTAAAAATGGTATGTCACTGCACAAAAACCACCCCTAATGCCTATCTGGTGCTTGACAGAAGAAGCTGTCTTCAGAGTTAGAACTTGGACTGTCTAAGCATTTTGGCGTGTAACCTTGATTGGTTGTCCAGATCTCAGCTCATACAGTTTGCGGCTTGTTTGAAAATTGTTCTTGACCCTCCTGTAAAGCACGTCGGACAAAGATGGAGAAGGTCGCGAATGTTTACCCTACAGCGTTACGGGACTGCTGTCCGCGCTACCTGTTATTTGGGGACTGATTTAAAGCTTTTTTTTTTTCCCCTATTTTGCCTTTCTTTTGTCCCTTCCTTTATGAAGGATCAGTAAGGGTGGATTACGATGAAGTAATCGAATTTTGAAATGTTAAGCTAAGAGTGCTATATTTCACTTATATTGCAATGTTTTCTGGGAGGTTTAAATAGTTTTAAATGTGCGCAGGTTTGGCTTGCTGCTTGTTTAAGCAGGGAAGGTGCGGGAAGTGGGGAGGAGGGATTTTGGTGCGCATCACTCAGTAAAAAAGACATCACGCACTTTACTTAATTGGGTGTTGCAATTCGTTGGAACTGGGGGTTAGGAGAAAAAGGGGGGTTGTTTCTGTTTTATCTTGGGGATATAGTGATAGAAATAAAAGGGGTATATAGTTATAGTTGTGTTACGAGGGGTGGGGGAAGGTATCAAGTGCGTGTAATCTATTTACTACTACTCAGTTTTGTTTAGGACATGGTTTTGGGATTAATCAGGGACCTTACAGACAGAACAGCATAGATCTACCCACAGGGTTATGTGTCACTGAGTGTAATGAGTGGCCCGTATAAACTAATATGTTGGAATATTAAAGGTGCCCAGGACAAGGGTAAAAGACAGGTGGTCCTCAGACATCTACAGCATTTGCAGACAGGGATAGCATGTCTTCAGGAGACCCACCTGAAGCAGGAAGATATCCATCTATTCGCCAAGGCATGGGTGGGGCAGGTTTTTGGTGCTGGGAGATCAAATAATAGTGGGGGAGTGGCAATTCTAATAAATAAGAAAGTTCCCTTCAAGATGGGGAAAGAAATATATGATCCCAACGGGAGATACATTCTCTTACATGGAAGCATTGAAGCTCAGCCAATTATAATTGGTGTTGTATATGGCCCAAATTGTGAATCCCCTGCATTTTTCACACAACTACTGAGTATAGTGGTTACTAACCCACTGGTCTTAACTATATTAGGAGGAGACTGGAATGTGGTTCCATACACACATATAGCTAGATCTGACTCTCGGAGACAGGGGTTCTCTCCCTCACAGAGGGCATTACATGATTTGAGGAGTGGTGCAGACATTTTGGATGCATGGAGGGTGTTGCAACCTACGGAGCATCAATACACTTTTTCCTCACCTCCGCACAAATCTCTTTCTCGAATAGATTTTATTTTGTTAAGCTCCCTTTTGCTCCCTAATGTCACAAGCTCAGTCATTCATAACAGGGTCATCTCAGACCATTCACCTGTCTCACTTCTGTTTTTTTCTGGGGCTGGGAGTTAGAAGAGATTTTGTCTGGATGTTGAATAATCAGTTACTCCAGAAGTCTGATACCTTGCAACAGATAAAGGACTTCCTTTCTAATTTTATATCTATTAATAGGGGCTCTGTTACAAGAATCAATGTGATCTGGGTGGCTGTGAAGTGCACCTTAAGAGGAGAATGCCTACGGCTGGCTGCCACTAAATCCCGACAGTTTAGAGCCCATCATCAGGACATTCTGCTTTCTGCCATTTGCAGGTTAGAGACCACCCTTAATAGATCCCCGGATACTGATTGGGCAGCCCTACATAGGCTAGAGGCCCAATATTCAGCCCTGATATACCAGAGGATGGAGTTATCTTTGAAGCATACCAAAATCAAATATCTAGATGTAGGGGAAAAGGCAGGGAAACTGCTAGCAGTTTGGCTTAGGCAGGCCGAGGCCTCCTGTTTCATTTCAAGTAGTAAAGCGGGTAACCAAATTATTACATCACCCAGTGAGATTGTAATTTAGCTGCGGACATACTATCTGAGGCTGTATTCAGTTGACCAGATTGATCTCCCCACAACCCAAGCTATTTCCAATTACCTTAACTCTGTAGTGCTCCCTAAAGTGTCTCCACAGAATGCTAGGTCACTTGGTAGTCCAGTCACAATACAAGAAGTTAAACAGGCAATTAGGCAGCTAATATCGGATAAATCTCCCAGACCAGATGGTCTTTCTAATAATTTATATAAAGCGTGTATATCAGAAATTGCCCCCTTTTTAACAGAGGTATTTAATTTTTGGTATTTGGAGGGTATGTCGGAGGATAGCTTCTTGAAAGCGTTGATTACTCTTATACCCGAGCAAGGTAAGGACCCCCTCAATCCTGGAAGTTACCGGCCTGTCTCTTTGATCAACACGGATGTAAAGATTTTAGCCAAAATTATGAACAATAGGTTAGGTACCATGTTAGCTACCCTTATTGGTCGTCAGCAAATCGGCTTCATGGCAGGTAGGTCATCCGTGGATCATTTGCGAAAAGTTATGTATATTCTCTCGGTATCCAGGGACTCTGACTCAGCCACAGTGCTAGTGTCCTTGGATGCCAAGAAAGCTTTCGATATGGTTTCCTGGGATTTCCTGTTTTTAGTGTTAGCACAGTATGGCCTCCCTGCAGAGTCTGTTAAATGGGTCAGGTTACTATATGCTTACCCGTCGGCGCAGGTCTGGTGTAATGGGATCTTGTCTGACCGCTTCCGACTCCAGAGAGGGACCAGACAGGGCTGTCCTTTATCCCCACTTTTGTTTAATCTTTATTTGAAACCCCTAGTTCAGAAGCTAATTTCCTCCCCACAAATCCAAGGCATTAAAATCGGAGAACGACGGTATACCCTGTCGGCTTACGCGGATGACCTGCTGATACACCTAGAGGACCCTGTATTAGGAATCCCTGCTCTTTTGGAAGACATTAAATCCTTTTCAGCTGTCTCCCACTATAAGCTTAATATATCTAAAACCAAAGTCTTCCCCTTGAATAACAAGACCTCCCGGATAGTGATAAATAACACTAATTTGGAGTGGGAACCTCATAACCTTACTTATCTTGGAATACAGGTTGCTAGAGATATTCCCACTATGATTAAGCTGAACCTCACGGATTTGATTAAAACTATAAAGTCAGATCTAGATAGATGGGAAGGTCTCCCTCTTACATTATGGGGAAGAATAAATACTGTAAAAATGAATGTTCTACCCAGGGTATTATACCCTTTAGGGATGCTTAGATGTTTTCTTCCCAAAAAATAGTTTACCCAGTTGCAAGCCATGTTAAGTACTTTCTTGTGGAATGGCAATCTTATAATAAGCTTATGGGGCCCAAGGTACAAGGCGGAATAGCACTGCCCTCTTTCTTTACCTATTATTGTGCCCACCATCTTAGTAAAGTGGTTTACTGGTCAAAGGCAGAGTGGGAGATAGAGTGTCAGGCTTATGCACCCCTATGGCTGGATACAGAAAGGTCCCTAATATCCCAACATCAAGGTACTCTCTCCTCTCTGATCTAAGTCAGGCTCCCTAGAATGCTGAAGAACACTCCCATTGGATGGTCGGTTAGAGCCCTCCATCAATTACAAACCCACCTTTCATGCAACTGGCATATATCCCTGCAGCAACCAACAGTTGGTGATCCCCAATTTAAAATTGATCATAAACCCATCTTACCCACATTCTGGCCTCTTTTGATTGATAAGAAGGTCTCTGACTTATCAGGGAATGGTAAGCCGACTTTCTTTGCTGCTTTCCGTTCATGTTTCGAGGTGCCTATCATAACTTTTTTTAAATATAAACAGGTTAAAGAGGCAATAAAAACTCACCTGGGACAAGAGGATATAAACCGGTCGCATATGGAAATATTGAACAGGCTCCTACACTCAGCTAAAGAAACCCATGCAGTGTCTAGGGTCTACAAGGAGATGCAATCTATTGACGCCAATTTACCCTGGGGGACCTGCTATTATTGGACCCAAGAATTATCCATCACAACGGAAGTAGGGATTTGGGAAAATGCATGGAAGAATGTCTATAAATCTGTTAAGCAGGATAGACTGTGACTGATACAGTTTAGTATCATGAGCAATTTATATTATATGCCAGTTAAATTATACAAATTGGGTCATCTCCCCTTATCTAACTGTACTCGATGTAATCAAGCCCCGGGTTCCTTATATCACATGTTGTGGGAATGTTCGATGACTCAGACCCTGTGGCAATCTATCAAGCAATTACTGGATCTGTTGCTTGGGCTTGATTCCCTTTTCACTCCAGAAATTTGCTTACTATATCTTTTCCCGAAGGGTATCCCAAGGGTCAGAAAGGCACACCTAGCTTTGATTTCTGCTTTAGCCAAACTTATCATTATGAGGCACTGGAAAGACAAAGCAGGGTTGTCGGACTTGGAATGGTACAGAGAAGTGCTTATAGCTCTTCAATTAGAAAAACATATTTTACACATGAATAACCATTCCCATCTGTACCAGTCTAGATGGGGCTCCCTGGATGCTTTACTTACTGCATGGAAACCATAAGGGTCTGTGTTTTGTGTTGTTTTTTTTTTTTCCTTTAGTGGTAGTTCAATTTTTCCATCCTACTGAAGTTAAGTATATACACACTTGATAGGGGGGATGAGAGAAGGGAGGAAATAGGTGGGGGGATAGGGGGTGGATTGAGGGTGGAAGGGTACTAATGGGGTGAGATATAGTTGTAAATGTAGTAAGTAATAGTTATTATTGAGCCGATGTAACCATAAGGCTAAAATGTCATGTTTTGGTTTATGTATGATATCTCATGTGCCTAATAGCCCACTTGTACAACTTAAAAATGAATAAAGCATATTGAATTATAAAAAAAAAAAAAAACTTGTACAACAAAATTCACTAGCATAAAAAAAACACAAATACAATACAAAAACTTAATAAAATAGCTTTTAAAAAAGCTGTTTGTTTTCTTCTGCCACTGAAAAGCAACGAAAGACAAGCACTAACTCCTCTCCTCTCCTCTCACAAATGCTTTCTCCCTCTACAAATGCAAAGGAGAAAGTGAAAGTGCTGCTGTGACTCTCTTCCTTCCTGCCTGGCTAAAGCATGTGACTTACAGTACTGCAAACCATGAGATGTGCCTATTCTCTTTTCACTTCGCCTTACTTCGTGTTAAGGCATACTGGCAACGTGAAGTGGTAATAATGATAACGTGAAGTGAGCACTCACCAGGGAGAGGTCATGTCAGACCAACCTCGTTGAATTTTTTGACTGGGTGACTAGGGAGGTGGATCAAGGGAGGGCAGTGGACATGGCCTATCTGGACTTCAGCAAGGCCTCTGACACTGTGCCACATACAGTGGCATGAAAAAGTATTTGCCCCCTTCCTGATTTTCTCTATTATTGCATATTTGTCACACTGGATGTTTTCAGGTCTTTAGACAAAATATAATATTAGATAAAGGGAACCTGAGTGAACAAATAACACTTTTTTTTTACTTATTTCATTTATTTAATGAAAAAAGTTAACCAACACCAACTGGCACTGTGTGAAAAAGTAATTGCCCCCTAGTTAAATCAACCCAATTAAAGGGATAATTAGAGTCAGCTGATTGAACGCAGCCAGGCTTGATTACAGCCAGCCCTGCTCAATATAAACCTCACTTATTTTGACCCTTACCATCAGAGTCACGTTGCCAGCACAAAGATTCAACAAGCACATTATGCCATGATCAAAGGAAGTTCCTGAAAGATCAGAAAAATGTGTTGCCTCTATCAGTCTGGAAAGGGTTACAAAGCTATTTCTAAGGCTCTGGGACTCCATCGAACCACAGTGAGAGCCATAATCTCCAAATGGAGAACACTTGGAACAGAAGTGAATCTTCCCAGGAGTGGGTGGCCTCCCAAAATTACTCCAAGGACGCAGCGTAAAATCATCCAGGAAGTCTCAAAGGATCCTAAAACAACATCCAAAGAACTGCAGGCTTCTCTTGCCTCAGCTAAGGTCAGTGTTCATGACTCCACAATCAGAAAGAGACTGGGCAAAATGGGCTTCATGAGAGTAGCAAGGCGGAAACCACTGCTAACTAAGAAGAACATAAACGCCGTTTCTCATTTGCCAAGAAGCACCTGGATGATCCACAAGCTTTTGGGAAAAATGTTCTATGGACAGATGAGTCCAAAGTGGAACTTTTGGACGACATGGATCCCATAATGTCAGCCAGAAGCAAACACAGCATTCCACAGTAAGAACACCATACCAACAGTCAAACATGGTGGTGGTGTGATGGTGTGGGGATGCTTTGCTGCCTAAGGACCTGGATGACTTGCCATAATTAAAGGAACCATGATTCTGCTCTGTACCAGAAAATTCTTAGGAGAATGTCCGGTCATCCTTCCGTCAGCTGAAGCTGAAGCGTAGTTGGGCCATGCAGCAAGGCAATGATCCAAAACACAAAAGCAAGTCCACATCAGAATGGCTAAAAAGAAGTAAAATTAAAGTTTTGGAGTGGCCTAGTCAAAGTCCAGACTTAAACCCAATAGAGATGCTGTGGCAGGACCTGAAACAAGCAGTTCATGCTCGAAAACCTACCAAATGTTACTGAATTAAAGCAGTTCTGCGAGGAAGAGTGGGTTAAAATTCCTCCACAGCGATGTGAAAGACTGATATTGAATTATAGGAAGTGTTTGGTTGCAGTCATTGCAGCTAAATGTGGCGTAACCAGTTATTAAGTGTAAGGGGGCAATTACTTTTTCACTCAGTGCCAGTTGGTGTTGGTTAACTTTTTTTCATTAAATAAGTGAAATTAAAAAAAAAACAAGTGTTATTTGTTCACTCAGGTTCCCTTTATCTAATATTACATTTTCTCTAAAGACCTGAAAACATCTAGTGTGACAAATATACAATAATAGAGAAAATCAGGAAGGGGGCAAATACTTTTTCACGCCACTGTAGAAGACTATTACACAAACTGGGGAATATGGGTGTGGGCAGGACAGTAGTGTGGTGGGTAGGTAACTGGCTGGGTGGCAGGACACAGAGGGTGGTGGTAAATGGCTGTCACTCCACAGAGGGAAGAGTGACCAGTGGGGTACCACAAGGATCAGTGCTGGGACCGGTCCTATTCAACATCTTCATCAGTGACATTGCTAGGACCTAGAAGGCAGAATTTCACTGTTCGCTGATGGCACAAAGCTCTGTAACAGAGTAGACACACCAGAGGGTGTAGACAGAATGAGAAGCGACCTGCAGAAACTTGAAGAATGGTCAGGGTTTGGCAGTTGAAATCAATGCGAAGAAGTACAAGATAATGTATATGGAGCACAAAACCCTGGCACAATATATCAGTTGGGGGTGAGGATATAGCATGCACCAAGCAGGAAAGAGATCTTGGGGTTGTCATCTCTGATGACCTCAAGGTAGAAACAGTGTGACAAGGCAGCAGGTAAAGCAAATAGGATGCTGGGATGTATAGGCAGGGCATCACCAGCAGGAAAGGGAGGTCATAATTCCGCTATACAAGACACTAGTGAGGCCCCACCTGAAGTACAGTGTACAGTTCTGGAGACCATACCTACGTAAGGACATAGACAGGGTAGAGAAGGTTCAGAGGAGGGCAACAAAGATGGTGCATGGATTGCATCACAAGTCCTATGAAGACAGGTTGAAGGAACTGAACATGTACTCCTGGAGGAGAGGAGGAGAGAGGGATATGATAGAGACATACAAGTATCTTACAGGGAGGAACAGGGTGCAGGAAAACACTATTTTTAAGCGAAAAAGATGTTCCAGGACTAGAGGGCATGGGATGAAGTTGGAGGAAGGACGATTCAGAGGAAACATGAGAAAGAATTTCTTCACAGAACGGGTGGTGGACAAGTGGAACACCCTGCCAGAGGAAGTGGTGGGGGCTGAAACAATCACGGGATTTAAGAATGCATGGGATACACATAAAGGAATTCTGGAGGTCAGGGGTAAGGGGCAACAGACTTCTAGGAAAACAAACTGAACTTACAAGCTCAAATGGGCAGACTGGGTGGGCCATAGGCCCTTATCTGCCGACACTGTCTATGTACCTGTGTAGCACTTTACAGGGTCCACTCCGCGTTGTGCTCCATGGACACAAAGTACCCATGTCGCATCCACTTCGCAAGCAGATTAATAATTTGCTGCATCTCCACTGGCCAGTACCAGGTCAATATCCCACAACTGGAACCATGTGGCAATAACCACACAAGGTAGACCACGAGTGTATTCAGTGCGATAGGGGTATGACAGCGGAAGGAAATTACCGCTACCCCTGTTGCTCTATATGTCATTGAGGAAATGCCAGGTAGTCGTGTGCTGGGGACCTGGTCAAGCCATGCTCATGCTGGAGTGGCTCGGGCACCAACATGGCGTAATTGGGAGACCTGGGACTATAGTTCGGTTCCCCCAAGATCTCCCTGTGCTACTACTTTTGAGGTTTAAAAAAAAAAAAATCCCCCTTCCAAGTTTCTCCCCATTCTCAAAGTCCCCCCCCGAAGTTAGTTATTTAAGTTCTCGAGAGGGCATGCGGGTGGGGGTGAACACAAAACATAAAGTCCCATTGTTTTCAATGGGCATGCTGTTTGGGGTCAAGTCGGTGTTTTGTTTGACTCTGTTTGTGGCTGGTGCTGTGTTGCATGTGGCTTTTGTAACCACGCTGTTTTTGTTTGTGGTGGAATGACTCCGTGCCATAATGGGCCATTGGAGAAATGGAGTTGTCAATGATTTGCCATGAGTGTGCTGACTGCCTCGAGGTGCACCCAAAACCTGTTCAAACAATGCTGTTACCGCAGCCTGCAGCCTCACTGAAAGCTCCCAGGGATGTCAACCTATCCGGTGAAGATAGGAGGGCAGTATTAGGTGACCATGATCAACAAGGAGCTTTAATTTTGGATGCATGCAGTCTCTTTCTTGGTTTTGACTCCTTTCAGGTGTTCCAAGAGGATTTATCCTGCAAAGCATCAGGCTGTGGGCTGTATGAAGGCCTTCTTAACCTGACACAGTGCACGGCAGAACTTTACTTAGAATAGTGGGTTAGGGGCTCATATGAATTGCCAGTTGCCCCGGGGGGCGGTCAGATCTCGAAAGGTCGAGTGATTGTTGACAAACTCACCCCTGGTATATACTGTCTTCTCCTTGCCAAGAGGCAGAGGTGGTGACCAGGAAATAGGCTGCTGCCTTAGAATAAAAGAGTGCAGCACACTGAGGGATAGCACCGGGAGTTCCTGGTTTTTAAGACGGCAGTTAGGCTGTCCCTCGAGTAGCTCCAGTGTGCAGGTTTATACATGTTCAAGATGTTCATAAACAGTTAAATTTAATGGTTTATGGTTTAAAAAATATTGCTGCACAGAGAAATAACCACAGTGATCCCCAAGAAGGCTGCAGGTATGGAAGATTCCCCACTTCCTGAGGTTTTCAGTTAGACCCCCCCCTCACAAAGGTGCAGAAGTCCATTGGCCCCTTAGTAGGAACTGGAACTGGGGGAAGGGGGGTTGGTCATAATAGGGGAGAAGCTGTCTAAAGGTAGGGCAGCATAGCATAAGTAAGGTGGCTCTGTTAAGATAGATCGAAGTTAATGTCCCACACCCTGATGAGCGGCCCCACAATGGATAATTACTAAGGCAGGCAGGTGACAGCATTAGAGGTAGTCTGAAAAGAGGGCCACTGGGTCCACATCTGGCAATGTCAGCAAGGGTGGCCAGACAAGCACACGGGACATATACTCTGTTATTGACCACCCTGTGACTAGAACCAGGATGTGGCCTCTCCAAACTACAGAAAATGCAGGCATGCAATTAATGGATGGAAACATAGATTCAAGAAATAGGGAATCGGGATACCAATGAGGGAGAGCTAAGGGTACCTTAGCGCCTCCCCCATCATAAGCCAATTTAACAGTGCTAAGTGATGAGTCGGCAAGCAGGGGGAGGGACAGAGATAGCAACAATCATTTTATGGCAACCACTACTGGGACTATGGAAGAGGGGCATTGCACTGATGAACCAGATGTAGAGTATGGTGGACTCTGACATCCAGGGAAAGGTATAGGTTTAGTCCCCAGGGGAGCTAACACCTCATCAGTAGCACAAAAGGGAAAGGTAATTAGGGTTGAACCCCACAAAGTGTAGCTGGAAGAACACAAAATAGAATAAGGGGCCAAACACCCCCAGCTGAGGACCTCTAGAATATTATAAGCTGAACTACCAGCTGGTAGCTCTGCTCGACTGGAGATGGGGTAATAACTCCTCAGTGTGTGGGTGTTCTTAACCATTCACACAGCTGGAATTTATTCACTGGTTAAGACAATAAGAATAAATATGTTTGTTATTATGTTGTGTTTGCAGAATAATGAACTGTTGGCACCTGAGTTACATGGAACCTTGTTAGGTGAGCAGATTTGCAAATGGTTGCAGGCTTGGCCACCAATATGTAAGAAAAGAGTGTTAAAGAAGTAGACTAGTTATGGAAAGTCAGTCACTAAAGCCTTAACATTATGGGTGAGTCGAGGGATACTTAAGGAACCAAACTCTACAACTCTGGAGGCCCTAACTACACAGGGAAAGAATCTTCAGTATTTCCTACTGGAAACAATGACAACTCGTATTTTGCATAAAAACAATAGGCTGCACTAAATTCCGTAGTGGCCACCCCGTGGAACATGAAAGGCCTAAATTCTCCAATTAAACAAAAGATAATGTTGTCTCAGTTGAAGCAACTGAAGACTCAGGTGGCTTTCCTACAAGAGACCAAACTGTCTTAGACAGAAGTCTCCAAACTGGTCAGGGAATGGGTGGGATGAGAAGCACATAGTTCAGCTGGGAAATCAAAGAAGGGGGCATCCATCCTTTGTCACAAGAAACTGGGGTGGACACCGATAATGCAGAAATTAGACAGGGAAGGGAGATGGGTGGTAGCAAAAATGGGGACTCAGGCAGACCCTACTCCTAGTCAATCTGTATGCACCAAATGAGGGCAACCCAAGGATTTTTGACAAGGTATCCCAGGTGATACTGGATATGTTGTTCGATAATTCAGAGGTTATAGTGGGCAGAGATTACAATTTGGTAATAGATGCAGTGCTAGATAGATCCAGCTTCAGATCAGAACCTCATACCCACTCCCAAAAATTGGTGAGAGAGCTGATGGACCTGCACCAGCTCACAGATGTGTAGAAACTAGCAGACGTGGGGACAAGAGACTACACATACAGTATTTCTTGTTGGCAAATGCTGTGTCCAGCAGGTTGGATTATTGGCTAATATCTCCAAAAATTACAGCCAATCTGGCAGATGTCTCCATAACCTCCCTGTACCTGTCAGATCACGCCCCTTTGACCATAAATTTTTTACTTACCCCCAAGCCACAAGATCCCTCACATGGAGACCAGACCCCCGCTATTGCAAGATAGAGAATTCAAAATATGGGTTGCACCAACATAGAAGCATAGACTTTGACAGCAGATAAGGACTGCTTGGCCCACCTAGTCCGCCCATTTCCCTACCTATTGGATACATACTGTAGATACACAGACAGTGTCGGCAGATAAGGGCCTATGGCCCACCCAGTCTGCCCATTTGAGCTTGTACGTTCAGTTTATGTTTTCCAAGAAGTCTGTTGCCCCTTACCCCTGACCTCCAGAATTCCTTTATGTCTATCCATGCATTCTTAAATCCCATGATTGTTTCAGCCCCCACCACTTCCTCTGGCAGGGTGTTCCACTTGTCCACCACCCGATCTGTGAAGAAATTCTTTCTCATGTTTCCTCTGAATCGTCCTCCCTCCAACTTCATCCCATGCCCTCTAGTCCTGGAACATCTTTCAGCCCCCACCACTTCCTCTGGCAGGGTGTTCCACTTGTCCACCACCCGTTCTGTGAAGAAATTCTTCCTCACGTTTCCTCTGAATCGTCCTCCCTCCAACTTCATCCCATGCCCTCTAGTCCTGGAACATCATTTTCGCTTAAAAATAGTGTATTCCTGCACCCTGTTCCTCCCTGTAAGATACTTATATGTCTCTATCATATCCCCTCTCTCCCTCCTCTCCTCCAAGGAGTACATGTTCAGTTCCTTCAACCTGTCCTCATAAGACTTGTAATGCAATCCATGCACCATCTTTGTTGCCCTCCTCTGAACCTTCTCTACCCTGTCTATGTCCTTACATAGGTAAGGTCTCCAGAACTGTACAATGTGCTCCAGGTGGGGCCTCACTAGTGTCTTGTATAGTGGAATTATGACTTCCCTTTTCCTGCTGGTGATGCCCCTGCCTATGCATCCCAGCATTCTATTTGCTTGACCTACTGCCTTGTCACACTGTTTCCCTGCCTTGAGGTCATCAGAGATGATAACCCCAAGATCCATTTCCTGCTTGGTGCATGCTATATCCTCACTCCCCAACTGATATATTGTGCCAGGGTTTTTGTGCCCCATATGCATTATCTTGCACTTCCTTGCATTGAATTTCAACTGCCAAACCCCTGACCATTCTTCAAGTTTCTGCAGGTCCCTTCTCATTCTGTCTACACCCTCTGGTGTGTCTACTCTGTTAGAGAGCCTTGTGTCATCAGCGAACAGTGAAATTCTGCCTTCTAGGCCCTACGCAATATCACTGATGAAGATATTTAATAAGACCAGTCCCAGCACTGATTCCTGTGGTACCCCACTGGTCACTCTTCCCTCTGTGGAGTGACAGTCATTTACCACCACCCTTTGTGTCCTGCTGCCCAACCAGTTACCTACCCACCACACTACTGTCCTGCCCACACCCATATTTCCCAGTTTGTGCAATAGACTTCTATGTGGCACAATGTCAAAGGCCTTGCTGAAGTCCAGATAGGCCATGTCCACTGCCCTCCCCGATCCACCTCCCTAGTCACCCTAGGATACGTGTTTTTGTGTGGTTTGGTTCTGCTCTTTCTGTGATTTCAAACCACAGTGACTGGTGGTCACTGTTCCCCAGGTGCTCCCCCACTGTTACCCCATCACACTGTCCCTGTTTGTGAGCACAAGGTCCAGTATTGCCTTCTGCCAAGTTGGTTCAATGACCAGTTGCTTGAGGAAGGCACCCTGAAGACAGTCCAGGATAAATCTGCTCCTAGTTGATGCTGCTGCTGGGATGCTCCAGTCCATGTCTGGAATATTGAAGTCTCCAACCAGTACTACCTCACCCTTGCCTGCCATCCTTTGGATGGCTAGCATCAGCTCCCTATCTGTTTCTTCCTCCTGGGCTGGTGGTCTATAGTGGATAAGCTGCAGATCCTAGTTAACCAACAGCCTACTTCCTCTTACCCCCCACCAGAATTGCCTTATGTCTGTCCCATGCATTCTTGAATTACCCCTCTGTTTTTGACCGCATGACCTCCTCAGGAAGGGTGTTCCATGCGTCCACCACCCTCCCCGTGAAAAAATTCTTCCTCACGTTGCCCCTGAGCCATCCCTTCTCTATCTTCAAATTGTGTCCCCTTTTTCTTCCACGTCTCTTTTTCCGAAATATGCTACTCTCTCGGACTTCATTGATTCCCTTGAGTACTTCAAAGTCTCTATCATGTCCTCCCTTCCTCCTTTCCTTGAAGGTAAACATATTAAGTTCCTTTAGTCGCTCTTCATATGGCTTATGGTGCAGATCCTGCACCATTTTCGTTGGCCTCTCTGGACTCCTTCTATCCTGTCGATGTCCTTATGGGGATGAGGTCTCCCGAACTGCACACAGTACTCCAGATGAGATCTCACCAACTGTCTGTACAGAGGGATAATTACCTCCTGTTCTCTACTGGTGATGTCTCTACCTATGCATCCCATATCCCCCAACCTCCCTACTGCCTTCTCCATTGCTTGCCTACCTTTAGGTCATCTGATATGACTACCCCAGGTCCCTTTCCATTTTGTTGTTAGTCCCCCCGTGTAATCTTCCCTGGGGTTTGTTTCCCAGCTGCATTACTTTGTACTTCTTTGCATTGAATCCAAGCTGCCATACTTTTGACCATTCCTCCAACCTTGTCAAGTCCCTTCTCATCCTTACACACACACACACACACACACACACACACACCCTCCCTTTTGTATCCTGTTGCAGATCTTTGTGTTGTCTGCAAAAAGGCATATTTTTTCTTCCAGTCCCTCCACAATGTCACTTATAAAGACATTAAAGAGGACCAGTCCCAGTACTGAACCCTGCAGTACCCCACTAGTAACCCCCTTTCCTTGGAGTGGACTCTGTTTACTATTACCCTCTGTGTCCTGTTGTCCAGACAATTTTTTACCCAGGCTATGAACCTGGGACGCACTCCCAGGCTGGCTAACTTTTTTATTAATCCTTTGTGTGGGACTGTGTCAAATGCCTTGCTAGGGTTTAGGCAGGCTATGTCCACAGCCCCTCCCTGGTCTACTACTTTGGTCATCCAGTCAAAGAAATCTATGAGATTCATCTTGCATGATCTTTCCACTGTGAATCCATACTGCCTTGGGTCCTGTGCCCAGCTGGCTTCTAGATACTCAACAATTCTTTCTTTCAGAAGTGAATTCACCATTTTCCCTACCACTGAGGTCAAACTAACAGGTCTGTAATTTCCTGCCTCTGCCTTGCTCCCGCATTTGTGAAGTGGAATCACATACGCCCTGTTCCAGTCCTCAGGTACCACACCATTCTCCCATGATTTGGTAAAAAAGGTTAGTCAGTGGTGCCACTAGTTCTCCACTTAGTTCTTTCAGAATTCTGTGGTGTATCCCATCAGGTCCCATTCCTTTGTCCACCTTCAGTTTCAGGAGTTCTTTCAGAACCCTATCTTCTGTGAATGGACTGGTTATTGACCCCCCTATCCAGAGTGCTCCTATTGATTGGATTAGGAACCTCCCCCTCCTCTTCTTTTGTGAATACCTTGTAGAAGTACTTGTTCAGTGTACTGCTTTTTCATTGTCACCCTCTGCCTACTCCCCTTCCCTTTATGAAGCCTTACTATCCCTTCTTTGGTCTTTCCTCACTCCCTAATGTACATATAAAAGGTTTTATTCCCCTTCTTAACTGAGTTGGCTATCTTTTCCTCAGTTTGGGCCTTTACTATTCTTGCGGTCTTCCCCGTTTCCTTCTGCTTTAACTGGTACATTTCTCTGCCCTGCTCCTTCTGTGTTTCCTTATACTTCTTGTAACCCCTAGATGGCGCTATCCCAGGGGCTACTACCCCTGCCTGATTTGCCACTAACAGGTTGAGGGGCCTGGATCCAATGGGGTGCCTCCACCCAGAGGTCAGGGTTTGCAATAGTTAAACTAACTTGGTCACAGCCCTCTGGGACACTGCAACCCCTTTCTTCCCACTAGTGGCCCACACAATATATCAGAATTACCTTCACAGTATACACTTACCCCAGGTCTGGTTCCGGCACTGGGACCTCCTGTGAAATGAGATACAGTGCAACAATCACAGTACAGTACTTTAACATGAACCAAATACCTCAGGCAGTATAACTTTGCTGAAACAAGCAGCTCTGATTTATTTGGGGGATATAACAAGGACAGGGAAATCAGGTTAATTAGCTTATCACTCTAATAATCTACCTATGGCTCTGTGCACAGGCCTATCCCTATCAGTTACTGTCCCTGGGTACCCAAGCCCTAGTGGCTAGTCCAAACCGTGGCAGCTGGTAGGGGCCCTTTCACACAGAGAAAGGAGAATTAAACAGTCAGCAGTACAGTAATTCCATTTGGATTTAATGTGGCAATTCAACAGGGAAGCGACCCTGAGTTAGTACTCACGACCTCAAATAAGATAGGGTCCTTCAATGTCAGCAGGGCTCACTTGAGGTACACAAACCTCTTCACACATCCATATAAAAGAAAGCACTATACCAGGCAGGCTGCATCTGTATCCCGATCATAATTACTGCACAATACCGGAGAACACACAGCAGATTCAGTTCCTGACAGACCGAGTGCAATTTTCAGCAATTCCTCCAGTCTTCTACAGGGTGAGCCTGGTTTCTACTCTTCAGAGATCCTTTGATTCTTTTCACAGGGCCAGTTCAGTCCTAACAAGCTGTTACAAAGCTGCAGACCGGAACTCTGGGCCTTACACATTTTTGACTAAAACTGCACACTGAAAAGCACAGGCTCCTTCCTTCTTCACTGCCAAAGCTCAACTGAAACTCCAACCGACAAAACCGGGCACTTCTTTGAGTTCCTCCCAGTTCTTGACTGGATTGGCTGTCACTCACAATAGACTGCTGCTGTTGGTCCAAAAAGGCACTGAAGTCTAAACTACATCTCCCAGAGTCACTGCCCATACAATCCTCTTGTGGTTGGCTCAGATTATGAGTCCAAGTTCTGATTCGTCAAGGCACCATTTTAGAGCTAACTTACCCCACACTGATTGGTCCAGTTCAGCAGTTCAAAACTAGAATGGGAACTAGCAGACACAGTTCTGACTGCAAAGAAAGCAGGTTAGACAAACTGTAATTTCATTATTACTCTAAATAATTTCTGGCAAACAGTTACATCTTTCAGATAGGTTCCCTTTGCACTCCTAGTGACTGCAAAATGAAGTGAATAAGGCAGCTTCTGAGTGGTACTCAATCAAAGAAACACACAGTCCCCCATACAAACTAATTATGTCTGCAAGCAGACAGCTCTTAAAGAGACAGTACCAGAGGTTCTAAAAACACTCACTGATAAATGGCTTAAATGCCAAACACCATTCAGGCTTGGAGCATTCAAGCAAGCTCCTGGAAGTCTTTTGGGAACCCCCATTTGCAGGGGGGTTACATTCCTAAATGCTGTCTTTTTCTCCTTAACCTTCCCTGCCACCTCTTTTGAGAACCATAGTTTTTTTTTTCCTTCATTTTAGTTTGCTTATTTGCTTCACACAAAGACGTGTTGCCTCTGTGATGGCAGTTTTGATTTTTCCCCATTGTTCCTCCACCCCTCCTTCTTGCCCATTTGCTAGTGCTTTTCTGACGCACTCTCCCATTTTGCCAAAGTCAGCCCTCCTAAAGTCCAGTACACAGATACACAAATACACAGAAATATGATGGCAGAAAAAGGCCACACGGCCTATCGAGTCTACTCAATACCCCCCCCTTTTTTTTTATACATCAGCCTTAATGTCCAAACCCTTATGTCCAGTGGCGGCTCTACACCAGGGCCCGCCAGGGCACGTGCCCCGGTAAAAAAATGCTGTGCCCCAGTTAGTGCCCCATATGGTGCAGAACTTCCCCCACAGTAACAATATAGCAGTGCTCTGGCTGCCATCGGTTGTGCCCCAGCTGTGCCCTGGTAATCATCTGTGCCTAGAGCCGCTACTGCTTATGTCTGTCCCATGCCCTCTTGAATCCTTCCACCATTTTGGCTCCCACTACCTCTTCCAGTATCTTGTTTCAGGCCTCCACCACCCTCTCCATGAAGAACTTCCCCCTGACATTACCTCTGTATTTCTCACCTTCCAGTTTGAGACTATGTCCTCTTGTATTCGCTCCCTTCTTCATTTTGAACTTGTTCCCACCCTCCACCCTATTTATTCCTTTCAAATACTTAAATGTTTCAGTCAAGTTCCCCCTCTCCCTCCTAGTCTCCAGAGGGGACATATTTAGCTCTCTCCATCTTTGCTCATAAGATACCTTCCGCATCCCCCATACCATTTTGGTTTCCTTCTCTGGACCCTCTCCATCATCTCAATATCCCTGCACAGGTGAGGCCTCTAGAATTGCACCCCATACTCCAGATGTGGCCTTACCATGGTTCTGTACAATGGCATCAGCACCTCCCTCTTCCTGCTAGTAAAGCCCCCTCGCAATGCAGGCCAACATACCATTTGCCTTGCCCACCACCTTACTGCACTTGTTCCCTACCTTAAGATCGCTTGATACCATAATCTCTAGGTCCCTTTCCGCTTCCATTTCCTTGATCATCACCCCCCCAAAGGAGTAAGTTTCCCTCTTGTTTTTCCTCCCCAGGTGCATCACTGAGCACTTTTGTGCATTAAATTTTAGTTGCCAGGTCTCTGACCACTTCTTCGGCCTCTCCAGGTTCTGCCTCATTGCCTCCACTTCCCCTTGTGAACCCACCTTTCAAACCCTCCACTAGGTTACTAACATACATGTTAAAAAGTAGTGGTCCTAGCACTGACTCCTGCAGCACCCCACTTGTCACTGCCTATTCCCTGGAATGTGTCCCATTTACCACCACCACTTGACTCCTTCCCTTCAGCCAATTTTCTACCCACCTGGTGATCCTTTGGCCCACCCCCAGTCTGTCAAGCTTATATACCAGCCTCCTATGCAGAACAGTGTCAAAGGCCTTACTGAAATCCAGACAAGCCACGTCCACTGCTCCCCCGGTCCACTATCTGCATCACCCCATCGAAACACGCTATCGGATTAGTCTGGCAGGACCTACCCTTAGTGAAGCCATGCTGCCTTTCGCCCTGCATGCCATTTATCTGCAGGTATTCCACCAACCTAGTCTTCAGTAATGTTTCCATTACCTTCCCCACCACCAAGGTGAGACTAAGAGGGCAGTAGTTTTTGACCTCATACTTTCTTCCTCCCTTGTACTGTGCAACCACCTCCACCCTGTTCCAGTCCATTGGCACCATGTCTGTGTCCAAGGATAAGTTAAATAGCCTCGCCAAATGTGGCGCCAGCTCCTCTCTCAGCAACTTGAGTACTCTTGGGTGCAATCCATTGGGCCCCATCGCCTTGTTTACCCTAAGTCTACCCAGTTCTTCCCTTACACTGTCAGCTGTGAATTCCATTGAATCCAACTGCCTGTGATTTTCTCCCTTCCCTTCCCATTCTGGCCCTCTGCCTTCACCCGCTTTTGTGAAGACTGACCCAAAGTAGTCATTTAAAGGCTCCACTTTTTTATAATCCCCTTCCAGTATTGTTCCACCTTCCCCCATGACCTTGCGATTCCTTGCTGTGCCCTCCTTTCTCCCACATACCTAAAGAAGGTTTTATCCCCCTCTCCTTGCCTTCTTGGCTATCCTCTCCTCAGTCTTCTCCTTCACCCTCCTTATCTTTTGCACTGCTTCCCTCCTCTTTACCCCATAGGACTCCCCATCCTCAGCCTTTTTTGTCATCCCATACCTCTTGAAGGCCCTGGTTTTCTCCCTGACCCTTCGTCACCTCCCTAGTGAACCACAGAGGTCTTCTCTGTCTTCTGTTCTTACTTATCCTTCTAATACATGTGTCCATGGTATTTCATACCCCTCCCTTAATTGCTGCCCATAATTTTTCCTGCCCCTGTGCATCCCTCATCTTTGTCATTACTTCACCAACTACCCTCCTCATTTTGCTAAAGTCAGCCTTCCCAAAATCCATTACCCTGGTTTTCATCCTATTCCTCTCGTTTCCCACTCTCATCCTGAACCTGATAGCCCTGTGGTCACTGGTACCTAGCTCTTCTCCCACCACCACCACCTCCTCCACACTGTCCCCATTTGTGAGGACTACGTCCAACAGGTTCCCACCCCTAGTGGGCTCAGTGACCCGCTGCTGCAGGAACATGCCCAGTATAGCCTCTAAGATGACCCTACTCCTTGATGAGACTGCTGTCTGGGCCTCCCAGTCGATGTCAGGGAGGTTCAGGTCCCCCCCTAACAAAATGTCCCCCCTCTGTGCCATTTTCACTGCTGACTCTACAAAGTGTCTATCCCCTTCTTCCCCTTGCATAGGAGGTCTGTAAACAACCCCAACATGCAGATTTCCCCCTTCCTCCTATCTAGGGTGACCCATATTACCTCCATTTCCCCCTCCTCCTCCTTCTGCCCTTCCAAGGCTCCGATTTCTTCTTTGACATATAGCACCATTTCCCCTCCCGAGCTTTCCAGAACAATTGATACCCTGGAATTACTGTCTCCCATGCATGGTGCTCATTCCACCACATCTCACACACTTCTACAATATCAAGATCCTCCTCCACCATGGTGGCTTCCAGCTTTTGCAACGAAAACTCTCCACCTTCTAGCTCCATCAACCCCCTTCTCAATATCTAACCCCTCCTTGCTGCTGTTTGCTTTATGGCTGCCTTGTCACCGGTGGGGGAGGCTGACAGCCTCTCTGTTCTTCCTCCCTTAAGGATGGCCCTGTCTGCATGCCCCTCCTGCTTAGTTCAAATTGATCATCCATACTATGAAGTCCTCCAGTTTTTTTCTTTAGTACAGCTGCCCCTGCAGAGCTCAGGTGGAGCCTGTCGGAGTCATACAGCCCCCCTGGAAGGAAATACCATTTTTTTTTACAGAATCTGGCAAGCTCTTCGAATCTTCCCTGTACCTCCATTAGACTGTTTTCCTCCAAGTCATTTGTGCCCAGATGAAACACCAGCTGTGTCCTCTCATCCTACTGCTCTCCCCAAGAAGGAATATGGTGCCTCATCTCCAGCGTTGTCATCCCTGGCATACACTGCACCCATACTGCATTGCTTTTTGCTCCATTTCTTCCTCATCTGATTCCCTTGATTAATGAGTCCCCAATAGTGCCACCCTAGTGGCCCCTGCTTCCTGAGTGTCCCCTGGACCTCCAAGTTTATGTCCTGTGGCCCAGCTTCCCTTGGCCTCCCTATCCTCCCACTCCTCTAACCTGTCTTGGTTTTGGCCCTCGCTCAGCATATTCTCTCCATCCTCCAACTTGTCCCGATGTTTGCCTTCACACAGTATTTTTCCTCCTTCACCCTCTCCCATCGGCCTTCCCACAGATCCACCCATACCTTTTCTTCCCTTTTACTGTCTCTTGATTGCCTATGGCCCTGCATCTCCTGCCTGCATCCCTGTATGAGCATTCGCCAGCCTCCAACAGCCCCTCATTTGATCTCCCTCTACCTGTTCCTAGTTTATCCCCATTGCAGAAAATTCTGAACACCGTATCTCTCTTGGAGAAGTCCTCCTCCTCATCACTTGCCCTGTATCTCCCCCTTCATGCACTCTGCCTGACACATCACCTGACTGCTTACTGCCACTCCTTTCCTGCTGGATACCTCCATGATAGTTTGACGCCTTCAAAGAGCTCACCCCCAGTTCTGCCAATGCTTCCTTTCTGCTTCTCGTCCCGTGCCACTGGTCCTCTCGTGTCTCCCACAGGTGTGTCCCCAATCGGTCTGGCCCGACTTCAGCCAGTTCCACTGCACCCAAGATCACACCCCCTTCAACATCAATTAGCCACCCTGCCCCCACTCTGTCCACTGATGGCTCCTCATGGTCACTTTCCTCCCCAAGGTCCTCTGACGGCTCCTATTGGTCATTTCCCTCCCCAAGGTCCTCGAGTAGAATACCAAGGGGGGCAAAGCTGTTCTTTAGTTCCACCCCATACTCACATTTTCTATGCTGGTATGGCCCTGAGATTTGGGCATTCATCTGTCAATTCTTAAGCCTTTTGTCTTCCACTCCTTCTGATCCCCCGCTGACCTCTTTTCTCCTGGCTCGGGCATCATCCACCTCTGGACTTACTACTATCATGTACCACTGCTGATATACCCCCTCTGAATTTCCTGCCATCCCCCTCACTCCAGACCCTTGCCTTCACAGACCTTATATCTGATCCTTCAGTGGATCCCCCCCGTTTCCCCTTCCCTGGCTGGTACCATCCCTGTTGAGCTGCCCCTTCCCCCACTGTCCCTTCTGCTCTACCCCACCTCCCCATCTCCTTCCCCTCTCGTTTAACACCCACTTGAGCCTCCCCACTTCCTCCCTCAGCTGTGTAAGCTGCTTACACATCATATATCCTCCCATCATCCAAGCCCAATTTAGAACCATGGCCGCTCCACATTTGCTGCACCCCACCACTCTCCCAAAGAACCCTCTACCTGTGACGCCCCTCCCATTTTGCTGCTCTCCCATTTCTCTTTGTCTATTTTTATGGCACCCATTCACCAGTTTAGGATATGCCAATATCAGCCCTTTTAACTGGCTGCCCCTTTAACATTTTAACCGGCAGCTCTGTGAAAACCAGCAGCACTATGAAAAGTTTAACCTAAAGGCAATATCTCCCCCACTCTGTCAACCCTAAAGGCAACAGCACAATGCAGAACAGTACCTAACCCTATCACCGTGAAAAGTTTATCCTACTGTTCAGTGCAGAACAGTACCTAACCCTATCACCATGAAAAGCTTATCCTAAAGACAATAACCCCCACTCTGTCAACCCTAATGGCTAACAACACAGTACAGATCAGAACAGTACCTGACCCAATCACAGTAGCACAGTACAGTCCCAAAACCTGACCCGATCACAGTAGCACAGTACCATCCCAAAACATTCCCATGTACTGTATATTAGGCTCCAGATCCTTTCCCCTTCCCCATCCCAACCCATGGCAATACATATTTACCAATCCCAGTCACCAAGTTAAAGAAGTATTAATAATTCATAGTCACCAATTTAAAGTCGAAGTCCCCAAGCTTAAGTGTGCTTGACCCAGTTCCTTTGCCCACCTCAGATATGCGCAGTCCAAATGTCCAAGATCCATAATTCCAGCTCCTTTGTGATGGTTTCTTAGATCAGCCTTGTGCAAGCAGAAACAGTAGCAGCAGCCAGTCCTTCCCTCAGTGAGGCTCCCCACTCAGCCAGCCACCTTTCTGATCTGGTGGCCAATCCTCTACCGCTGTAGCTTAAGACAGTCCCCATTGTGTGTCTGGCTCCTCCTCCTCCCGTCTGTACTAAATGAGAGGTCGGAGTCGGGAGGTGGGTGGGAAGAAAAACAGCTCTCCTTTACTCTGGCAGGCTGGCTGGGCTTTTAAAGTCACACCACACTTGGCACACATTCGCGCGATTGGCTGGCCTCCAGCTACAGCCAAGCCAATCCAGCCCCTCGGTCATGTCTCTGATCCCTCTCTCACTGCTGACTGCTGTGAGCCCTGCTCTGCTCTGCTCACACTCCATCAGCTTTGTCGCTGACAAGTCTCTGCTCCCCCAAAGCAATACAGGCTTTGGGGAGCAGGTCGCAATCGGGCGTGTCCTCGCTTTTGTATGGCTTGACCTCTATGGCTGTGTTTATCGTGAACCATAATGTTTGGTGGTCTCTTGTTCTCAGATGGCTACTCACTTCTAAATCTGAGATCCTCTCTCTGTCCCCATTTGAGAGTACCAGGTCTAAGATTGCTCCCTCCTGAGTGGGTTCCAAGACTAGCTGTCTGAGGCGATATATATATATATATATATATTTTTTTTTATGCTCTAGCCAACCGACGCATCTCTCGGAGGTACCCACATGACTCTAGCTCTTCTACTCCCCACCATGGCAGGCTTATCTCCAGATCTCCCTTCATCCGAGGTCCTTCCCAGCACCCTGGGAATTCCCCCAGAGGCAGGACCTGCCCTCCCATGATGGCATCTATCTGAAATTAGAGGTCCAATCCTTTAATGAAGTTGGCCTGGATCCCAGGAATAGCCTGCCCAGATCTGGGGATGTGAGGGAGGTCCCTGGGGTCCTCGTCACCTCCCTGGGTTGGCCAAGGATTTTCTTGTGTTTTTCTCCTCCATGGCTCCCACCCCGAGGTGGAGCTTGGGCGATGCAATGGCGACCAGCGTCCATGGCTCCACCTTTGCCTTACAGCTGCGACACATTGTAGCACCTCCAGCCATCGCCAGAGTGTGCACAATAGCGAAACATTGCCCTACAACCCCTCCCCCCGGGAAAGGAGAGCTGTCCTCTGGATGCTCAATCCCTTCCTGCCTCTGCTGACCTCCGGTGGCCCGGGCTCGTTTCTGAACCCAGGTCAACGGTGTAGCATGAGGTAAGGCAACAAGTGCCTTAATTCTCAGTGACACTGGGCCGGATATAATTAATATATTTAATACAATATATAAATGTATATTACAATACACAAAGACCAGGGTGTTTATCGTGAACCTTACTGTTTGGTGGTCACTTGTTCCCAGATGGCTACCCACTTCTAAATCTGAGATCCTCTCTCTCTGTCCCTGTTTGAGAGTACCAGGTTTAAGACTGCTCCCTCCTGAGTGGGTTCCAACACTAGCTGTCTGAGGCTATATAATTAATATATGTAATATAACATATAAATGTATATTACAACACAGAAAGACCAGGAGAATTACAGGGTTATTACAGAAATTAAAAAGAAAATGGTCTGTACACAGCAGAAGAAACAAATAGAAAAACTCTTTCTGTACAGTAGTAGCCAGAAACATGGTCAGATATTTCCAGATATTTTGTGAAATTTCTGAAAAGGTTTCTCTCTGCTGCCCCTACTGTAGAAATGCAGAAAGCAGGAGATATCTCTAGAAATATCGTAGAAATTTCAGGAAATATCTGACCATGTCTCTGGCTACTACTGTAGCTCCTTAAAACTAACAGAGTAGAAGGATTTCTTACCAAACAGGATGTCAGTGAATCATGGTGGACTTGATCCTCAGATGGTAACTGCTCAAGGTCTGAAACCTAACTAACTTGCTAGGGTCTGGCAAATCCCTAAAAACCTTCAGCTGCCAGCCCTCCATGATGCATCATCCAATATCTCATAGAGACATTATAGAATCAGTATGTCCTTTGGCTATTGGAAAACCTCCCATCTGGTAAACTGGTCCAAACTGGGTTTGTACTCCAGACCCTGGTTTTGTGTATTGCAATGTCCATCCCTTTTGTCATCCCATCTGGTAAAGTCTACTGAGTCTGTTTGCCTTGCTCTGGCTTTATTTACACTCAAAACAGAGCCCATGATTTTGAAAGCAATTCACCATTTTTGAAGTGTATGTACCCTGTAGCTGACAGAAAATCCACTGTTTGCCCAAATGACCCTGTAGCTGATTGCCTCAGGCCTGGGCTCCAGTGGCATGCAACCTTAGACTCACCAAACAGTTTTACTTCAACTGAAATATTGCAGCGGTCTTATTGAAAAAATACATCAAAGTGTTACACTTGGTATTCGTGTTCCAAACATAGTCTCTCTTAGAATATGGAATTCAAAAATGTAGGGTATGGGAAGTATTTTAACTGAAATTAATCCAAATCTGAAAGCATGAAAGTTTTTGACTTGATCCAAACTAAAATTAACAATCCCTAAGCAGATGGAACTGGACAAGTTTGGGCAATGGGTGGCAAAACAGAAGATGAACTTCAATGTTGAGAACTGCAAGGCGATGAAGAATAGACATGAAGACAAAATATTATGTTAACAGCAGAGATTACTGAAACCAAGAAGGAAAAAGACCTGTGAGTACTGATTAGCTGCAACTTGAAACTGGACTGGTAGTGTGGTGCTGCAGCTAGCGAGGCAAACAGAATCATGACATACATTACAAGAGACTTTCTGATGTCCTTGTACAGAGCCTTAATTAGATCCCACCTTAAATATAGTGTGCAGCTTTTGTCTGCACATCTGAAGAATGATATTGACACAATGGGGAAGGTACAGAGGAGAGCCATGAAGATGGACAGCTTGCTCAAAAAAAATAGTGGAAGGAGAATGAACTGTGGAAATCCATCCCACAGTGTCGCAGGTGGTTGAGGTAAGGGAAAGGGGCAACATTAGGCTAAATAAGTCAAAAAGTTAGGAGGCAGGGGATCAGATCAGTCATTAGACCACATCTGGGGTATTGTGGGTAGTTTTGGGCACCGCACAACAGAGCAGATGCAAATGGGATGTAGAGTGTGTGCAGTGGAGGGTGACAAAGAGGATTAAAGGAAATACCATATCTGGAGATGCTGAGCAAGTGACCACCTTATCTTACTAATAAAATGCATCCTAATGCATCCGACAATACAGTTACATTTTTTAATGGTCTGCTCATAGTATCTGGTGAATTTTAATTTAATACCATGATCCCATTCACATATTATTTTGCTTAGTTGTCTACCACTCAAGTAATACCAAGCCTTATTATTTGTTGCACGCACCAAAGTGAATCATAACACATTTACTCAAGTTAAAGCTCATTTCTTATTTTTCTGACCATATAAATTATGTGATTCCTCTTGTTTGTTAATGATTTAATCAAGTGTGTCTTCTTTATGCCCAATCAGTTGCAGATTTCATGTCTTATAAATATTTATAAAATGGGTTGTGACTTTTCAGATTCCTGATTGGCTGAGAGGTGTCTCTGTCCATGTCTTTATCAGGGCATATTGTGCCAACCGACACCTCTTCAGCCAGTCAGGACTGATAACTATGGAAATCACTGTGCCAAAGTCTGCCCTGTGCTGTCAGAGTTGGAGCCCCTCAGAATTCCGCCCTGTAGTGGCCAACCTGCAACCACCAGCTGCACCGAATGTTGTAAAGTAAAACATTTATGTGGAAAAGTCTGATCCCTCCTCCCCCCCCCAGTTCACAAAACATCCGCTCACAATCTCCACAGAAAGCCACCCATGATCCATCAAGCATCCTTGTGTGCTGCTAGCATAATGACTGTTACACCCGAGATCCGCACCACCATCATAGCAGTACATCCCTTGATACTGTGCAGCCAGAAGATTTAGAGCAAGGAAAAAAACCTCCAAGGGCACTGCAGAGCATAAGTTATGGTTTGAAAACTGCAAACCAGGAAATTGCTATGCACAATGCAAATGCAAATATCCCTGAGATTGAACATGTAATAAATCAGATTGACTGGGAACATGAACATGCTCACCTTTCTCCTCAGAATTTTTGGGAGCTTTATTATAGCACCTTATCATTTGTTAAGGATGAATTTTTACCTTGTAAATCAAAATTTATTAAGGGTAAGACTCAGCCTAAATGGAAGACCAAAACCATTAAGAGATTTATTAAAAATAAGGATATGAAATACAAAAACATCTGAAAGTCAAAACAAGTCATAATTGGATTATATATCAAAAATACAAAAGCTTTCTAAATCTACTATTAGAAGGTCTAAAAGTAAGTGGGAACATAATTTGTCAATTAATGCAAATAAATCTAATAGCAAATTATTTTTCTCCTACATAAACTCATTGAAAAAAACCTACCTGTAAAGTGGGACCTTTGATGGTGGATAAAGTAAGCATACATAATCCAAAGGATATGGCTAATACTTTTAATCAAGTATTTTGTAAGCAATTTACAATTCAGGATAGGAGGATGCCATCAATCGACAATGGGGGTTCTGAGATTATACAGATTAATGTAAGTGATATTGAAAAGAAAAGAAAATTACAAAAAGGGAAACCAGTGTTAGACCTGACAACATTTCTGGTCACTTATTATATCTTCTATCAGGATGCTTACTGCTTCCTCTTAAATTACTTTTTGAGTCCTATTTGGAGGAAGGCTTTGTTCCTACTCAGTGGAAGATTGCTCATGTCATTCCTATATATAAAAACGATTTAACATCGGACTGCTCTAATTATAGACCAATAAACCTTGCATCACTTACTTGTAAGATCTTTGAGAGTCTAATCACGGATACACTAATTCCTATATTAAGCACTGCTGACTCTGAACAGCATGGTTTTCGAAAAGGTAGAGGATGTCTATCAAACTTACTATGCTTTTAAGAGAACATTAGCTATCTGGTAGATGTCCTTATTCCATGCGATGTTATCTTCCTGGATTTTAGTAAAGCTTTTGATGTAATGCCTCATTGGGCCCTTATAGTCAAACTGGAAAAATTAAAAATGAATCCATATATTATAACTTGGATAAAAACTGGTTATCGAACTGTACTAAAAGGTCTGTATAAGTGGTTGCTTATCTGAGGTTGGTAGTGTCACCAGTGGTGTACCCCAAGGCTCAGTACTCGGACCTTGCTTATTTCAAGCATTTGTTGCTGACCTTACATCAAATTGCTTTTCATTAAGAATTAAATATGCGGATGACGTCCAAATTGTTGGTCCTTGTGCTAGCAATTTGGAGTTTGACACTATACAACGAAATCTTGATAAGATTTCTGAGTAGGAGGATAAATGAGGTCTGAGGCTTAATATTTCCAAGTGTAAGGTTATGCATTTGGGTAACACCAACCCCTTGAGAACGTATATTTTGGGGCAATTACCTCTTAGTAAAACTACTCATGAAAAAGATCTGGGCATCATGGTGTCAAATGATATGGAGTTTTCTCATCACATAAACACATCTGTCAACAAAGCCAATAAGGTAATTTGGTCTATTAAGTGCAATATTACATCTACAGAACCAAAGGTAGTAATGTCATTGTTTAATGCTTATGTTAGGCCTCATCTTGAATACATATCGCAACTCTGGTGCCCATATAAGAAATCTAATATCCAACAAGTGGAGAAACTTCAGCGTAGATTTATGAAAAACTTGAAAGGTATGAGGCATCTATCTTACAAACCTAGGCTGAGTAGCTTAAATTTATTTTCTTTGGAAACTTGTAGGTTGCGTGGAGATTTATTATATCTTTTTGATATAATTCAGGATCCAGAGTTAATGGTAGATTTAGGGCTGAGCTTCAAGGACTCATAATATTAGAAGACACCCATTACAGTTGGTACGTAAATCCTTCGATTTCCTCAAAAGGAAATATTTTTTTACATTAAGAGTGATCAAACCTAGGAACAAACTACCATTAAATGTTATAATAAGCAAGAATAAAGAGATATTTAAATCAAGACTCGATAATTATGTATTATCCATAAAACAGTCCTCTTATTATTAATCTGGATATTATGTGAGCGGTCATGAGCTATGTAGCTTTCTTGCTCACTATTCACCTTAGTATGAACCTTAGTATAATACCCCCTAAGAGACACATACTACCTCTGTGCTGTATTGGCTGAGCTGCAACCCCACCCTGCCCCACTGTATAACAGTATCAAAGTGCTTATCCAGTGGGGATCATCAGAGGTGGATAATAATTTTAAGGACAATCCTCCAGGATCAGCCCCCCTCCCCCCCCCCGGCATGATATGGGAAGCTTTCAAAGCTACCCTAAGGGGTAAAATTATTGGGTATGCCACGCACTGCAGGAGGCAGAGGGAGAAACAAGCCTCTGAGTTGGAAGCCAAACTAAAAGCAAAGGAACTGGAATATAAGGTGGACCCTTGCAAGTTACAAAATGCAGAGCTCCTGTATGAGATTACATACCTAAGAATCCAGCTTAACCACTTGGCCACAAGGAAGGTAGAGCTGCAAATCTGTAGAACCCAACATAAGTACTGAGCCAAAGGGGAAAGGGCAGGTAAACTGCTAGCTTATAGGCTAAAAAACAGGTAGGCTGAGAGGCACATACCACAGTTGGAAGACCCCTCTGGGCAAAAGTGCACCACTCCTGAAGGGATTCGATTAACAAAATAATGGCAGGGTTTTACAAAAAAATTTATAAATCACAGGAGAAATGGGACCAGCAAGCATTCCCATACTTTATGTCCATAGTCTGCCTCCCAACATTCAACATTACCCAAACAAAAGAGTTGGAGGCCCCATTCATGGAGGAAGAACTCAAATCAGCTACACAACATATTGCCCCACACAAATCCCCCAAAAGCGATGGCTTCCCAATTGACTTTTATCAGTGGGTAAAAGATAAGTCTCTGGGCCCTTGCTTGCCATGCTGTAGTAAGTCTTCCAAAGAGGATCCCTCCCCAAAACTCTCTCTGAGGCCATAATAACAGTGCTGCCAAAGGAAGGGAAAGATATTAACCTTCCTGCAAGCTATAGGTCCATTCACTCAGTCCAAGTAGGGTTTATATGAGGGAGGATTAGCTCGGACCATCTATGTGCCCTGTTTCAGTCTAGAACAAAACTCCCAACTCCACAGTAGCCATCACACTGGATTCTGAAAAAGCATTGAACTCTGTAGAGTGGGAATTTCTGCATGCATGGGTATAACTTTGGGGATAATTTCACCAAGTGGGTTCAAACACTGTACTCCATCCCGATGGCAAAAATTCTAACCGATCAGACTCTGTCAGATACCTTCATGTTATATAGAGGTACATGACAAGGATGCTCGCTATCCCCCATGTTATTTGTGTTGGCCATCGGACCTCTGGCAACTGCAAACAGGGGTTATCCGGGCATAATGGGAATCCTGGTGGGCTCTTAAGAGTACTATATCAAGCTTTATGTGGGTGACTGCTTGGTACTAATGGGGAACCCATCACTAGCATCCCATATATTCTGGCTATGCTAAAAGCCTTTGCTGGCATCTCTGGGCTAAAAATTAACTTTCTCATTCATACCAGTTCTTGGTTTCAGTGAGGCTCCCAGTAATTTGATCACACCAGCTTTGCAGTTTGAAACTGCTTCTCTGCTGTCCCAATATCTGAGCAGCCCAATTGGAGCTTTTGCTTGACCGCTTGGCCGCAGCTGCCCTCAGCAGATAGCAAGGGAGGCTCCAGGCAGTGAGCTGTTCTCTGCTGATAGTGAGGGAGGCTCCAGACAGTGATTCTGGTTCCTGGAATCTCCCAGACAGTGATTCTGGATGTTGAAATCTCTTAGGACTCACGGGTTGCAGGAAACACTTGAAACAGGGCATCTGCCTGTTTTCAGCCTGATTTCAGCCTGCTTATCCTGCTTGAGTCTTCCCACCACTGCTGTGCAGTGGCTCCCCATCCTCCTCCCACCACTACCACCCTTTCCCAGCCTTGCTTATATAGGGGCAAGAATAGTGATGCAGGCGCGGAGTGCAGCAGTGAAATTTTCTTTCAGCCCACTTCTCCATCTGCATGTTATACACCTCTGCCACTAGAGGGCATCGGTAACTAACTGATCCAACACCCACATTGTTGGGCTTATAAAGTAAATCAACATTCACGTTGTTGGGCTTAATCAAAAGCAAAAACTAAGGTGCTCCACCAAAGCTCTTGTTCCGCTTCCCAGCTAAACTGTGTTAACTCAATGTATGTTCAATGGCAAACCCAGTAGGCTTATTATACCCATCTGTCCACTCTCTGGTCCTTTCCTAATTGACCACTATAAACAAGCAAAAATAGGCCGGCCTGGTGGCGCTGTGGGTTGAGGTGCTGGACACCACACCTCGCTCCACACCGGCGACCCTGGTTAGAGAACGAGCCTGGGTTGTCAGGGGTCAGCAAGGGAGGACTAGGATCGAGTGTCCGATGACAGCTCTCCTAGTCCTGGGGTAAAGGCCGGGTTCACGCCACTCTCTGGCGGTCCCTGGGGATGCCCAGAGGAACTGCAGTGGTGCAGGTGTTCTGTGGGGGGGGGGTGCACTGCAGACATCTGCATGCTAGTGCGTGGACATCATTGCATGTCTGTGCTCCCATTGGGAGAAAAGGGAAAAGCAGCATGGTCCACGGCAGCTTGAGGGTCGCTCGCTTCACCGGTCGACGATGCCTGAAATAGGCGTGTGCTGGTAGTGGATCCTTGCCAGGCGAGAGGGCTGAAGGGGGAGCCCCTCTCAAAGGTCGTAACTGCCTATGCCAGCTGGGCATGTCGGCTTCAAAGTCAGAGGTGAAGGTTGGAGCGGTGGCTGGATGTATGGCAGGACTGTGGCTGCAGGTAAGAAATACAGTGGTGATAAAAATAAACAAGCAAAAATGTCCCTCTCTCTGACCAAAGGTTTACTCATACTTTGCTCCTTCCTGGCCTACCTTCAACATAATATGTACAATATGGCTAGGGTATCTACACTATCCTTCGCCTATAGATTCTCTCTGCCACTTCCTCATCACTACCTACCTGAAGCCTCAAATGAGTCCAGCCCCCACCTAGGATTTATTGCCTTCACCCAGTATGACAAAACAATTATGCTTGTACACTGAACTAAGATCATACATAAGTCTCAGTTTCTACGCCCATCCACTATCTGGTCCCGATTATGCTTACTCCTGTTATCAGGAGACACTGAACTGAATCTGAGACCATGTAAGACGGTTAAGCCTAAGCTCCTAACTTCCTGTCCTACCTGGTCAGATATAATAGAGCTCAAGATAGCCCACATGAACATACAAAGTGTCAGATGTAAAATGGCAGAACCAGAAACCTGGACGCAATATTATAAGCCAGATGTCCTTTGCTTAACAGAGTCCTGGTTAAAGTTCTCCATCCAGTCCCACAAAATCATTCTCCCTTGTTTCTCCTCCTATCAACGAGACTGGCCCAGCAAGACAGAAGGGAGGTACTGATCTATACTAGGGTAGGGCTGGCAGTCTGCAAGCTAGTGGGCTTAAGTATAAACCCGGACATTGATCATCTATTCATCTCAATTACCCTTGGCCAAGTTAAGCAATTGATCATAGGATTTATCTACCTAACCCCTAAACTTCTGTCTACCTCCTTCATTGAACTCTTCTCCAGTCTTGACATCCTCCCTCACAGAGATACCATACTCTGTGGTGACTTCAGCATCGACTGGACAGGACCCAATAGAACTCAGTACCAATCAGCTATATCTGATGCCAGGCTAGAGCAATTACTTGACCAACCAACTAGACTTAACATGAAGTCAGGCAATCACACTCTACTTCACTGGATGCTAACCAACAACATGACCTACATCAACACAGCAGGAGTCCTCTCCGATGCACTAAGCGATCACTCCCCCACATTATGTATCTGGAAGAACAACATCCCTCACCCCCCCAAAAAAAAAAGATTAAATCCAGAGACCTAACCACATTTAGTGCTGCAGCATTTCTGCAAAGTCTTGTTTCTGCTGATTGGACCCCCATTACCTCTCTTCCTGACATAACTCAGGCACTAGAACACCTAATCAGCACCTTCACCTCCATCTTTGACCTCCATGCCCCCTTCAAATTAAGAAGATCCAAGGGAATCCACTCCCGCTGGCTTTCCCAGGAGCTAACATACCTACAGTAATGTGCTCCAGAGACGAGGCATGAAGATCCTTCAAAAGACCTGGGCTCCAGTTGGATTGGCAATTCTATTGACAACTGCAAAACACCTGCAGAGCTAAAGCTAATAAATCAAAGTGGAACTACCTACAATCCCAGCAGGTAATGCACCTCACCGACCCCAAATGCTTTTGGACTCAAATCAACACTCTACTTAAGGGCAACAAGTGAATTACCTTTCAAAATATGATCTTGAAAGGCTCTTTACTATCCTTGCCCTCCAAGATCACCACTGGAATAAATCTCTTCTTTATTGTCCTTGACGTATACAAGGTAGGTCTATCTCTTACCCACCCCACTCTGCAAGTTTCTCTCCCAGAAGCCCATCACTTCTTTTTCTTCCATATAAAATTCACCACATGAAAAGAAGTCCTTAAACTCTTAATGGGTCTCAACCCCGATAACTTTCCTGGATATGACACCCTGCCACAAAAGGCAGTATAGCGCAGTGGTTTAAAGCTCTGTGCTGCAAACCTGGAGATCTGGGGTTGAATCCTGCAGCCCCCACTTGCATACTGTGTGACCCTGAGCAAGCCACTTAACTTTCTTGTGCTCCCAGGTTGCACCTGTAAACAAGCTTCAGCTTAGTGTGTCTCTTCTGGTTAAAAAAAAAAAATAAAACATTTCCTTAGGATAGGTGGGGTGCACCCGCACTGGCTCACTCAATCGCACAGTTGATTAACAGATCATTCCTCACACAATCCATCCTGGACAAATTGAAAACTGCAACTGTTGTCCTTGTACACAAAAATGGCCCGACTAACCTCAGTGAGAACTATAGACCAATATCCAACCTGTGTGCTATTGCAAAAATTCAGGAAATAATCTTATACAATCTGCTATATCCTTGAACAGACCAATGCCCTTACCTTACTCAGCATGGATTTTGGGAATTGCACAGGACCGAATCTGCTCTGCTGAGGGTTACCTCAGACATCTTTCAGGCCATGGATCAGGACTGTGACATGGGGGCCATCTTTACAGACCGCATGAAGGCCTTCAACCTTGTTAACCATCCCCTCCTAATCTCCAGGCTCCACTGTCTTGGCCATGATTCCAACTCTCTCTCTTGGATCTCTTGACTACTTATCTAACTGATTTCAGTGTGTCAAATGGGCCGAGGCCTACTCCTCCTTAACCCCATTTTGGACAGGGTCCCCCAAGGATAATTTTAAGCCATTACTATTCTCTGTCTTCATCAATGAACTGCCGTTAAACTGTGGGTGGGTGGGTGGGGTATCGATCCAGCTCTATGCAGACAATGCCATAATATACCGATCTGGCAGAGATGTCTCCTCTATTAAATCTGACCTGGAAAAAGACTTCCAGTAATTGGAAGCCTGGTTCAAGAAGAACCTGTTGGTGCTGAACACAAAGAAAACTAAAACCATGTTATTACATCATACCTCCTTTGACTTAACCCCCCAGCCTCCTCTGGTTGTCAATACATCATCTAGTGTGCCTCTAGAAGGGGTGAGTTCCTTCAAATACCTGGGCATGACACTTGACGAGCATCTATCCCTCGATTCGCATGTAAACAATGTTATTAAGACTACTAATCAGAAACTTGACTTCCTATATCGTACTGCCCCCTACCTTACTCCTCATGCAAGGAAGACTATTGCCATGACTGCCCTTCTCCCAGACCTGTTTTATGGTGCATCAATAATTAACTCTGTGAAGACCTCTATTCTGGCAAAACGAAAACAGGCCTATCACAGAATCGCTCACTTTGCTGCCATATGGCACCAGCTTGGACCCACCACTGCGATGTACTCAAGTCCCTAGGCTGGCCGTCCTTTGAGCCCAAAATGGACTTCCCTATATTATGCACGATCTTCAAACTCATCCACCTTCCTTGCCCTCCCATCCTCTCCGAACTGCTCACACTGAAGTCCTTCTCCAGGACCCTCAGATAATCCCACCTCCTTTTACTAAGTATACTCAAAGCTTGCCTAGCCATAGACAAGCGATCATTCACATCCGCAGCACCTCAAAAATGGAATACCCTCCCACACAGTTTACTTCTGTGTACATCTCTTCCCCAGTTTAAGAATCATTTCAAAGAAATCTTATTTCCCCCTCAAAGTTGTAGTGGTAATGGCACCTAATCCCCTCTTGTAAACCTGCATCACCTCCCCTCCTCCCTCCTCCCTCGTCTGTCACTACTTGTTATTGATTCTTCTTCACACCTCCCCCTTTCCTGACTTCACCTTTCTCAGCTGTTATGTCTGTACATACGTAATATACTGAATTATGTGAATGTAAATTCTGTAATTACTACATGGCTAAGCATGCCATTCTCTTGTACTTTGGTTCATGACCCAGCAAAGGATTACCATTGATGGACTTCTATGGATCTGAAGAAACTGCTATTAAACCCATTGATTTGTTGTCTTTATTACTATATCTTTGTAATTTTTTATTTGTCTCTTGCTTCCAATTGTACATATATTTTAATTAGTTGTCTTTGGCTTCCAATTGTACAGTGCATCACCTCTCTATTCATTTAATGTCTCTATTCCCAGGGTTGCCCCTGAAAAAGAGACATGACTGTCTCAGTGGGCCAACCCGGTCATCAAAATTCAAATAAATAAATAAACTACAGCAAAAAATCAGGAACCCCCAATAAGCAAGCCACTTGAAATATGGCTACTAATATGGTCTGGCATGGGCCTCAAAAGCCATTAAATATCTAGGGATCATCTTAACACCAGGCCAGCTAGGGTGGCAGGTTTTTGTGGACCCCCGGCAATGCACCTCCAGTGGGTCCCCATCAGACCCTTCCAACCGTCTGCGTAAAGGAAAAAAAAGCAAAATACAATCAAACCTTTTTTGCCCCCCCCCCACACACACACACACAGGAATGGTTTGTGCAGCCCAGATGGTTCCCCTGCCATGGATTCTAGTGTTACACTCTGCACTGGTTAGGATCAGGATTTATTGTGATCCCGTCCATGACCCCTGTCCCTTTGCTTATCCATTAAAAGTTTAGTTAACACAAGGCAAGTTGGTATGATTAAATGCTGTGAAGTCTGAAGAAGAAGAAGAATTTACATAGCGCTTTTCATACACAGTGTATCCTAAAGTGCTTTACAAGCAATGCTAGACTGGTAGTGAAGTGACTGAATGTGTGGTGGCAGCCATATTGCACATCATCACCCACACACAGCCTGGATAATTGCATGAAACGGTTTATGGGAATGGGAATGTTAGCCAGGACACCGGGAATGTTCCCTACTCTTTGAGAAGAAAGCCCTGGGTTCTTTTACGTCCACCTGGACACCACCAGGACAACACCAGGATGGGCAGAAGGGACCTCAGTTTAACGTCTCATCCAAAGGACGGCACACCCCAGCAGTACAACACCCCCCAATACTGCACTTGGATGCCAGTGATTTTTAGGTGCAAGCCCAATCCAAGTGTGGGATGAGAACCCATGACCTTCTGGTCCAGAGGCAGATGTGCTACCAACTGAGCCACGCTGACACCTGCTTCTCTACCCACAACTACAGATGCTCCAGTCCTCTGTCCTTGTAACAACTGCTGCTGCTGCTGCTGCCTCTGAGCTGATGAAGTTCCTGGGGATCATTCACACCAGGACAGAGCTTTGATCCAATTCCATCATGATCCGCTGTTGCTCTCTGTGCCAACCCAAACCATGCCATTTTAGCTCCTTGACCCTCCCCCCTCCCAACACATAAAACAGATTCGGATTCAGTGGCTCTCCTCTCACCCGACTCGCTCACACTACTACTGCTCTGACCCAGACCTGCAGACCAGACTAGTGCACTCCACCATGCTGCCAGCCGCCCCGACTCCCGCTTAACACAGCTAACCATCTGGGCATCTCAGGCCCGATCCTCCACTGCACTTGACTCCAGCCATTGGCCGCCTGCACATCCACATCCACACCCCACCCCACAAAATGCTTCCTAATGTTGCAAATGGATTGAGGGCCCTGCCAGTTAAGCAGGGCTGGCAGCCTTCATTTTTTTCGGGGCCTGGGAGAATCTCTTGAGATCGGATGTAGCTTCCACTCAGCAGGCTTGAAGTCAGCACAGTTGGCACTGATTTAACAAGCATCTGTCAATGCCAAATGTTGTCGCACTGGCATTGACAGTGGCGGAGCTAGAGACGCATAGTGCTGTGATTTTGTTAATGTATCCCAAAAGGTGATTTTGCACAGCGAGCACACCACTGTGCACCACAGCTCCGGAAATGCGTTTGGGCAGGCTGTGAAAAATGGCAGTTGGACTGTTGATAAGGAGGTGTGCACAAATGCCAGTGGTGAAGATTTGGCATGAAAATATTGCAGATTGATGAAGCTACAAGGGTGCATGGAAACTGCGCAATGCCGCTTATAACACAGTCATTGTATGGACTTTCTGCACCAGATTTTCAACATAGGTATTTTAGGACCTCTTCTCATGAATAGTATCACTGTCATTTCCTCAAACTGTCCCGAAAACTGACTTCGCACAGCAACCGTGCAATTCTGCGCCAGTCGTGCAAAAACACATTTCAGCCAGGTGTACTGTTCATAAGGAGATATGGAAAAATGCCAATGAGGAACAGCTGGAGTGAAACTATTATAAATTCACAAAGTTACAAGTGTGCGTGCGAACTGCGCAACGCACTCTTGTAAAACACTCATTTTATTGACTTTTGGCCCAAACTTTTCAACATATGCATTTTAGGACATCTACTAATGAACAGTGTCACTGCCATTTTCATAATGTGTCTCGAACACGGACTTTCCACAGCGACCATGCTATTCCACGCCAGGAAATGCGAAAACAGATTTTGGTCAAGATGTGAAAAATGACAGCTGTACTGTTCATTAGGAGGTGCAGAACAATGGCACTTTTGAAAATCTGGAGTGAAAATATTATAAGTTTGCGAACTTATGAGCGTGCGTGCAAACTGTGCAATGCACGCTCGTAACACAGTCATTTTATGGAATATTGTCACCAAATTTTCAGCACTGGCATTTTAGGACCTCTGCTCATGAACAATGTCACTGTCATTTTCATAATGTGTCCCGAACACTGATTTTGCACAGCGACCAAACTATTCTGTGCCGGAAGTGCGAAAACACATTTCGGCCAGTATGTGAAAAATGACAGCTATACGGTTCACAAGAAGGTGTGGTAAAATGCCAATGTTAAGAATCTGGGGTGAAAATATTGTGAATTCGCAGACTTACAAGCGTGCATAGCAACTGCGCAATGCACTCTCGAAAAACAGTCATTTTTTGGATTTTTCCCCACCAAATTTGCAACATAGGCTTTTTGAGAGCTCCACCCACGAACGGTGGCACTGTCATTTTATTACTCAGTCCTGAAAGGTGATTCCGCACAGCGACTGCGAAATCACCTTTCAGGACCAAATAACACCATGACAGTGCAAGAATTCATGAGAAGGGGTCCCAAAAACCCCATGTTGAAAATTTGGGACGAAATCCCAAAATGCCTGAGATATGCATCAAAGTTTAAAAAAAAAACCTATTTATTCCATTATACAGCTTACGGCATTTCCTCAGTTCACGGTCGCTTTGAAGAGTGCAGGCGTGTTCCGGTCCACCGAAGATCCGTCGCCCTGGACTCCATGAGTAAGTATGGGCTGGGTGGTGAGGAGGCAGAGTGCGAGAGGTGGGGTGCAGGTGGGGGCAGGGAGAGTACGAGGGACCGTTTGGTTTACAGGTGACAAAAAAAAACATTGCAGAGACAGTTTTTGTTTTAGGATTGGCACCCTGGGGTGGGCTCCAGCGTGCCCACTAACTGTTGGGGGGTCTGTAGCCAACAGGGGATTGGGCACCCTCGTCAGCCACACAACACGGGGAAGATTTTTATGCCGGGATTGAGGCACCCCATGAGCACACAAAAGTGGGGGGGGCGAGCCAAGGGGATTGGGCACCCCTCAGCATTAACAATGGGGGTTCTTTATGCTGACAGGTGGGCTCCCCATTGCTTTCTCACACATAGGGCAGGGTTAACCAACAGGGGATTGGGCACCCCCGGAGTTGGCAGTTTGGTGGCCACAGTGACGCCATGCTCATAATGTCGGCGAGCATGTCCAGGGAAGGTCCGCTGTGTCTGACAAGCTTTGCTCGGATTGCAGCGACCTTTTCTTAGATGTGCTCACTGCATTATGTATGCATGGTGTGGTGCCGGCATGCAAGCTGATTGGGGAATGAGGAACGCACCTACTGGTGCATGCCCTGCATTTGCCCAACAGTGATCATGCCTCCAAAGTTGCACTACTGCCAGATGTTGGCTGCGCAAGAGCACCAACATAAAAATTGTTCTGTTACCAGTGGATAGAGGTGGAGCAGGGGAGCATAGCAGCTCAGAAAGGAAAATCAGTCATTGGTGGGCACCCGCTGGTGTCGGGGCCCCGGGCAGTTGTCTGGGTTGCCCAGGTGCTCATGCCGGCCCTGCACCAGACCTACAGAGTCTGGTACCTAGCAAATTCCAACCACTCATACAAAAGCTGCAGAGTGAGGTGCAGCGCTAGAAACAACTTAACCTAACAATGGTAAGGAAGATCAGTGCCATTAAAATGATGCTGGCACCCAGAGTATATTACCTGTTGTCACATACTGTACTGTATACCCACAGAGGTCCCCGAAACTTGGATTAAGGAAATTAAAATTCTCATGGGCAATTTCCTATGGGAATCCAGTACCTCCACATACAGCAGAGCCAATCTACTGTATGTGAGCACTGGACAAGCGGGGAATGGAGACTTCTCACAGTATGCATGGGCATTTCACAACACCAAGATCTGTCAACAGTTCCAGAATAATGGGGAGAACCCCCGGCCTGGACAGAGATAGAATCTGAGATCCTGTAAGGGACCTCCTTAGCTAGTCGTCTAGGATACCCCTTACCTCTGCAGATTAACATACACTAAGGGCAGCACACTCGGCATGGCACAGCACAGGTAAACGGGTGAAGAAATGCCAGCACCAAGGAAAGTATACTTCCCTGTGCAGTAATCTACATTTATGCCTGGACCAAAAGCCCATCAAGTGGACAGAGTGGGAAAAGAAAGGTATTATGAGGATAAGGGACCTGATGATCTCAGGAGGAGGGAGACAATGACGTTCTTTACAGGCCTAAAGGAGAAATATAACTCAGATAAAGGAGACTTTTAGAAGTACCTCCAGCTGCTTAGCCTCACAACAGCCAGGGCCAAAGAAAACTGCACCTGCCCTTCTTGCAGAATGCAGGGACCTGCAAAACTTGGTATACTACCTATACACAAATGGGCAAAGGCCACCGAAGGGAGGGTAGGACTTATTCAAAAGTTACTGAGGGATGCAGCCCCTGACCCATTAATTTCTGCCAAAACAAGATGGCAAACATGTTAAACATTTACATTATGGGTGATGAATGGCAGAAATGCTGGGTCCTGGCACATAGGGCCTATAAAGGCCAGAACAGCCCACTGATTCAAAATAAACTCCTACACTATTTTCTGTATTGTTTTTAATTCCTGCAAAATTTTCTCCCTTAACTGTCTCTGTTTCTCCCTCTAGAAGGGATAGTGTTTTAGTCAGAATTGTTGTCAACATATAAGGTTTTTGTATTACTGCTGTTCTGCCTGACTATTTACACTGCTAGCTGTTAGACCTGTGCTAGTTCTCTGTTTTTTTTTTTTGTTACACTTGGAAATGCTGTTTGAACTGATTATTACTGTAAGTTTCACACTGCACCAGAAATCGCTCTAGAAACTACATTTTACTGAAATCTATACTCTTTCTCCTGCCTTGCCTTGCTTATGAAACTGCATTTATTGTAATCTCTCCTTTTTCCTGCCTTGCCCAGATTTTGCAATCTGCACCATACTGAAATCTCTACTCCTATGTCTTTTTTCTCTGCCTGCCCTCTCTCTATTCTACCCTCCCCTCTCCTGTACTAATCCCCCCCCCGTGCATGGCATTGACCCACCCTGCTCCTGCTCCTTGTCCCAACTCCTCTAGTAACCCAGACCCCCAATTAGCAGCTCCTTTTCTCTGTCTCCAGCTCCGGCCCCCTGCAGCGCCTCTGTCTGCTGCCCTGATTGGCCCCCGTCCTCCCTCAATTCGGACTTAATTCCTGTTACTTTTCCCCTGTCTCTTTGCTGTCTCAGCACTGCTCCCCACCCTGTGCTAACCCAGCATTTAAATAATCTACCCATCTCTTCTCTCCACAGAACACAGCCCCCACTGACTGGGTGCTCCCTTCATGGTGCATCTACTCAAGACTGCTGCCGCCACCTGCGCTCTCTCCAGCTGCTACTGCCCAAGAAGCCCTTGGAGTTATGGACCCTACTGCAGTGCCTAATTCAAAGTTTAGGCACTCTTTTACTGCTAATTCTCAATTGGCTCTTTCCATCACTGCTAGCTCCCGACTGGCTGTTTTACTAAGCAGGGACTTCTCTGACTGGTCTACCCTCAAGCCAGGGACTCCTTGCTTGCCGAAAGCTCAGTCTATTTTCAGTATTGTTTTTAATTACTGCAAAATTTTATCCCGTCCACCCTCCCTCACCCCCGTCACTCTTTAAATCCTCTAGCTGCACTCTGGCTCTTCCCTGCTGTGCGGACAGTCCAGTTGCAACCCATTAGATATTCCAGTCAAGTTACTACAGTGCAGAACTTTGGGCTAATAGCGTTAGTCCCATTCCTTCCCTCAGACACAGCTTGCTTGTTGTCTCCTGCCTCTTTTGTATACCTTGCCAACTATGGCACTTGCTCCTATGTCCTTACTAACTACCAGCCTGCTAGTACACTGCCTCCCTACCCTCACCTACACCCCAGTTCATTCACCAATCCAGCCTGACCCAACCTACCCCACCACAATTTATCCTCCTTAACATATCTATGCAATGACCCCCTCTCCAGCACTCATTGTCTGGATGCATTACCCCTCCCCCATCCAAGTGCTACCCTCCTACCCACACCATCCTACTTCTCCTTGCTCCACCTATTAAAATTCCAACCTCCTCCTTTCCGCCCTTCCCCCCTTACTCCATCCCTAACTAGATCTCTGCCTTGGTACAAGAGTTCGAAAATCCACTTTTTGATCATTGCTCTCCTGCTGCTTTCCTCTGGTGACATAAACTCCAACCCTGGGCCATGCCATTCAGTTGCCCCAGCACCAATAACTGCAGGCCCATCCCTCACCCTTCCCCATAGCCTAAAAATCTTACACCTAAACTTACGCAGCCTTCTCCCAATAATAGACCTACTCCAGCCTCTAGTTGTCTCACTTGCCCCTAACATTATCATTTCTGAAACGTGGTTAAATAGCAAAATAGCTGACCCCCAGCTCTCCATCCCTGGGTTCACTATATCTCAGCAGGACAGACCCACTGGGGCAGTGGAGTGGAAATATACAGTATATCTCCATTTCCATTCAATACATCAAGATATTCACCATTGCTGCCCCTAGAACCCACAAGTTTCTAATCCTAAAACCTTCACTATCTTTCTCTATACCTGTTTACGTCGCTGGTGCTTATTGTTGCCCTGAGCTCCCTGCTGCTGCTATCTCCAATCTCATCAGTACCATATTCTCCCATACCACTTCAGGTGAAACTTATTTAATGGGTGACTTCAGCCATAACTGTCTATCTCAGTGCTTTGACAAAATTCAAAATATATCAATGCCCACAAATTATCACAACTCATTCTGTAACCTACCCGTATGAACCACAAATCCGGAAACCATTCCCTAACTGACTGGGCACTCATAACTCATCCCCACAGGATTATCAAGTCAGGCATTTTACTGGATGTCCTAAGTGACCACCATATGACCTTTATGATATGCAAAATGCATAGGATCAAGACCCCCGAAAACCCTTCAATTTTGCTCATATAAATCTCTGAATCTTGCTCCCCTCCTCCATGACCTAACCTACACTAACTGGGAACTAATAACCTCATCACAATTGATAGACAGAGGCCGGCCCGGTGGTGCTGAGGGTTGAGGTGCTGGATGCCACACCTCGTGCCACACTGGTGACCCGGGTTTGGATGCGAGCCAGGGTCACCAAGGGTTTGCAGGTAAGGGATGGGATCGAGCATCCAGAGGACTGCTCTCCCATCCCAGGGAGGGATTCAGGGAACCACTGCTCTATAGCGGCTCCTGGTGATGACTGGGGGCACTACTAGAGTGGTGCCAGCAAGGGGTGGAGTGCGGCAGACATTGACACGTTAGTGCCTGACGTCATTGCTTGCTCGCACTCCAGGGACACAAATGAGGAGGAAAAATGGCTGCACAAGTCCACGGCAGCTTGATCGCCGCAGCTTCACCAGCTGGCGAATGCCTGAACAGAGGCATGTGCCGGTATTGGATCCTGGCCAGGCGAGGAGCATAGGTGGAGCCCCTCTTGAAGGTACAGCTGCATATGCCGGCTGGGCATGTCGAACTTTGGGATCGGCAGTGAGGAGGAGGAGGAGCGGTGGCTGGAGGTAAATGGGGCTGTGGCTGCAAAGGAGGATAAAAATAGTGGTTAACAAAAAACAATTGATAGACAACACTTACAGCTATTTTCATGGGAAATTCCTGGAGATCTTGAAACATCATGCCCCACTGCGATGCTCCAGTAGGGTCCAGGGTTAGGGGCAACCACCTCCCTTGGATCACTTCTGAACTTCTGGCATGTCAAAGAGCCCAGGACCAAGCCTGGAAAACCCACAAAGCCACTAAGCTCCCCCAAGACTATGACAGATACCGCTCCCTTCACAATAAGTGCACTAAAGCCACCCATTTAGCAAACGCAAACTACTTCTTCTCCACCTTTCAGTGCAAAATTAACAAACCCTCAAAACTCTGGAAGGTAATTCACTCCCTCTTCTCACCCCCCACCTCCCCTCCCACCTCCCTCCTCAAAATAAATACCCACTAACTGATCACCTTAGCGTCGCTACTGAATTTAATTCCTATTTCACCTCTTGTGCCTCTGCTCTCCTATCTTCTTTACCTTCTGCTCCATCTGCTGACCCTCTCTCCTCGCTCTGCCTTCCCTTCTCATTTAATTTCTTCTCCTTCTCCAAAGTATCACCCTCTGACACCTTGCACGCGCTATATGCTCTAAACCTCTCCAAAGCCAGCTTGCCTGTTGGGTTGGATCCCAAGTGGCTTTATCTAGCTGTTCCAGACATCTCAGCCCCATTGCCAGACCTTCTCAATCTATCCTTTGCAACTGCTGCTATCCCATCTGTTTGGAAGCATGCCACTGTACTTCCCCTACTTAAGGGTGGTGATCCTTCATCTCCTGCAAATTACCACCCCATATCTCTCCTTCCTACTCTTGTTAAGCTCCAAGAACATCTGGTTCTCTCACAGCTCCCTGTCATCCCCCCATCCTGATTTCTTGAGTCTCTGAATTGCCTTTTTTTTGGCTCTCACCCCCTCCATGACCTCCTTCGTCAGCCAGATGGACTTTTTTGTCCTGCCCTTCTTACTCTTTGTTCTTGTACATGTCCCAGTAGCCTCCACCAGTCCTTTCCCAATAATATTCTATTTTTGACTAGTGTCCATGTGCAGTTGAATACCCGTCAGATGCCTGCCCAAAATTCCCCCATCTTTTTAAAGTCTGCACCCTTAAAGTCTATCACCCTGGTACCTGTACCTCCTGTTTCCCTGCCCATGTTAAGCGTGAACCATACCATGTGGTGACCACTCCCAGCTAGAGGGGCTTCAACATCCAGATCCCTTACAGCCTCCCCATTTGATTGAATTAGATACAGTGTCCTGCCCAATATAATTGGCTCCTGGACCATCTGTACCAGGAAGCTTTCCTGCCTCTAATAAGACCTGTTCCTTAGTACTCAAAGTGGTTGGGATGCTCCACTCCACCCTCAGTAGGTTGAAGTCCTCCACCACCACAGTGTTCCCCTTACTACAGACCCTCCTGATTTGTTCAGCTAACTCCCTATCCAGATCACCCCTTGGGCTGGCAGCCTGTACACCACACCTATGCTCACTGACCTACTTCTTGAATCTTGACACAGCATCCAGAGGTACTTTGTTCTGCCTTCCTCCTCCTCCCTTATGCACTTTATTCCCTCCCATACGTATATTGCCACCCCTCCTTTTTTCCTTAACCCTATCCTTTATGAATATTCTATACCCTGGTATCATCAGATACCTTTCCTGGTGCTGGGTGGCCAACATTTCTGTGATGGTTACTATGTCTACCCTCCCTATTGCCAAGAGAGCCTGTAATTCCTCTGTTTGTTACCAATGCTTCTCGCATTAAGTGAGACCACCATCCAACCTGTCCCTGCCCTATCCCCTTCCTGAATTAACCCTCTCTTAATACCCCCATGGGTTCCAAGTTCCTCCTTACCAGCCTGGGGGGTAAGCACATTTGGCTCCCTTCTATTGGATCCCTCTCTACCATCTGTCCACATGCCACCCCCCTCACCTAGTTTAAATCCACCTTCATGGTTATGTACTCCCCTACCCTCTGCTTTAATACCCCCTTCCCCTCCCCACTCAAATGTAGCCTATTCGTGCATAAAGTTCATGGTTGTCCCAGCCCACCACCAACCCATAACCCCTGGATTGTCACCAATCCCTCAGCCAGGTGTTGAACACCCCAATCCTTGCTTTCCTCACCGTACTAGCACAGGGTACTGGAAGCACCTCTGCAAAAGCCACCAACTCCCTCAGCTTATTACACAGCCTGTCCAGTTCCTCAAACCTCTCCATCACTGCCTCCACCATCTCCCCAGCCAGGTCATTTGTACCCACGTGCACCACGAGATGCAGTTTCCTCCTACCCCTCTTAGCACACTTAAGGATTGACTGCCCTGACCTGCCTGGAGTTAATCCAGGTATGGACTTCATCCAGATACGACTATGCCATTCCCACTTGCTGCCCCATCTTATACCTTTAAGTACTGAATCCCCCAGTACCAATACCCCTCCCTCACCAATCCTCATCTCCCCCCCCGTACCTTGGTATTTCCTGCTAGAGTCTGCCCCAGATGCGTCCCTGCCCTTCCCTCCTATGGATCCAGATTCCTCCCCTTCACCCCCGTCTTAACCCTGCCCCTCATCATTCCCTCATATTCACCCCATCCTTCCCTTTCACCTGGTCTCCTCCTCCCCCTGATAAGTTCCTCCATCTCTCTTCCTGCTCCCTCCCTGCTCCCTTCTTCCATCATTCTAGTTGTGCCTCACCCTTTACCCCTACCACAATCCTCCAACCAGCTACTGTCCCTTGTGCAGTCCTCCCACTTCCCTTTACCTACCTCCTCCTGGAGATCCATCCCCCCCTCCTCCTTCATTGTTGCCAGCACCAGAAATCTATTACCTACCCTCTCAGTCGTACTGGGTGTGGGCTCCTTCCTCCTGCACATGCCCCCTCTTCCCATGCCCAGCCCCTAGTGGTATTGCTCACACCCTTCCTCCCCGTCCCCCTTCCAAACCACTGTTCCACCCTCTTAGCATCCTCCTGTTCACTGTCCCAGCTATCCCCTTCCCTCCAACCTCCTCAACTCCCTACTGAGCCACTGCACTTCCTCCTTTAGTATCCTCAGCCTGTGACAGATGGGACACCTGCCTAGTTTCCATAATACATTCATCCAGACTGCCACCCCACAACCACTGCAACCCACTATTCTGCCCCCGATGGCCACTCTAGCTCTCTGATGCCCCCTGAACACCTCCCCCTCTGCCGTCCCCATCCTTCCCCTTTAGTGCCACTCCATCCTCTAGTGTGTCCTTTCCCAACACCCTCCATAACCCCACCACTGTTACTATAATCCCAGAATACCCTCCAGTAGCTATACCTTCCTATCAAATGTGATCTTTCCAAACCCCTGCACTGCTTCTTACAAGACCATAGGCCAACACCCCTTTCCATTGCAGCAACAGTAATATGGAGCCCCCTTGTTGCTCACCAGCTCTTGTCTTGGTGCTGCTCTGACAGCTCAGCTGCTATCCCAGTGCTGCTCCTTGAAGCTGGCCTTCCCACCAAGGCCATTCAGTAGATGTTGGGGTCTGAGTTGAGTATGGGATGGGTGGGTGGACAAAACCCCCACCAAGTAGCACTGAAATCAGCTCCTCCCCATGCTTACCAGTATCTCCCAATAATTACACAATCTGCAAACACAGCCCAAAATGTAGCCAGAACCAAATTCACCTTCCCTGACCACCCCTCGTGTTCCCCACAGCACAGCACAGCTCACCAGCCCTTCATAGGCATCTTGCTCTTCTCTTCTCTTCGTCATGTCCTGCCAGATGGAAGGAAGCTGATGAATCCCCAGAGCCTCTGCATTATGCCTGTCAAATCCCCAGAGCCCCTCCACTTCTCTCAGCTGCATTCAACCCAAAGAGGGCCCTGAGCCACTTGCCTGGGTTTTTAAACCCCATCCACTAATTTAAAAGCAGTGCACATGCCCTGAGAGTGGATTTGATTGGTGCTCTCCTCCTGCATATAACTAGAGGCCATCGCTATGTTCCCCACGTCGCCCTGCGAGAGCTCTCGCGTACCTGTGGGAGAAATATCAGGCCCAAAAGAAATAAACACAAAACTCTACACAGAAACACTAAAATCAGCTCCCTCCCATGAAAACTACACCAACAAGCAGCATTGACATCAGCCCCCTCCCATGCTTACCAGTATCTCCCAATAATCCTACAATATGCAAACACAGACCAAAATGTAGCCAGAAGTTAATTCACCTTCCCTGACCACCCCTTGTGTTCCCCAGACCACAGCACAGCTCACCAGCCCTTCATAGACATCAGTCTCCTCTCTCTGTCATGTCCTGCCAGCCAGAAGGAAGCTGCCGAATCCCCAGAGCCCCTCCACTGCACCCATCAAATCACCAGAGCCCCTATGCTTTTCCAAACTATACTAAAAAAAAGAGTAAAACATTTCAATGAATAAAATAATTAAATAAATAAACTATTGATATCGCACCCCCAAGAGGCTCAAAGCCATAGAGATCCTACAGCATGACAACTGTTGGAGATGTAGCTCCCCAGGTGTTGATTTTCTGCACATGCTATGGGACTGACCACCCATAAAGCCCTTTTTGGGATACAATAGTGAAAGGTTGTTCCCAGATCCTACGAGTCCTTCTCCCTGCATCACCAGCCCTGTTCCTGCTCGGCCTGGAACATTCAGGCTGTCAAATGCTAGGCCACCAGAAAAGATGGTTGCTCCAGGCAACAGTGGAGGCCAAGACGGTAGTATTGAGGAAGTGGCATACCAAGATTATCCCTACCTAAAATTAATAGCTCTTGGCATCTGAAACCCTTGTAATGCACACAAGACTACTACACCTCTCTGCAAACACACTCACTAAGTTTCTAGACGAATGGGGCAGTATTTGTGGTTTGTACAGGATAAGGCCAATTTAAGATCTGTCTCATGTACCAAAGACCTATTAAAACCTCCCCGAACTGGTAAAGAATATCATATTGTAGGACCAACAAATTGAGTAAAAACCTGTGGGGATATGTAACACCCCAGGGTAGAGAAGTGAGTCTGATGATTTGAACTTGTGACCAACCCTATACATGTATACACTTTAAGATGTTGTGATGACCGATTATGTTGCTAGTACTGTAATTTTGTTTGTTGTATGTCTACAAATAATACTCAATAAAAACTTTAACTACAAAAAAAAGTATAGTTAGATAGGAGAGGCAGAGCTAGCAGTCCAGCAACAAGCAAGCTTCTCCTCAAGCTCCTGATCTTGTGATCACTATTCTAAATGTTAAACTGTTGTTGGTTAAATTGGGCTGGGGTGCTACAGCTTGAGTCCAGGAATCTACTGATACAGATTATATAGGTGGGGCATTCCAGGAACCTAGCAAAAACTGATCCAATGTGGCATGGCCATCAACAGCTCAGGGCCTGCAACAACCTCCCACCGGCAAGGCTGGAGAATCTCCCACCACACTGGGCGCACTACATAAGATAGTGATCTGACTCAACTGGTACAATGAATGAATGTGAAAATGCACTTGTATGCTAACAGACAGGCAGTGGCAGAAAACAGACTGGACAGAACTATGACAAAGTTTGATGCTTCTGAGCAGACTGCCACTAAAGCTATTGCAGTGGCAGCATCAAGTGTAAAGGAGCAATCTCTCCTCCATAATAGGCTGCAGCAAGTGGAGAATGCAGTGAGATCCCCAAATATTCACATACTTGTTGTTCTTGCAGGCACAGAGGGAGAGGACTTGGCATAATTCCTGGAGAGTTGGTTATTGGAGGGGTTGGGCTGGCAATAAGGACCCAGTCATCAAATAGGAGTAGGCCAGGAAAGAAAAGCCTGAGTATGATCCTTCTAGGTACAGTGTCCTCCAGAGCCCAAGACTAAATCCTTTGAGAAGCATAAGACCAACACAGGGTAACACTTGGAGACCAACACATACTTATGTTCTCAAACTGCTCCGTCATAACTCACCAAAGATGGAAGGCCTTCAAAGGGGTGATGGCCAGACTTCAAGAAGCAGGGATCAGTTACCGATTTGCTTTCCCAACCTGTCTGCAATTTACATATCAGAATAAACAATATTTGTTCACAGACCCTGTGGCAGCTGAGGCCCTGGCAGAAAAGATTGTTCAGTTGATAGATCAGCTAGCAGTGGAAGACCACGATGAATCAGCAGATCTGATTATTTTCTACAACTTTGTACAATACTGTTACAGTGTGGTATGCTAGTTATATGTATGCTCTTATTCCTTATTATAGAGACTGGACTAACATTAACTGGGCCTGAAGCTGTGAGTGTATCAGTGTTCAAGCACGACAGGGTGTAATCACCGCACAACCTTCAGAGAGTTAACTTATGCTATATGTGAACTTACTTTTGGGGGTCTGAAAGCCATGTGCATGTATTCCCTGTTAGTTTATTAAGTTACTCTGTATTGAAAATATCAAACATGCTAGCCTCATGGTGTGAAGATTTCTTTTTTGACTCTACTGTTACATTTCCAGATTTGCTGTTCCTGGTTTATACAGGTCAAAAGAGTTTGAGTGGTGCAAGAGTGAGGTCACTAAATGCAGCAGCAGTACAAACTGAGGTTCAAGATAGTGGTGGAGCTTCCTTCCTGGGGCTTCAGGGAGTTGTGGTAGCCAAGTGGTGAGCTTCCCGTCCTTGCCAGATTTAGCAAATCTCCATTTATAACCAACCCTCCTCGATCACTAACAATCCTGTAAGTACTCAAATTAATATTTGATTTACTAGCTGTTTACAGAAGTTTACCCAGCTAATTGTTTTGCTAACACTGGGATGGGTTGCTGTAATTTTATATATCTTGTTTATGGGCTAAATTTATATTTACTCCTCCAGCAATAAAACAAACATTACAACAGTTCTTGTATCTTTCAGAGAGGCCAGTACTGGTTACCACTATAATGGTAAGGCCGAGAAGGCTAGTTCATAATTTTCTCAAGTTGGACTTTTATACAGACAGATTAATGCACTGGCTGCACTTATAGTTATTTTATTTATAATATAGACAGATTAATGCACTGGCTGCACTTATAGTTACTTTATTTATAATATAGACAGATTAATGCACTGGCTGCACTTATAGTTACTTTATTTATAATACAGACAGATTAATGCACTGGCTGCACTTATAGTTACTTTATTTATAATACAGACAGATTAATGCACTGGCTGCACTTATAGTTACTTTATTTATAATACAGGCAGATTAATGCACTGGCTGCACTTATAGTTACCTCGGTGGTGGACGTTAGGAAGCAGGTACATGCAGGCTGAAGAAAGTTAATGTAAACACTCTAGTCACAGGCTGTCAGGTAGATACTTGAGGTAATTTAGCTCACATATTACATCAAAGTAACTCATTAGAAAAATGTTGGTTGGCAGTGACATGCAGAAAGGGCTACAATATGAGATTCATATCAAGGCAGGCACACACCATTAGCTAAAAAATGGAAGTCGTTGTTCCATGCCATTCCGACTCCCAGCTAGTTTAAACTAGTTAGTAAGTCACCAGCCAGGATGCAATGCAGTAATGCTGCATTATATCACAAAATGATGTAGTATGTTGCAGGTACCAGTGTAATTCAATGGCAATTAAGCACCTTTTACTGCAGTATTTTGTAACATGTCATTTACTGCAAGTTACTGCACTGCATCATGTCTGGCTCCACTGTAGATGTTTGTGCCCATCTACCTCCCAGTGTCCTCCTGCCATCTCTGCTGGGATGTAAGCCTACCTATTTTAAACAAACTCAGTCCCTCCAGATTGGGCCCCAGTCCCCAAGCAACAGAAATTCCTCCGCTCTGCACCATCCTGTTAACCATGCACTTAACTGGAACACATGAAACTTTTTCTCACTCGTTCAGGCATGGCTGTAGTAACATCTTAAGAGAAGGTTACTGCCCTTGATTTTTCCTTTGCTATCTTCTCCAGAGCACTGAAGTCTGTCTTTACCATCTCTATGTTCCTCTTGTTCAGACCATTCATGACCACATGCACAATTAGATCCAGCCTTCTCTCCCACATCTTCCACCAACTTGGCTATAAGTCTGTCTGCTGTTGTCCCAAAGAAGCATACAATCATATGAAGTTCCCAGCAGAAGAAAGCTGCATGGTCTATTCAGTCTGTTTGCTGTGGAGCCATATCTACTTACGTTACATGGTGCCCTGACCCCTCCCTTGTCCTTTTACCTATCCCTTGACCCTGTCCTTCCCTCTTTCACCCCCCAACTGTTTTCTGTCTGACAACCTCTTTCAGAAGTTCATTCCAGCCTGTCACAACCTTGTCAATGCCCTTGATGTTCTGTACTTGAAAGATTCTGTCATGTCCCCACAGTCCCTCCTCGAATGAGTTTTTCAGCCCTTTTCATGCAAGAGAGATTGTGCTGACTCTGTACCATCTTTGTAGCCCTTTTCTGTACTAATTCCAGCTGTTTTATGTCCTTTCTTAGGTGGGGACTCTAATACTACACACAGTACTCCAAACACAGCTGTATCATAGAGCTGTACAGTGGAAGGATCGCCTCCTTCCATCTGCTGGTGAAACCTCTCGGTATGAAACTCAACATCCAGTTTGTCTTAGCTGCTGCTATTTTACACTGCAATGAATGTTTGGTTTTACTAGTTGTAGCAATATCCAGGTCCTTTTCCTCATCCATAACTATGACCCTTTCTCCTCTTAGCCTGTACTTGGCTCTTGGGTTCTTACCCCCCATGTACATGACCTTGAACTTTTTGTATTAAATCCCAGCTGCCAGATTCCAGAACATATCTACAGCTTTCACAGACCCTCCCTCAGGTCCCTGACTCTTCTTCCATCATGTCCACCCTCCAACAGAACTTAGTGTCATCTGCAGATAGTCAGATTTTTCCCTTTACTCCTTTCCCAGTGTCATTAATGAACACATTAAACAGCAATGGACCAAGCACCAACCCCTGTGGGACCCCACTGGTGACCTCTCTCATCCTTGAGAGTTCTCCTCCAAACATCACTCTTTGGGTCCTTCCCCAAGCCAGTTTGATACTGACTTGGTCATTTTGTTTCCTGCACCATGGTCTTCCAGCTTTTTGATCAACCTCTTATGAGGCACTGAGTCAAAGACTTTGCTAAAGTCCAAACACAGTACATCTACAGCCTGTCCTTTGCCCATCATCTTCTTAACCCAAGGAAGTTGATCAGATTATTTTTTTTTATCAGTTCTGTTTATACTACTTTTACTGCCTTACCCAGAACTTCCTGACATGAGCTCATGCTGCCTGTCATCCTGGAGTCCGTTTGCCCACAAGAACTCATTGTAATGTTCCTTCAGGATGGTTTCTATCAACTTGCCAACTATAGAGGTCAAGCTGACTGGTCTATAGTTCCCTGGGTCATCCCTTGCCACACTTTTATGCAGAGGCACGACATTAGCAGTTCTCCATTCTACAGGCACTACTCCTGTATTCAGAGAACATTTTAATTAGAGCTGCAAGTTTGGTTATACAATTGAATCGAATGTCTTGAACTTTGGATGTTCCATTTTTTCAGACTGTGGCAAACATTTTGAGCAAATAGGCAGACTTCTGGTATGATTGTCCCATCCAGGTCTGAATGGAGATGACCAGGTAAACCAGCTGAACCGCAGCTCACACTTGATACAGTTAACCAGGCAGAGTGTGAATCACAGCCTCGTTTTGGTGCTAGACTTAGCTTGATGATGCGAGCCAGCATGAAAGCTCACTCATTGTCAGGCTGTTAGCTCAGGCAGGGCTGTGATTTCACTTCAGATTAAACAACTAGGAAATTCTTAAATGGAGGAGAAAATCTCTTCAGCAGTTTGACCTACAGTCATGCAAACAGCAGGGCTGCTGAAGGGAGGATATTTTAAGGGAAAAAAGGGAAATAAAATGACAGTCAGGCTAAGCAGTGTTTGCAAAGCATCAGGCCTCTGTGACCAGAGGCTTGTCTTACACTGGGAACTAAGAGGGGGACAGACTGAACTCTGGACTGGAGGAGTATAACTGGGGCTGGACAGTAAACACATGGAGGCTGAAGCATGAGGTGTCAGTCAGTCAGTGCTGACTTGCCTAATCTCATAAGCGTGCAGTACACAATTATTTTTTAATTGTAGAACCAGGCAGGTGTGTCATCTCACCAAAATCATAGCGTTGCAAGACCCAAAATGTAAACTATTGGCTGAGGGGCGGCCCCCAGAATATTTTTCAAATTTGGTACATTCTGGTGCATTTTCGGGGTCATTTTAAACAAAATCTGCTACACTAATACTCCCTCCCCATTTTTCTGTGGTCATTGCTTAGATTACAAAGATGTCAGAACAAAGGCTATAATATCACTTTTTACAAAGATGCACTTGGATTCGCCTCAAGCCTTAACCAAAAATAATTTTCATAAATTACCAAAAATAATAAAAATTCAAATATGATGATATTATCCTATGCTCTCCAGATTCAAAAATGATGGTGAAAAACACTGTTGCCACACTTTGGATATTTTATTCACATATGTACAAGTCCTAATATTCATAATTAGCATAAATATCAAGTATAATTAAAATAATGTAAATACAACTGTAATGGAAACAAAACAACAAGTTTTAGAAACACAAGTAACTTAAATAAACAAGTAAATAAATTTCAACAAATAAGCAATGCAAATGAATAAGCAATATTTAGCATAATAAATGACATTGTTTGTACTACGTCGTCAGCATACTTATACATATGATCGTTTTACTATGAGAACTTGCAACTCATTACTCTAGTGTCTCAGGTTATATCTTTGTATAAGAATTGTTTAAAGCTTTAGAATGTAAAATGTATTTTCTTTACATCTAAATTCTAGCTTAACTATATACCCAAGGTTTTTGAGCTAAAATGCACTAAGTTACCACCCCAGATAGCCAAATAAAGGTAATAAAAGTGGAATAATTAAAGGAATACTTATGTTTTAGTTATCTGTAGGTGTGGTCTTCTACTTTTAACTTTCAAAATCTTGGTGACAACTTCTGATTTTGGATGACAAAAGTCCTTAGTGGTTTGGTTGTAATCTTCTGTCTTTTCCCCTGGAACCCAGAACTGTAGAGTCTTCTGACATCAATGAAGCAATGCAGGCTGGATCCTTCTTGCTTGGTGTCACAAATCATCAAAAGTCACTTCAGGATTTAGTGGGAAAAATCAGACAGCAAGAGTTAAGCAGTCTAGCAGCGCAGTCTGTAGAAAGATCTCTCCCTGTGGACAGCAATGTTGTTTTGGTAACTGGACTATGTGACTCTTTTCTGTTTCAGTTCATTTCTGCTCTTGAACCTGCAACTTCAGACTCACTGCTATTTAACAGAACTGCAGGCTTTCTGTCTGGTAAATTTCAAAGTCATTCTCTTGTTCAGGTTTTTAACAGAAATTCCAAAACATTACTTTAGTTCAGATTCTCAGTATATAAAACATAGGCCTTGCTTCATCCAATATTGGTAAGCAAGTCCTTCCTGTAATAGGTGGTTTTAGCAGCTGGACACTGTTGCATCATTGTGCAGGCTCTCAAGCTTGTACCTAACATTCCCTGGTGGTGGCAGTGGCGCAACCCAAATGTGGTTCCAAGCTGGCATGGCTTCAGGTTTTCGGCTTAGTACAAGTCCCAAGCTCATCCAAAATTGTCAGGGCAGCCCACACAGGTCTTCATACACCAAAGGAGCAGGCAGTCCTGGGCCAGTTTTGCCAGCATCCCATTTATGTCCTTCTTGCTGGGCGACATCACCATCAAATTATGATTGGTCTAAGTACTCTTTGATGGTGTTACTGTTAGCCCCTCCTAAACCATTCTTTCCTCACTATGACTTCATCTTCAAAAACTATCTTTGATATAAAACAATGTTTTCTTCTTATAGCTGTGTGCACATTGTTACAAATGTAAAACCTACATTTCAGATGTAGCTAAAAGAGAAGATTCATTTGAGACCAAACATGATCGTGTCAATTCTAACATAAAATCTGTAATTTATAAAAACATTATAAAACGTTTTCCTTTATTGATATCTAAAAAGTATTTACAGATTCCAGAAGTAGATGCCTAGACTACTGTAACTCCCTGTACTTAGGGCTGCCAGGGGTTGACATCTGCTACTTGCTGCTGGTGCAGAATGCTGTGGAACGGTTCTTGACAGGGACTTCTCATTCAAGTCACATCACTTCCATGCTGCGTGAACTGCACTGGCAGCCTATTCAGTGGCGGATCACCTTCAAGGTCGGGCTTCTGACCTATAAGGCCCTGCATGGACTGGGTCCGAGCTACCTGCAAGAGCTACAGAATCCTTTCTGCCTTGGCTGACCTCTCTGCTCAACTGATGAGGAGTTGTTAGAGATTTCCAAGGTACGGCTTAAAACATCAAGAGCCCACACTTTTATGTATGTGGCTCTGATCCTGCGAAATTCTCTACCGCATCAGATTCGAGAGTGCACAACTGTGGAGAGTTTCAAGAAGGCCTTGAAAACATATTTATGGCATCTTGCATATGGAGTTCAAATTGTTCCAACCAGATTTCTATCTTATTGGCCTGTTATGACTTGAGTTCTCACGTTTTATGATTCATTTGGTTTTATCTGTTTTAACTTGTACAGCACCTTGATTGAAGAAAGTCGCTCTATAAATAAAGTTATTATTATTATTGGTGAATTCTGATGTAGGGACTTGCTATTAATAAACAGGGCTGAAAATGGTAAGGTCCTACTCCTACATAAATACTGTAAATGATAATTAGCACCTATCAATAAATATGACATTTATTTTATTTAAAAATACATTTTTAAACATATTACATTGCATGACAGAAAAAAGTGCTAATCCAAGTGGAAATTAATGCTCCCAAATGCCAGGTTAATGCATTGTAAAATAAATATCTCATTTGGTGACACACTCTCCTCAACCATGGCCACACCCGGCCAAGTTCCTGCCCAATCCTTCTGAGCGCTTCTACTCCTCCTTAGAGCTACTGATCTGCACACCAGGCTTGCTGTCTCTGGCAGGCACAACACTTCCTAATCCTGTCTTCTTCTAGCCACTTAACCGACTGTGTCCATAACTCTCCTGCCCTCGTATTTGTGGTGCCATGGCACACTCCTTATACTCAAGCCTTTTCTTATTCCTAACCACCTTATCCATAGTGGCTCACCACAACAAAAAACAAGGATCAGGTCCACCTCTGGAAATTTCCAATCCTGTAACCGGAACCTTATTCCACTGCACCTCCTCTTATCTAATATGTCCACCTCCATTTATCCTCGGCCCATATCCTTCACCCTTACACTTTCTGCTCCCCTCATATATGTCAATCAGAGCACTCTCCTTAGCTTCCTTTCACTGCCACCCTAACATTACGTCGCACCCATCATCAGCTAAAGGAAGGTCACAAAGGAAAAAAGTGCTCCTATGCTGCAAAAACTGGATCAAGAAACTGCTTCTCTTGCTCCGTCTCTGTTCAGGTAATGTGGAGCTAAACCCTGGACCCCCATTACCACTTGCATCTCCCGCAGAATTTGCATCTGCACCTGGACTTAAGTTAATGTTAGTCACGATATCGAGCCTCACAAAAAAGTTTGATCAGCTCCAAGTATGGACTGCCCATACTGAGCTGGACCTCATTATTATAACCGAATCTTGGCTCAAAAAGTCAAACAGTGATCAGCAAGTCTCCCTTACTGGCTAAAATCTGCACAGAGCAGATAGGGAAGCCAGAGGGGGTGGTGTGGCCATCTACACTAAATCTAAGTTAATAGTCAGTGATATTCACTGTAAATCTAAACCTAAGGAGTACAAAATCGTATCTCTCAAATTACACCTTCCATCCACTGAATGTCTCACTATTATTGGTGGTTACTGCCCCCCATCTGGTGGCACTGACATCCTCACCATACTTAAATCCTTAATTGCCTCCGTCAACACTGAAACTTTAATACTTGGGGATTTTAATATGGACTGGCTTACCCCCAAGTCGCACAGCCTGAAATCCTTCTGTGACAAAGTCAGCTTAGTTCAGTTAGCCGGTGAACCCACTAGAACCAATACATCCAATCCCGACAACAGTTCTCTCCTTGATGTCATACTTTCTATGCATCCCCACAAAATGCTTCACTTTGCTGTCTTCTACAATGACATGAGTGATCATGGGGTGGTTGTTTGTACAAGATCACAAATTATAGACAGACAGCAACCAACACTCATAACTAAGCGGTCCTTTCACAAGTCAAATGCATTGGACTACTTACCTGACTTGAGCAAAATTAGATGGCAAGACCTCTACCTTGCCAAATCAATCGATGAGGTGGTCGCTGTCCTTAATGACAACCTCACCATGCTGGCCAACAAGCATGCCCCTTTGATCAAAGTCAGGGTGCATAAAACATCCAGCCCATGGTTTACATCAGATCTCAAGGCTACACTCTTACGCAGTGATAAACTCTGGGCTAAGGCTAGAAAATCCAAAAGCCCAGCTGACTGGCAAGCATTCAGAGCAGCTAGAAACACCTGCATTAAACAAACCCGTGCAAGCAAAGCCAACTATTATGCCTCCACCCTTGAACAGGCAAAAGGGAATTCCCAAAAAATCTGGAAGACACTCAAGTCCATCGAAGGTCAGCCTGTAGCCCCCTCCATCCCTCTGAAGATCCTCAGCAATGGTAGGGCTATGGAAAACAGCTGCCTAATCCTCGAGGAAATCAACAATCGCTTTGTAACTGCTGGCCTAGCTTTCGACTCTTCACTTTATGCAGCCTGTGGTAGCAACCAAGACTGTAATAACATTGATTCACAAACTTCGACCCGCCCGCTCCAGTTGTGCCTGCTTAGCCATAAAGAAGTCGAAGATTTACTTCTTAACATAGACATTTGAAAAAGTGCAGGGGACGATGGTCTAGAACCTTTTTTTCTTAAATTAGGCTATCTTGACCTCATTGCCCCTATACTCCACATATCCAGTCTTTCCATTTCCACTGCCACTGTTCCCTCCTGATGGAAATCTACCCATATCCTCCCATTATTCAAGTCAGGGGACCCATGCAACCTAAACAACTATAGGCCCATCTCAATCTTGCCCGTCCTCTCCAAAGTCCTTGAAAAGCTAGTTTACTCCTAAATGAAACTCCATATCGAATCATCTTCAATCCTCAACCCTGCGGAATCTGACTTCCAGCCCAACCACAGTACAGTCACTGCTCTAGCCAAAGTTACCAATGAATAGATCACAGCCATGGACTCCAAGAAAGTTACTGGCAGTGGCACTTACTGGTGCCGTATTTTTAGATTTCAGCAAAGCACTCAACACTGTCGACCACAATCTGTTAGTCTCAAGCCTAATAAAAAAAGGCGCCACCACCCTTGCTGCCCAGTAGTTTACCAGCTACCTATCTGGAAGGACCCAGAAAGTAAAAGCTGGTGGCCTCTTTTCTGCATCCCTCCCAGTTGTCAGCGGAGTCCTGCAAGGCTCCATATTAGGTCCCAGCCTCTTCTCCCTGTACATCAATAGCCTTGACGTACATACAGTATATCCCAGTCCCACCTGCATTTCTTTGCTGATGATACTGTACTGTATAAATCAGGCCCTACACTGGCTGAAGTGAGGGATGTACTCCAAGCCAACACTGCACAACTAGAAACCAGCCTAATCAATGCCAAACTACTCCTCAATGCCAAGAAAACTAAGGCCATGATCTTTGCCCCAAACATCACCTCCACTTCCCTTGCAAACACACACAAAGAATTCATCACTACCTCCCTAGGTGAACCCCTTGAAATCACCTCCAAATTCAAATATTTTGGTATATGGCTAGACAACAAGCTTTTCTTTTATGATCACCTCAACAATCTGGCAAAGAGGCTAAAAATTAGGCTAGGTTTCTTCTTCCATAACAAGTCCCTCTTTCCACTGTATACCAGAACTAGGCTGGTCCAGGCCACTTTCTTGCCGATACTGGACTATGGAGATCTAATCTATTCCTCTGCATTGGCCTCAGGACTCAACAAACTAGACGTCCTCTACCACCATACCATATGGTTCATGACAAACCTACCATACCGAACCCACCATTGCGATTTGTACCTAGCCGCTGGCTGGACATCACTCTCAACTAGAAGCTCACTTCATGCTTGTGTCTGGACTCTTAAGCTACTCCTGAACAAGCTCCCAAACTATCTCACAACCCTTTTCTGTATTTCCCATGCTGCCTACTCTCTTAGGAAAAATGACCTCCTCCTCCTCCTCGATGTACTGAGAACTTGCACCTCATTCAGCAAGCGGGCCATATCGAGCATACTCCCAATTATCTGGAACCAGCTCTGAGGCATACTGAAGCTTCCTGGTACTGTCCCTGACAGCCTATTTAAAACGTGGGCTGCAGCAAAAAATAAAAGATACATGCAGCTGCTTCTAAATCCCAGCTCACTGCTCTAACCCTAGCCCACTGCTTCCTCTTACATACCTAGAAATTAGCTGCCTTGATACTCCGAAACAAGCACTTTGTACCTTTTTTCTGTACTTGTATTTTTCTGTCATTGTCATTTTTGTGCAACATGTTAATGCTTGCCCATAATTATGTACTTGAATTTGTACTGTTTTTTTCAATTATGCAATCTGTAACTACCCGTCTGTGTCAAAGGACCTCTTTGTGAATGAACTTGCTCAACAGATTTTTCCCTACAATAAACTTGAACTTGAACCATCAGACTTACAACCTGTGAACTTTTTATGTCCTATAGACTGTGGGAGCTCCCTGAAGGGACTTTGGGTATACTGGTGCACCAGTGTGTGTGTGTGTGTGTGTGTGTGTGTGTGTGTGTGTGTGTGTGTGTGTGTTGTGTGTGCGTGTGCGTGGAAGGGGGCTATTTTGGGACTGTGTTGAGCATTATTACTTGATTGTTACTTGGAGGGTAGTGGGATCTGAACCTGTATTTGTCTAATATTATTTCATTATATCTATAACCCTCCTACAAATGGGGGTTCCTAAAAGCCTTCCCGGAGCCTTGCCTAAGTGCTCCCTGCCTCACTGGTGTTCGGCATAAGGCCGCTTAAATGTGGGCACTGTGAGTGCTTTTAGAGCCTCTGGTACTGTCTCTTTAAAAGCTGCCTGCTTGCAGGCTTTATTAGTTTGTGTAAGGGGACTGTGGGTTTACTGCTCAAATCCCACTCGAGTTGTTGTTTGAATTGCTCCATTTCTGCAGTCGCTGAAAAAGCACAGGGAGCTTGGTTAAAAGATGTAACTGTTTGCTGGAAAATATATAGTGCCATCGTAAAAATATAGTTTGTTTAACCTGCCTTATTTGCAGCTGGGACTCTGTGTGTTCAGCCCCTCCATTTTGGACCTGAACTGATGAGATGGGCCAATTGTGGAAAGGGGGCCTTAAAATAGAGACCGCTGGAGCCAATCAGAATATGGACTCCCACTGGGAGCCTGCCCTAAGGGGAATATATGGCAGGTGCTCCTGGGAAGTGTAGTTTGGACCCTGGCACCTTTTTTGCACCAATAAAGGGCATATGGAGTGACTGACAAAACAAAGCAGCCAACTGGAGCCCTGTGGAGCGACAGGAAACTACCCTGCAACTGTCCCAGAGGGGCAGAGTCCTTGGTGATCGTGAAGGTAGAAGGAGCTCTGGCTCCTGCGCTGTGGAAGTCTTTGCACAGGAAGCGCGTGTGGCAGGCCAAGAAGTCGGGTGACAGCATCGCCAGAAGGAGCGGACAAGATCTGTGGAGGAGTGCAGGCAGAGGAGGCTGTACGTTTACAGCTACCTACCAGGTTCACCCTGTAGAGGACTGGAGAATCTGCTTCAATCATGCTCGGTCTGTCAGGACAAGTGAAGCTGCGTTGTTTGGCCTGTTTATTGCAGTGAAAGCGATCAGGAGTCTAAAGCAGCTGCCTGGTATGGTACCCCTCTGCTTTTCATGTAAATGTATGGAGAAGTGTTTGGATCACAGGCTCGGTCCTGCGAGTAGTGTGAGAGCGATCTTTCTGCAGGAGTCGTGACCACTAAATCAGGGTAGCTCCCTGTCAGATGTTCATTGTGAGGGCAAGATTTGTCTGGCTGCTCCACTTGCTGTACAAACTGAGCCTGCTGGCTCTGCTTAATCCATTTAGATATCAAATGCTTGTTTTCTGCATCAGGGCCCCCAACCAGCTGCACCGAATAGGCTACCCTTCTATTGCCTGGGTACCCAAGACAGTGACTTATAGGTTTGGCCTGTGCACAGTGCCCTATGTGTATAGATATATATATATATATATATATATATATATATTAGAGTGTTAAACTAATCAACCTGATCTCCCCTGTCCTTGTTACTTCCCCCCTCAATAAGTCAGATTTGTTGTTGCAAGGTATACCATTTGAACTGCATGTTTGTGCCACCCTTTTGTGCATGGGTTATTGAATAACTGCACCTTATTTTACAGGGAGTCCTCAGCACCAAGTTGGCCATCCCGACCTCAGGGTAAGTGTAAGTCATAATGATAGTGTGGGAATCGCTGGTGAGCCACTAGTGGGAAGAAAGTGGTGTTGCAGTGACCCAGAGGGCTGTGACCAGGTCATATTTGACTGGTCTGACCCCGATCTCTGGGTGGAGGCACCCGCCATTGGACCTAGGCCCCTCAACCTGTCAGTAGTCAGTCAGGCAGGGGTAGTAGCCCTTGGGATAGCGCCACCTGGGGGTTACATCTTGGAGGCACCGCTGGGATTAGCATCCTCTAGTGGCCGTGTAGACGAAATACCCCAACATGGCCAAACTAAATGAAAAACTGGAGGGGGATATCACGACTAAAATTAAGTTGGACCCTGTTAAGATGATGGTGCATAAACTGAAGGGGTGGGGTGAAGCTGAAGAGTTGGATTCCCAGAAAATTGTGTTACTACTAGATGTACCTCTGGGGATAAAGAACGCTGAACTTGTTTCTGTAGTTGAGCGTGTTAAATGTTTAGGCGAGGTAGAGGTGAAGGGATGAATGGCCGATCTACTTGACCAGACCTTGCAGGTGCTGCTTTTATGCAGTATAATTATAGACCCGGGGAGGGTGTCCCCAGTGATTTACCCAGAAGGTGCTCCAAAGGGGTGGAGGGTCATTCATGTCCAGAGTGGTTCAGTCACCCCAGGGGGGTTCCCCAAGACTAACAGCTTCAAAGATAAATTGCTTAACCTGTTAGCTGCAGAAGGGAGGACTACTCAGGAATTGCTACAGGTGTTAGACCTTTCCAGTGATCCCACCCCCAACCATCCCCAGGTACATCTCCCGGGTCCTCCAAGAGTTCCATCCTGGGTTCACCACCTATAGTTGTTCCCCCCATACAGCTAGACTCCTATTGGAGATTGAAACTTTTTTCTGGTACTGTGCCTATGCCCTCGGGAGAAGATGATTTGGAGACTTGGATGGACTATGCTGCCCCTTTAGTCCAAGAATGGCAGTGCTCTGAGGTGGAGAAACGAAAGAGACTGATGGAGAGCCTGAGGGGCCCAGCTTTGGAAGCCATTCGTTTCTTGCGTGCTACTAGCCCCGAAGCCACTGCAGTAGAGTACCTTTCTGCCTTAGAGGTGGTATTTGGGAGTACAGAAACTGGGGAAGACTTGTTGTGGAAGTTCAAGTCAGCTAAACAGTGGAGGAATGAGAAACTGTCAGCCTTTGTTACCAGAATGGAAAGGGCACTGCAAAAAGCTTATCAAAAAGGGGGATAACTGCCCCGGCCTTAAATCAGATCCACCTAGATCATATCTTGAAGTCTGCCAGGTTTTCCAGTGTGATATTGTTGAAGCTCAAACTACATGACCAACGGTCTACCCCTCCTGAATATTGCCAATTGATGAAAGAGATTTGAGAAGTTGAGACTGGTGGGAACCCTATGTGGGGGTCGTGAATCTATGCCAGACCCCTGAGCCCAGTGAACCAGATGAGACCCACCTGTTGAGGGGACTGAACAAGGGACCCGATGCCTTTCCTGTGTCCCCAGAGGCCCAGGGTGGAGTGGGGATGCATGCTGTTTCCTCTGATCCCTGGGTGGAGAGTGATTTGAAGGCCGAGATTAGAGATTTACGGGAAATGGTGAGAGAATTGAAACAATCTGCTGCCAACCCCTCCAAATTTGGGGGACCTGAGTTATCCAGGAACAAACAACCTAGTCCAGAGGAGCCCTCCAGAACCCCCGACGCCTCCCAGCAGGCGAGGTATCTCCCTCCCAAAAAAGACCCCCGAGATACTAAGTTCTGCTATCACTGTGGGGAGGATGGACACTTTCAGACTGAGTGCTGGTTACCAGAGAACTTAAGGAGGGTCAATAGCAGGCTAGTAGCCTGCCATCGCAAGGCCTATACCAGACCTCAGGGAGGTCCTCCTCAGAAGAGTTTTGTTACCCAGACCAATGCCCAAGCAACCTCCAAAACCATGCCCCTGAATGGTCTGACGTGGTGGGTCCCTCAATGGAGACCACCATGAGAGTGAATGGAGTACCCACCCAGGCTGTGTTGGACAGTGGTTCCCAAGTGACCATTATGTTTCAGGACTGGTATCGGAAGCACTTGCCTGAAGTGCCTCTGCAGCCTTTGGATGGACTACATGTTTGGGGACTAAGTGATAAGGCCTGCCCTTATTCTGGGTATATCCGGATCTGGTTGTCTTTCCCTACTTATGTGGCTGGGGTGGCCGAACAAGTGGAAATCTTGGCATTGGTGTGTCCCCCCACTGGACTGTATGATGGGGTGCCCCTGTTAATCAGAACAAATGCTCACGTGTTTGGTCACTTAGCGCAGCTGTGCATTGAAAAACAGAGGACCAGGACTGGGGGAGCTCTCAGAATACCCGCCTTGATTCAGAAGGCCTACAAAACCCAGAAAAAGGCCAGCCAGGCAGAACCCAAAGGCCCGGTGGGTGTTGTCTGGAAGAAGGATCCAGAATCCTTGCTGCTAGCCCCAAATGCCCAGTGTGTTCTACAAGGAGAGGTCCAGATTAAAAAGGATGTTAAGAATAAAATATTGATGCTGGACGCACCAGGCGATGGAAAATTGCCAGAGGGGTTGCTGGTCAAACCCAGCATTTTGCCTGCTAGAGCCCATGCTTTTGCCCGAAGAGTAATGGTTCAAGCGCATAATGTGTCTGATCGAGAGATTCTAGTGAAGCGAGGTTGCATTCCGGCCACAGTGCACTGTGCGGATACCGCTGTTCTGCCAGCAACAAGACTTCTGGGAGGAGTGACCGAGTGAACCCTGATCTGTTTGATTTCGGTGGCTTCCCACTGCCAGCAGAATGAAATAAAAGGATCAGTGAAAGGCTCACCCAGTGGGAGCAGGTGTTTTCCTTGAAGGAGTGGGATGTAAGATGCGTGCAAGGGGCTGAGCACCACATTCGGCTACAGGAAGAGTGACCTTTCCGTGAGCGATCTCGACGCCTGGCCCCTGCTGATATAGATGATGTGAGATGACACTTGCAGGAGATGCTCGTGGCTGGGGTGATACAAGAGTCTAGAAGCCCCTATGCTTCACCTATTGTAGTAGTGAGGAAAAAGAATGGAACTGTTCAGATGTGTGTGGATTACCGCACTTTAAACTGGCGAACCATACCAGATCAGTATACCATGCCACGCATTCAGGATGTCTTGGACTGTCTAAATGGTAGTAAATGGTTCTCCGTGTTAGACCTTCGCAGTGGGTACTAACAAATCCTGATGGCTCCGGAGGATCGAGAGAAGACTGCTTTCATTTGCCCACTAGGCTTCTATGAGTTTATGCGGATGCCCTAAGGGATTTTAGGCACCCCTGCTACTTTCCAGCCCTTGATGGAGCGTGCTGTGGGGGACATGAACTTACTCGAGTGTTTAGTCTACCTGGATGATGTTATAGTGTTTTGCAGCTCCTTGGAGGAACATGAGAGCAGGGTATTCAAAGTCCTGGATCGACTGGAAGATTTTGGTCTCACATTGTCTATAGATAAGTGTCAATCCTTTCAGACATCCGTGAAATATGTGGGCCACATAGTATCCAGTGAAGGCATAGAGACTGACCCCAGTAAAGTGGAAGCTTTGACTACCTGGCCTCAGCCAAAGAATTTGAAAGAGCTGCAAAGGTTTCTGTGGTTTTGTGGTTATTACAGATGATTTATCAAAGACTATTCTAGAGTTCAAGTTCAAGTTTATTACAGGAAAACTCCATTGAGCAAGCTCATTCACAAGGAGGTCCTGTGACATAAACACTTAAAGTACAAACATAGATAGGTAATAACAGTATATACATGAAATGCACGTTACATGATACAGGCTGGATATACATACAAGGGTACCACACAAAGTGACCGCTGGTGGTAAACATTAATATGAGACAGGGAAGCGACTTACAGGTTGCATACTGATAAATGAAACATGATGACTGGTGTGTGCAATACATATATTTTGGCAGCTAGAACAAACAACAGACTACAACTGATATGGAGGGGAGGAGTGATTTGATAGGTAGCAGTGGGGTAAGCATAGATAAAGCCAGGAGTAGAAGGGAAGGAAAGCAGTTAATATGACAAAGCAATTATACCTTACCAGTGGATAAATATGGCACACATGGGGAAGGAAGATACTAATGACAGTTACAGGTGTCTTTTATTTTGGCTGAACTTAGCGATTTGTAGAAGTTTATTGAAACTGTGCTAGTTAGTTTCAGTACGGTTTGTAGTTGGTTCCAAATGGAGGGAAGGGCATAAGCAATAGCAGTTTACCAAAGGAGGTCCGTGTCCTTAGTATGTCAAGCATAATAAAGTCAGATTTTCTTAATGAGTATGCACTATGTGAGATACTAATAAGGGAAGACAGATAGCTTGGCAATTTCTGCAGGAGCAGTTTAAGAGTTCATAGCCCAGCAGGGAGCAGTCGTCTAGTAGTAAGGGATGTCCAACCAACAGCTGCATATAAGTCACAGTGGTGCGAACGGTAAGGGGAGTTGGTAATGAACCGTAGCATGGTGATAAAGGATGTCCAGTTTACTTAGATTTGCAAAGAGGTGGAGGAACAGATTACATCGCCATAGTCGAGTAGGGAGAAAAGTGGCCTGTACAAGCATGTTCGAGTTTCAAGAGGAAAAGGGCCTATTTCTGTAGAAGAAACCTAACCTTGCTTTTAACCTTCTAGAGACATCTTTGACGTGGTCGTTGAAAGATAATTTATTGTCGATCCAGATACCCAGATATTTATATTTGGTTACAACTTCCAGAGGCTCGTTTAGCATGGTGACAATGAAGTCCTGGGCAAGGGTATCGGGGGGGGGCCTGTGACAGCACTGCGGGAGAATATCATCGCTTTAGTCTTCTTAGCATTGAGCAGAAGCTTTGCCTTTATTAGATTATGCTCAAGTTGTGCGAAGTCCGCTCGAAGCACTCCCTTGACTTCAGATAATGATGAGCCAGAAGTATATAACACAGTATTATCTGCAGAAAAGTGCAGATTGGACGTAGATATGTTAGCATCTAAGTCATTAATGTACAAAGAAAACAAGATAGGGCCTAAGATGGATCCTTGGGGGACTCCTCTTGCAGCTGGCAAGGCAGCAGAAAAAAGCCTTCCGCCTTTACTTTTTGGAATCTTCCAGTTTGGTAGCTAGAGAACCACTGGGTGGCATGGTATGTGGCACCCAACTTTGCAAGGCAATTGACTAATAGTTTGTAATCAACAGTATCAAAAGCTTTGCTGAGGTCCAAAAAGACTGCACCAGTTACCTTCTTAGCATCTATAGCAGAGATCCAATCATTGGTTATTCTCGAGTGATCCACCCTCTACTCAACCTTACTCAAGGGTATCCTCCAACCCACAAAAAGTATAAGAAAGCTGTGCTCTCTGAGACTGAGACAAAATATTTCCATACAAATGATGTGTTTGGAACCCACTGGACTGCTGATTGTGAGATAGCTTTCCATGATATTATATCAACTTACTCATGCCCCAGTGCTGGCCTATGCTGATCCTGCCAGGCCGTACATTCTTCATACTGACGCCAGTCTACAAGGATTGGGGGACGTATTATATTAAGAGCACACAAATGTTCTAAGACCCGTAGCATTCACCAGCAGGAGCCTAACTCCTTCAGAAAAGAACTATCCAGTGCATAAGCTAGAGTTCCTGGCCTTGAAATAGGCCATTGTTGATCAATTTCATGACTACTTGTACGGTGCTAAGATATTGATGAAGACTGATAACAATCCCCTAACCTATGTGCAGACCTCAGCTAAGTTGGATACCACTGGCCATAGGTGGCTTTCTGCATTGTCTACCTATGACTGTGCTGTTGAATACAGAGCAGGCCTAAACCACATAGATGCTGATGCTCTCTCCCGGAGGCCTGTGTCCCGCGACAACTGTGTTAGGTTGTCAAAACCTGACATTAGAACACTTTGCCAAAAATTTGACAAGGAGGAACAGGTATCTCCTGATGCTGTGGATTGTTTGGGGCCATATGAGAACTGTATACCTGCTGCTTATTGTCATTTCTCTGTATTAGACACTAGTGCATTACCCCAGTTCAATAATGATAGTCTCCGGTTAGCTCAATCCCGAGACCCCATGATAAAAACTGCTCTGGAGGCTCTGTACGTGGGGAGAGATGTATCAAAACTGCGTTCCACTGACTTGTGAACTGCCCTGTTATATAAAGAAGGTCCCAAGTTGAAACTAATTAATAGACTTTTATACAGAGAGACAGTAGATAAAGACGGGCAAGTAGACAAACAACAACTGGTGCTGCCTGCAGCTTTTAGAGAACTGGTGTTGAGGTCCCTACACAATCACATGGGACACCTCAGCATAGACAGAACCCTTGACTTGGTGAGGTCCCGGTTTTAATGGCCCAAAATGGGTGCTGATGTGGAACAGCATATCAGGACTTGTAGTAGATGCTTACAAAGAAAGACCCTGCCCCAGAAGGCTGCCCCCCTCGTTAACATCTCTATTAGTGCCCCCATGGAGTTGGTCTGCATTGATTTTCTGAGTCTAGAACCAGATCAGAGAAATATCAGCAATATATTGGTAGTTACTGATCACTTCACCTGGTACGCGCAAGCTTTCCCCACTAAAGACCAGAAAGCAACCACGGTGGCTAAAGTACTTGTTGAGAATTTTTTTGTCCACTATGGGGCCCCTCAAAGAATCCATTCCAATCAGGGGAGAGATTTTGAGAGCCACTTGATTAAAGAAATGCTATCCTTGTGGGGAGTACTAAAGTCAAGAACTACTCCTTATCATCCCTAGGGAGATCCTCAGCCTGAAAGGTTTAACCGCACGTTGCTTGACATGTTGTTGCACCCTACAACCTAAAGATAAGCCTAGATGGAGCCAGCAGATTAGCACCCTGGTACATGCTTATAACTGCAAAAAAAGTGATGCCACTGGATTTTTCCATATAGACTGATGTTTGGGAGAGAAGCTAGACTGCCAGTGGATGTATGTTTCGGGGTCTCTCCTGATGGGGTGCAAGTGGCTAATCATCTACAGCATGTACAGAAGTTGAAGGCCCAACTAAATTATGCCTACCAACTAGCCCAGACCATGGCTGCTAAACAAAACCTGGCCAGTAAGGAGCGGTATGATAAGAAAGTGAAAGCAATGGAGCTGAGAGAAGGGGATAGAGTGCTATTGAGGAATCTGGGACTGCATGGCAAGCATAAGATCACTGACAGATGGGATCACCTCCCTCATATACTTGTGGGAAAGCTGAAAGATTTACCTGTATACAAAAAGTGTGGCCGGAGAACAACTCAAAAGATGTGAAAACTATACACAAAAATCATCTGCTGCCAATTGAACAGATTTTGATAGAGGCTGAACCTCCCAATGTCCCCCCCTCCGGGCCTGTGACTACAGTCGCTGCCAAGAAAAAACTAAGACGGTTGATTCCCCAGAAATTAAACTAAAGAGGCCTTCTCCGCCCTCCTCTGTTGAAATTGATCACCAGTCTGTATCCGAGGACAGTGAGAATAATGCTGAGTACTACCCCTCTTATGAACTGAGCCAGTTGTTTAGAGGCAACCCCCTAATCAACCCTGGGGATGAAGCTGGGTTTCCTGGACTGTCCGAGCCCCCAGCTTTGTCTCTGGAGCCAATGCTCCCGGAGGGAGAAGTGAGTGGTATTAAATCTGAAGATATAAGCTCATTGGGACTGGCTGAACTGTCTGATTTCTCAGAAGAAGGAAGTGATGTGGGGATGCAACTGGTGATATGCCAGACCAAGAGGAATACTTTGAGTGCCCTGTTCGTTCCCCGCCAGTACCTGAAATGTCCCCAGCTGAGCTGGGTGGGGTGAGTTCAGAGATAGAGGGCTCTGTCCCCGAAGGTACCATGGACTCTGGGTCCCCTGCTCCTGTAGAAGTTTCCCTGGCCATCCCAAGTAGGGCTGGAATGGAGTCTGAGCCTTCAGAAATTTTCCCCGAGACTCCTAGATGGACAGGCCGAGAAGTATGGCCTGTAGTGAGATTGAGTTATGAGTCCTTGGGCCAGCCTGTGGATCTGCCTTTGAATGTAGTACATAAAGGGGTGTACGCGTCCCCGAGCTCCTTGCCCAAACTTATCCTGGGGGATGACTCTAGACTGCTAGTATTGCTCTCTGAGTATGGTACCCCTGCCCCAGTTAACCCGCAGGTAGCTGATAGGGAAGGGCCCCCTCTATCCAGGTTTCATGGGCAGGAAGTAATGACCTGATGCTAAAGGAAAAAGGTTGTCTGTATGTGTAATATTGCATAACCAATAGTAAACTGTGTAATACAGTGCCAATGTATGTAACAAAAGGTCTGATGTGCTGTCAGTTTAAAACTATTTTTGCCCTAAAGTGATTTAAGGGTAACTACTTGACACAGATGCCAAGTTCTTTCCAGGCCAGGAAGGGTGTATCCCCCCTACAAATGGGGGTGCCTAAAAGCCTTCCTGGATCTTGCCTAAGTGCTCCCTGCCTCACTGGTGTTCGGCATAAGGCCACTTAAATGTGGGCGCTGTGAGTGCTTTTAGAGCCTCTGGTACTGTCTCTTTAAGAGCTGCCTGCTTGCAGGCTTTATTAGTTTGTGTAGGGGGACTGTGGGTTTACTGCTCGAATCCCACTCGAGTTGTTGTTTGAATCGCTCCATTTCTACAGTCGCTGAGAGAGCAGAGGGAGCTTGGTTAAAAGATGTAACTGTTTGCTGGAAAATATGTAGTGCCATCGCAAAAATGTAGTTTGTTTAACCTGCCTTATTTGCAGCTGGGACTCTGTGTGTTCAGCCCCTCCATTTTGGACCCGAACTGATGAGATGGGCCAATTGGGGAAAGGGGGCCTTAAAATGGAGACCGCCAGAGCCAATCAAAATTTGGACTCCTACTGGGAGCCTGCCTGAAGGGGAATATATGGCAGGTGCTCCTGGGAAGTGTAGTTTGCACCCTGGCACCTTTTTTGCACCAATAGAGGGCATATGGAGTGACTGACAAAACAAAGCAGCCAACCGGAGCCCTGTGGAGCGAGAGGAAACTGCCCTGCAACTGTCCTGGAGGGGCAGAGTTGTTTGTGATCGTGAAAGTAGAAGGAGCTCTGGCTCCTGCGCTGTGGAAGTCTTTGCATGGGAAGCGTGTGTGGCAGGCCAAGAAGTCAGGCGATAGCATCGCCAGAAGGAGCGGACAAGATCCGTGGAGGAGTGCAGGCAGAGGAGGCTGTACGTTTACAGCTACCTACCAGGCTCACCCTGTAGAGGACTAGAGAATCTGCTTCAATCGCACTCTGTCTGTCGGGACATGTGAAGCTGCATCGTTTGGCCCGGTTATTGCAGTGAAAGCGATCGGGAGTCTAAAGCAGCTGCCTGGTATGGTACCCCTCTGCTCTTCATATAAATGTGTGGAGAAGTGTTTGGATCTCAGGCTCGGTCCTGCAAGTGGTGTGAGAGCGATCTTTCTGCAGGAGTCGTGAGTACTAAATCAGGGTAGCTCCCTGTCAGATGTTCATTGTGAGAGCAGGAGCAAAGGCCGATGGCACATTTATAAGGTAGAAAAAGAAATGGAGAGACTGGATGGGCCTTGCGGTCCTTATCTGCCGTCAACTTCTATGTTTCTATGTTTCTAAGACTTGTCTGGCTGCTCCACTGGCTGTACGAACTGAGCCTGCTGGCTCTGCTTAATCCATTTAGGTATCAAATGTTTTTTTTTCTGCATCAGGGACCCAACCAGCTGCACCAAATAAGCTAGCCTTCTATTGCCTGGGTACCCAGAGACAGTGACTTATAGGTTTGGCCTGTGCACAGTGCCCTATGTGTGTGTGTGTGTGTGTGTGTGTATGTGTATATATATGTATATATATATATATATATATATATATATATATATACACACACACACACAGTATATATTAGTGTTAAGCTAATCAACCTGATGTCCCCTGTTCTTGTTACTTCCCCCCTCAATAAATCAGATTTGTAGTTGCAAGGTATACCGTTTGAACTGCATGTTTGTGCCACCCTTTTGTGCATGATATAACTGCACCTTATTTTACAGGGGGTCCTCAGCACTAAGTTGGCGATCCCAACCTCGGGGTAAGTGTAAGTCATAATGATAGTGTGGGAAAAGCTGGTGAGCCACAAATGGGAAGAAAGGGGGGTTGCAGTGACCCAGAGGGCTGTGACCAGGTCATATTTAACTGGTCTGACCCCGACCTCTGGGTGGAGGCAACCGCCATTGGACCTAGGCCCCTCAACCTGTCGGTAGTCAGTCAGGCAGGGGTAGTAGCCCTTGGGATAGCGCCACCTGGGGGTTACATATGCATTACCCCATTTTACTATTCCGCCTCCCCGTTTCTGTATTTTCTGCTTTCCCCATTCTGAAATTTGTGCCCTACTGCATTTTGTACAGCGTAAACTGTTTGGGGGAAACTTCACACGGTTATTGTTTATATGGTACAGGTGGTGTGGGTTGCATTATTATTTTCTATATGGACAGCACCCTGAAGTTGAAAGGATCCTAGTTTGGTGTGCCCAGATGGGGTATGGTGTGATAGGAGATTGGGGGTCAACATGGAGTGACACAAGTCTATATGCCTCGGATAGGCTACACCTAAACGGGGAAGGGAAAGCAGTGCTCAAATGTAAACTGGATGATTATGTGGAGAGAAGCTACCATTTAAACTAAACTGGGGGAGGGCAGGGAAAAGCCCGACTGTTGAGGCAGGAGGCGGGGGGTGCAAAAGCCCTACACACACAGCAAAAGGGTAAAGGAGACAAGCATATAGGGAAGGAAGAGAGAGGGGCATGGAGGGTTATGTGCATGAATGCCAGAAGTCTGGGTAGAAAGATCCCTGATCTAATAGCAATAATGGCAGAGGAAGGCCTTTACATAGTGGTGGTAACAGAAACGTAGTGCCACCAGGAGCAGGGATGGGAAATGGAGATACCAGGGTACAAATTGTTCAGGAAGGACAGGAAGGGGAAAGTGGGTGCACTCTATGCAGTGTACAGCTATTTTTGGACTTAAATATCTGCTTACCTGCATGATCCCACATAGTCAGAGATCACCATCTTTCCCTTTGTGTATCTGGTGATGCTAGAATCGAGATATAGCCCGCGCAAGCGCAGTAGTGATCCCGGTCTCCCACTGCATTCTAATCAGACCCTTTGTCTCCTCACCAATATAGGCCTCCTGCAGTCCTCTGGCCCACCAGACACCAGCAAACCTACCCAGCCCACACACAGAGCTCCCTCCTGGAGCGGGACCTATGCGGGTGCCAAAGGAGTAATTATTACCTCAAGCAGCACCCTTGCGGTTAGCCCATCAACACGCTGCGGTGTCGACTGCCCTGTCCACCCCATCCCACCCTACCCTGGCTCAAACTACCTATATAGGCGCTGTCTTGTGACATCACTTCCTGTCTTCCTGTCTGTCATTTTACTAAGTCCCCACTTTTCCACTTGCAAGTTATACCTGCTAGCCACAAGAGGGACCCTCTGACTAGTCACCTCTGTCTCTCCACCTGAATTTCCTCCACCTCCTACTTCCTGGAACCCCTCTACCTACATATGCTACTTCTCACCCCTAATTTCTGCTTCTGCCTACACCTCACCCTCACACCCAGCCCTACGTACTAACCCCCTGCCCTACCACTGGACCCACACCCAGCCTGCCACTAACCCTCAGTGACCACTAGGAGTGGTTATTTCCACTCTGGATTTTAGCCCAAACCCAGCCTGCTTTGAGTCCTGAATCCCCGCTCTCACCCAGGTCCTATTTCAACTGCCTTGCCAGGGTTTTGAACCTTGTACCCTGTCCATCAGAGTCCGTGACACTACCACTACTCCAAAGTGGTATCTACGCTTTCTGAGGGGCAGCCAAGATACCTGAACCTTTTTGCCCTGCTGCTACCTTAGGCACTATGTTTGTGCACCTTCTCCTCAAATGTCTCCTCCTCATTTACATGCTAGTACCCCCATCCCATCAGCCAGACATCTCCCCGGCCCACTTGTACCAGCACCCCCAACTCTCCCTGACTTAGTCCGATCCCACCCTACACTGACCATGTACCCTGGCCCATGGCACCACCTCCCCCCGGATGCCTCCCCCCGCTGCCTACCCTGGCTCCCCATGGCTGCAACTCATCCTTGCCCTCCCGACCTTTCGAAACCTGCCTATTCCTTGTTGCCCTATGGCCTCCTCCCCATCCCAGTGTACCCCCTGGAAGTTAACATACCACCACCCCCTGGTCACAGCCTTAGTCTTCCTACTACTCCTATCTGGTAATATACATCCAAATTCAGGCACTACCCCCTTCAGCCCACCAGCTGGGTCCACTGGTCTCCACACAGCCTACATGAACATATGCAGCCTACTGAAAAAATGTTATGCCCTCCAGTGCTGGGCCATGCTACATCAACCAGACATCATAATCCTGGTTGAAACCTGGCTGTCCAAATCCAGCCCTGACTCCTTTGTCTCCCTCCCAGGCTATACCCTATACCTGGAGGACCGAGTAGGCCAATGCGGGGGTGGTTGTGCAATCTATACCGGGGACACAATCATTGGACAAGTGCTCCCTGCCCCTGTTCTTGTAAATGGGGCCCAGGCCCTTACCCTCAAACTTACTCCTGACCCCTCCAGGGGTCCTCTATATCTCCCCACTGCCTATGTTCCCCCAAAGAACCAGAATCCGGTGTTGATATCTATAATAGAATATCTTGCCACCCTCCACCACAAGGTGGAACAAATCCTAGTGGGGGACCTTAAAGTGAACTGGCTCAATGCCTCCTCTTCCACTACCCGAGATTCTTTCACTGCCTTAGACCTGACACAACTCATCTCCCAGCCCAGTAGAGTAAACCCAAAGAGAGAAACCAGTACCCTTCTGGACTAAATTATCACCAACCGCCCCCAAAAAATCCATAACATCCAGGTCCTCCCAGGCTCCCTAAGTGACCACTCCCCTATCCTATTCCTTTGGGCGGCCCCCACTCCCAAACCCACAGCCCTGACCACACTCCGCAGGTGCCTCCAACCTGGTGGGCTGATAAAACTCAAACAGTTCCTCGCCCAGATTAACTGGTCCCCCATTCATCATGCACCCGACACAGATACTGCCCTCGCCTTTTTCTCCCAAAGCTTTAACAAGGCCTGTGACCTCTTTGCACCCCTCACAAGAATTCGATCCTAAAAACATAATGCACCCTAGGTTACCCCTGCCCTACTACAAATGCTCACAAATAGAGATAACCTCTGGCACCTTGCCATTGAAACGGTCCGGATGGCTGATAGACAGGCATACAATGCTGCTCGGAACAAGTGCACATGGGCCATCCGTAAAGCCAAGGCCCACCATTACCAGGCCACCCTCACCTCCTCCTGGGGGTGTGCCCGGACTTTCTGGGACAATGTTAAACAACTAAATGGGAAATAATGCTCCCCTCCCCCATCCCAGCTTACTATTGATGGCTCTACCTCCACCGACTCTGCCTGCACTGCTAACTGCCTTAACGCCTCCTTTACTGGCCTTAGCTCTGTCCTCCCCCACAATTTCTTTGACCCTCCCCCTGTCCGCCAATGCCCCAGATTCCACCTATGTAAGGTATCTGCCCAGGAAGCCAGACCCCTCCTAATTAAAGAATTAAATAGCAATAGTCCCGGCAGTGACTCCCTGGACCCCAGTATTCTCCGGCTGGTGATGGATGAAGTCCTTGCCTCACTCAACAGCCTACTTAACTGATCCCTCTGCCTGGGGCAATTCCCCACTGCATGGAAAACAGCCATAGTCACACCCATTCATAAAGGGGGCGACAGGTCCTCCGCCAGCAACTACCCACCAATCTCCAACCTCCCCCCCTCCAAAGCCCTAGAAAAAGTGATGGCCATTCAAATCACTAAATATCTGACTAAGCACAACATCGTATGCCCAGAGCAGCATGTCTTCCGTGCTGGTCACAGTACTAGCACTGCACTAGGCGAGTTCTCCAATTTCCTACACTCGTCCCTGGACGCCAGCTGCCTAGCTGGTGCAGTGTTCATTGACCTCTCAAAGGCCTTCAACACTGTCTCCCACCCTCTTCTGCTGGATGCCCTCTGCCACACTGGTTTCTCTGCCGGCCCTCTCGCCTGGTGCACAAGCTATCTATCCACTCGCTCCCAATGTGTAAAAATCAATGGGACACTGTCTGAAACTCATCCCATCTGCTCAGGGGTACCCCAGGGCTCCATCTGAGCCCCCTGCTCTTTTCACTCTAACTAAACACCCTTCCCAGTGCATGCTCTGGCAAAATTCTTATGTATGCAGACAATGCTGTCATTTTTGCCACCCACCGTAATCCCATCTCCCTCCAGGACACCCTACAACATCCTACAATGATGCCCAAGCCTGGTTTAAAGAGCACAGACTCGTCATTAATCTCAAAAAAACCAAAACAATGCTTTTTGCTCACCCCCAGAACAAAGACTGCAACTTTCCACTCCCTATCCTCCCTAGTATCAAACAACCACTTGAACAAGTCTGCTCCTACAAATACCTTTGGGTTGCTTTTGATTCTGCCCTCACCTACCACACCCACATTGATGCCCTTGCATTCACCACTAATACACGACTTGGCATCCCCTACCACTATAAAAACTGCCTCCCCCCTGATGCTCTCCGAGTTGCGGTTATGTCTTCAGTACTGTCCCTTGTTGACTATGGCCTGCCAGTCTATGGTGCTGCTGACACTACTGCCCTCAACAAAATTCGCCTTACCCTAAATAAGGCCTGCAGGCTGATTGCTGGTGCCCCCAGGCTCACTCATATTTGTCAACTCTATGACAAGGCAAAACTACTTAACCTAGATGAACAGCTACGCTATCAAACCTGCCTCCTCACAAAAAAAACTCTACTCGGGCTCTCACCTCCTGGACTGACAGCCTCAATCTGCCACACCCAACCCACTATCGCAACCCGAACCTCCAACAAGTCCACTCTACTGGTCCCCAGATCCAGGACCACCCATGGTCAGAGGTCCTTCTGCTACAGAGCTCCATCCTGGTTTAACTCTCTCCCTGCTCCCATCTCCAATGCCCCCACAATCTCCAACTTCAAAACCGCCCTTCGGAGCCACCTGTTTAATACTCGCAGCTGTTCCTGTCTCTAAATGTGGCTTCGATCTCTCCACACTTGACAACGCCCACTGGGCGGCACTCCACGTCACCCCCCTTCCCACTTCTCCCCATAGCATCTTGCCTCTGTTATTTACCAGCATGTGCTCAGCTGCATCATTGTAATTGCTACTAAATCATATAAATGTATGAAACCATTCTGTGTAACTGTAAGCCATTGACGTTTATGCTGTAACCTCAAGTTGTTCTGTCTGTCCTCAATGTGGCTAGGTACCTTTAGAAATAGGCCTCTGGCTCAAAGGTTGTAGACTGATGTACAAATAAATAAATAAATAAATGTAAAGGAAGGTATCAGGGCATCAGTATTGCAGGGTAAGTGGGGAGAGGCAGAAGGACTCTGGGTCTCATTGGCAATGGGGAAAGAGGAGTCAGTGCGTATGGGGGTGGTTTATAGACCCCCAGCACAGCACACATCTGTGGACAGAAGTATGGCTGATGAGTTCATGAGAATGGAGGCAAGGGGGGAGGTGGTGCTGATGGGTGACCTAAATCTACCGGACGTGGACTGGAACACCCTTTCGGCTACTTCAACCAGCAGCAGGGAAATGTTGGACTCCCTGCAGTTGGCCCTCCTAAATCAACTGGTTAGGGGGCCAACCAGGGCAGGAGCTACTCTTGATCTGGTCCTGACGAATGGGGGGAGGTTGGAAGAGGTATCGGCGGGGGAACATCTCGGTACAAGTGACCACAACACGGTCAGGTTTAAAATGAGAAACACTGCAGAGGTTCACCAGTCTAGGTTAAAGGTCCTGGATTTCAGGAGGAAAGACTTCAGAAGAATGGGGGAAATAGTGGAGAGGGCACTGCAAGGAGTGGGGGAGTTGATGAAGGTGGAGGCAAAGTGGGGAAAGATCAAGAAAGCTATAGTAGGGGCCACTGACATATGTGCCGAGAGAGAGTAAAAATAAGAGGAGGAGAAAACCGCTGTGGTATACGAAGGTAGTAGCAAAAAAGGTAAGGACAAAAAGGAAAGCCTTTAGGAGGTTCAACACAATTCAGATGGAAGCGAACTGGGTAAAATACCAGGTGAGCCAGAAAGAAGCAGGGGTAGAGGTAAGGAAGGCAAAGGCACAGATAGAGGAGTGAATAGCGAGAGGGGTAAAAAAAGGGGATTAGACTTTCTTTCGATATGTGAATGAAAAAAGGAAGACTAGGCAGGGATTCTCCAGTTAAGAACAAAAGAGGGGGTGGCGCTACGAAGAGACAGAGAAAAGGCAGACCTATTAAACATGTTCAACGGGGAGGAAGAAGGCAGCACAGCAGGTCATGAAATGGCTGGGGAAGGGGGGGTGGAGATGAGGCAGTTTCTAGTAGAGGAAATATTGGAAGAACTGGGCTGCATGAAGGTGGACAGGGCGCTGGGGCCAGATGGGGTGCACCTAAGGGTGTTAAGGGAGCTAAAGGAGGTATTGGTAGGATTCTTGACTGCACTCTTCAATCAGAAGGCAGGATACCATATGGGGGGCAGAGAGCTGGAGGAGACGGAGCAAGAAAGGGACCTGGGCATCATTATATCCTGGCACCTGAAGGTGGAAGGGCAGTGCGGGAGGGCAGTGGCCAGGGGGAGTGGAATGCTGGGATGTATCGGAAGGGGGATCACCAGTAGGAATAGGGAGGTCATAGTACCCTTGTACACCCATTTGGTTAGACCACACTTGGAGTACGGAGTCCAGTTCTGGAGGCCATACCGCAGGAAGGATGTGGGGAGGATAGAGAGGGTTCGGAGGAGAGCGACAAAAATGATAAAAGGGTTAAGCCACCTATCCTATGAAGAAAGGTTGAGAGATTTAAACATGTACTCCCTGGAGCAGAGGAGGGAGAGGGGGGACATGATCGAGACCTTCAAGTACCTTAAGGGTATAAACAGGGTACCAAGGGGGAGCATCTTCAAGATGAAAGGAAGTCATAGGACGAGGGGGCATGGCCTGCAGGTGGAGGAAGGACAATTCAGGGGTAACATTAGAAAATATTATTACTCAGAGAGAGTCGTAGAAAAGTGGAACAGACTCCCAGAAGCAGTCGTTGGAGAGGAAACAGTGGAGGGATTCAAAAGGACATGGGACAAACACATGGGAGTGTTAAGGGAGGGGTACAGGTCCAAGGAGATAGTTGGGCAAATGGGCAGACTTGGTGGGCCTAGTTCGGTCCTTTTCTGCCGTCACACTTCTATGACTCTATGAATCCTATCAGCTAGATGCACTATGCTATTTGGGGGAGGGGGGTAGGACCACATTCCAGAACTGGTCAGCCCATTTGGGGCCACCTGACCTAATGCTAACATTTGTGGTGATGCTGCAAAGATAGAGTGAGAGATCTCTGATGTAATAAAAATGCAATGAACTAGAAAGGAATTTAAATTTAGTCAATACCATTGATAATGCCCCCTAAACTCTTTATTTTTTTTGTGCTGCCCTCCTCGCTGCACCAGGATCCTTTTTTCTTCTGGGATCCCTAGGTCATGTGTGTTCCCGTAGTCCCGCCCCAGGTACCTCCCTCCGGGTACTGGCAAGCCTGTCCCCATCCTGCCTCAGTCCCCACCCTCTCGGGTGAGGCAGAGAGAGGGTCTCCCCCAGCCCTCTCCCTTAGTCCTTAAGTCTGTGTTGGAAGGCCTCACCAGCCCCTTCTATGAAGCCTGGTCATGGGTGTTCTCGGGTCGACTGGGTCCTGTCTACGGGAGCCTGGTGCAGGATTTTTTCCGTTTTCTTGTCTCCCTGCTCTCAGGACGTCCACACGCTAGGGAAGCCTAGGGGTGAAGCACGTCGCGACGTGTTAGCACTCCGGCTCCCGGCAGACGTCCTCCTACCCTGCTGTGTGCAGTCTCGCTGCACCTCCACCTGTGGTCACCCAGGTGGCAGTATAGCAGCGGGACTTGCATCCCACCCTACCCGGAGGAGGAGAGCTGCCACTGGCCGCTCAATCCTCCTCCCCCAAGCCCGGCCCTCCAGCAGCCTGAGTCCATTCCCAAACCAGGGTCGCTGGTGCCACAAGCGGTAGCCCTACCGCTGCACTGGTGGGCTGGCCTGCTCCCTAAGCTCTTAATCAGCCATCGTAAGAACTCATACCTTGCAACCAAAACTGGGAATATTCATGCTCAAAATGGTAAAATGTGTGACACTGGCCCTCAAAATAGATTTACAACATTTTATTGTGACTTAACACACAGAAGTTGGCTGTTTTTTTGTTACAACGCTTAGCAAACATTTTTGATACGCCTCTGTACCACATCAAGGTAGCTAGCCTGACAAAAAATATCTGCAGTATCACACATTAGAATTATATTTCATCTTTCAACTACTTTGATACAGTATGTTAATGATCATCTCCCATGTAAACTTTATGCACTGCCTAGAGTATTTTCATGCAGTATGTAACATTATTATTTTGTAGCCAAGTGAGCAGGATCAAAGCAAACAAACTTTAGATTAAAAGTAGTGGTTTAGATGCTTTCCTTCCAATAATCCTCATCTTTATCAATTTACCTTCATACTAAAACACTCCCTATCCTCTGCCCTCACTAACTCCGTTGCACCAAATTGCAACTGCCCCTGACCTCCCCTCCGATAGCTTATCTTCTCCCATCCCCCCTTAGCGCCTGACCATGCAGCGGCTCAGCCTTCACCAAATTGTCTGGCTTATACACTGCCCTATGCACTTATACTCTCACTCTTATTCACTCCTAACATCTCCCTTCCCTTCCTCCTTCCTTCCTACATATACTATGCTCTCCGCCCTACTCACAGCTAATTACTCCCCTCTCCTTCCCCTCCTCCCTCCTAAACCACCTCCCTAACACCTTGTGTTCAATAGTCCTCTCCTTTCCCCTACCTTGCTCTCCAACCCCTACTGACAACTTGGTGCAGCTCGCTTCAGCTCAAGTCCTGTTACTGGCACTCAAGTTCTGTTACTAGCACTTACGGAATCATGTACTGCGCTCGATGCGCACCCATGAAATGTATACCTTGTCTTTGAATATCATGTACTGTACTGTGCTCACTGTGTAATCAAGCTCAACTGTAATCCCACCCGACTATGTACATTATCTGTATTGTCATACTTCTAATTTCACTTTTGTATGTATACCTGCCTCCTATGTAACCCCTCCCCCCAGGTCGCACCATGAGACGAGCATCTTTTTTGCTCAGTGTGCCTTTCCTGGTAAAACATTTTCAATAAATAAATAAAATGTTATTTTATAAGGGATTTTTGTATTCTGCAATTTGAATGGATACACACAACCTTATCCTTCAAGTGCATTCTTCATGCTGTACCTGTGCCTGCACACCCTAGATTGCGTCCAGCAATTCTGGTGCTATTTTCAACACAGACAACAGAAATCATGCAGTTGTATTTATACAAAATAACAAGTTATACCACCAATCTGGAATGTGTATGATAACTTAGTGAAAGCAAAACTGGAAAGTGAATAAAATATAATATGGATATGCTTTTTGCAGACCATCCTACATGTAATTATAAAGAAATATAGTGACATAATCAAAATATTTTTTCTGTCCCCTTGTAAATTCCTCCACTCCTTCTAAAAAGTACAATGTAATAAGCCAAGCCTGTGCCTAGAATATATATTACGTACATAGGGAAGCACTGCAACAATGTCTATTTAGTGCCTGGTGACAGCAATGTCATTCTAGTCTCAGGAGATAACAACCTGTGACTTTGAAGCATGTCAAGTCATCTGTTATTAGTGAGAATGTGGTAACAGCCAATAGGAGTAAACTGATGCTTTTATATACTGATATCTGACAGACTGTATCACTCACCCCCCAATGTAACGAAATACCACGAGACACCACCAGTCTAAGTGTGAGTATAAACCTAGCAAACAAACTAAGACACACATATTATATAAATCTGTTTATTAATAAATCTCAGAGATTAGATACGAAGCACCATCAGCACAGCACCATTGCAATTAACAGAAGAAAGCACATAGTGAAAAGGGCACTGCCTGTGTATATGTGACCTATGGAAACAACTCATCACTTCTGTTGACTTTAACTGTTCTGCTTTAAAATGTCTTGATTTCTACTACTGCAGCAAGTTTAAGTTTTTAGGTCAACAAAATGATTGCTGCTGATGCCAAAAAATGTTTTATTAACTGCTGAAACTCAATAACTTAATGTAAAAAAAAAAGTTTCCAGAACCAGAAAGAACCTACAATATAGACTCATGAATCAATTTTCACACAAAACACACACACACACGGTTCGATGTCAAGTCTGTGCAACAATAATAAATAGCACGAGTCATTTAAGCGCATACATATTAGCACTTGCAAAAATAGCATGCTATCATGATAGCATTACCCATAACTGCGCTTTTAAACACTTGCTTCAGTTTCTTCTTTAAACCTGGGTCTGCTGATTAAGGTTTCCTTGGTGTTTTGGGGGCTTCTAATGATCTTGTGCACATGTTGTCCTACTACCTAATTCTTCCCCTAGAAACGCAGTCCCAGCTATTAGTTCCCAATACCAGCCCCGTTGCAGCCCTGACTGTAGCACAAATGAATCAAGGAAATGAAGGTGTAACCCCCCTGCAAATGGGAGTTCCCAAAAGACTTCCAGGAGTTTGCTTGAATGCTCCGAGCCTGAATGGTGTTTGGCGTTTAAGCCATTTATCTGTGAGTGTTTTTAGAACCTCTGGTACTGTCTCTTTAAGAGCTGTCTGCTTGCAGACATAATTAGTTTGGGGGGGGGGTACTGTGTGTTTCTCTGCTCGAGTCCCAGTCGAGCTGCTGCCAATTCACTCTGTTTTTGCAGTCACTAGGAGTGCAAAGGGAACCCACCTGAAAGATGTAACTGTTTGCCAGAAATCATTTAGAGTAATAATGAGAAGTTTGTCTAACCTGCTTTTCTTTTCAGTCAGAACTGTGTTTGCCTAGTTCTCCATTCTAGTTTTGAACTGCTGAACTGGACCAATCAGTGTGGGTTAAGGGAGCTCTAAAGTGATGCCTGTGGACGAATCAGAACTTGGACTTGTAATCTGAGCCAGCCACAAGAGGATTGTAATGGCAGTGACTCTGGGAAATGTAGTTTGGACTTCGGCACCTTTTTGCACCAACAGGGGGAGGCTATTGTGAGTGACAGCCAATCCAGCCAAGAACTGGGAGGAACTCAAAGGAAGTGCCCGGTTTTGTCTACTGGAGTTTCAGTTTAGCTCTGGCAGTGAAGAGGGAAGGAGCCCTGTGCTCCTTCGGTGCGTAGTTTTAGTCGGGAAACGCATGTAAGGCCCCAGGTTTCGGTCTGCAGTTTGTGCAACTGCTTGTTTGGACTGAATCCAACCTGTGAAGAGAATCAAGGAGATCTGAAGGGTAGAAACCAGGCTCACCCTGGAGAAATTGCTGAATCGCGCTCAGTCTGTCAGGAACTGAATCTGCTGTGTGTTCTCCCGGGTATTGTGCAGTAATTGCGATCGGGATGGAGAAGCAGCCTGCCTGGTATAGTACTTTCTTTTTCCATATAAATGTGTGTAGTGCTTGTGGGGACTCGCGTTTCAAATCCCTATACAGTGAATTAAGTGCATGAAGCTGCAAGTAAACCCAGTTTAATCCAGACTACATCCATTTGCTCTGAACTGCGTGGGGTCCAGTCACAGGACCTTGTCACATGGTCTACCCCTCCTGGCAATCCAGGACAATCTGCCTTCCATTCAGTTTCAGCATTGAATTTGTGAGTACAAATCAGGGTAGCTCCCTGCCATCATCTAATTGCAAGTGTTCCATCTGATTACTTTTCCTTTCTTTCTCCACGAACTGAGCCTACCAGCTCCGGATTACAATTTGGGTATTATGCATGTATTTTCCATCTTCAGGGCCCCAACCAGCTGCACCAAATAGGCTAGCCTCTTATTGCCTGGGTACCCAGTAGGAGTGACATTGGGACATTTGGGATTCTGAAATACGTGCACAGTACTGTGATTATTAATGCATTTAAACTAATTAACCTGATTTCCCCCATTCTTGTTATATCCCCCTAAATAAATCAGATCTGTTTGTTTCAGCAAAGTTACATTGCCTGAGGTATTCGTTTATGTTAACGTATTGTACTGTGATTTTTGCATTGTATCATCTTGTTTTACAGGGAGTCCCCAGAGTCACGCTGATTGAACCAATCCTGGGGGTAAGTGTATATTGCAAGGGTACTGTGATTGATTTGTGTGGGCCACTAGTGGGAAGAAAGGGGTGTTACAGTGACCCAGAGGGCTGTGACCAAGTCATATCAGACTGTCTTAACCCCAACCTCTGGGTGGAGGCACCCACCATCGGATCCAGGCCCCTCAACCTGTTAGTGGCAAATCAGGCATGGGGTAGTAGCCCTTGGGATAGCGCTTCCAGGGGGTTACATCTTGGAGGCTCACCACTGGGATTAGTGTCCTCTAGTGGCCACATTTACGAATTACTGAAAAAAATAGATGGGTACCCCAACAGAAGTGGCTGTACACCAGCTGGTGAAGTGGTGTACTGGGGAGGAGATCGATCCCTAAAATGCTATACTTATCTTGGATATCCCGCTGGGTACCAGTACGGACATTGTAGAGGGAGTACTTTCCAAGGCTGTATGTTTACGAGACCCTGTGGTAGAGGGGCAACAGGCTGATCTGCTCACCCAAACTTTCATGGCCCTAATAAAGTGTAAGGACCCTGTAGACAGTTCTAAAGTGCCACAGACTGTTACCCCCGGGGAAACCCTCACTGTCTGGAAAGTGATAACCAAAGACAGTAAAGACCCCAAGGAGAACGAGCCTCCCCCATTATCTGAAACATTTGAGGAGAAATTTGCTAAATTGTTGTTGGGGGAAGGGAAAACTGTGGTGGATTTAAAGAAACTATTATTGCCACCTGAGAACGTTCCTCCACTAACACCCTCTTCCCCTCCAGCACCCGTTATTGCCCCTCCTTCTGTGCCAGTGCAAGCCCCCTTGTCTGTACCTGCCAATAGTCATGACTCTTACCGCAGGTTGAGAATTTTCTCCGGCACCTTCCCCACCCCACAAGGGGAGGATGATTGGGAGATCTGGATAGACTGTGCTGTCCCTTTGGTATCTGAGTGGCAGTGTGCAGAGGCTGAAAAATGGAAAAGAATCCTAGAGAGCTTGAGAGGTCCTGCTCTGGAAGTCATTAAGTCTTTGAGGTCCACAAACCCTGAGGCATCTGCCCAAAAGTACCTAACTGCACTTGAATGCAATTTTGGGAGTATTGAGTCAGGAGAGAGCTTGATGTGGAAGTTTCAAGGTACAAAACAATGGCCAGGGGAAAGTTTATCTGCATATGTTACTCATCTGGAAGGAGCGCTACAGAGGGCCTACCGGAAAGGGAAGGTGGCCGCCAGTGACTTAAACTGTGTGAGGTTGGGGCACATATTGCAACATGCAAAGCACTCAAAATTGCAGCTCCTTCAGTTGAGGCTTCAAGACAGGAGAGATAACCCACCTGGTCATTGTGATTTGATGAAAGAAATCCGGGAAGTTGAGGAGGAGGAGGAGGATTTCTCAGAGCCCTGCGTAGTTGTAGCTGCTACAACCTCTGCTCCAAGGGTGGGGTCGACTGCTGACGGCCAGGGATCACCGGAAACCCGTGATGAAAGTCAAGGATTAAGTGCCTGCCAAACGGGGATGGCTGTAAACTCCCCACACTGGGAGGAGTTGCTGAGGGAGATTAGGAAAGTAACAGACAGTCTCATCATGAAGGATACTCCTATGAGCATGGGCACTGACACTTGCCTGACTGCTTCTGCTGTGGGGGTTGGGGTGCCCACACAGGCACCTCATGTTGTCAACAGTTCAAAACTTGATGCATTGACTATGGAAGTGAGGGAACTGAAGAGATGTCTCCAAATGTCCAACCCACCACTGGCTGAGGTGGCACCAAGGTTTTCTATCGATAGTACCCATGCCGCAGCCCCCACAGTGATGCCTCGGTCACCCCAAACTTCAGCAGATATATTTTGCCATAATTGTGGGAAGGATGGGCATATGAAGAGGGAATGCCGGTCTCAGAAAGACTTAGAGAGAGTGGTGAGCCAGCTACAAGGAGAGCTTCAGAGAACAAGTCCGTGGTTAAGAGATGCACAAAATGGTCCCAGCGAGGGTCCCAAAAATGCTAACTCACATCCCTCTGTGGCAAGGTCAGTTGCCCAGGCCCCCGCTACTGCTTCTCCAGACTGGTCCAGAATAGTGGTCCCTCCATGGAGACCACTGTAAAGGTGAATGGAGAGTCTACAAGAGCTGTATTAGACAGTGGCTCCCAAGTGACAATTATGTTCCAGGATTGGTATCAGAAGCATTTGTCAGACGTACCCTTACAACCATTAGAAGGACTGCATGTATGGGGGTTAAGTGAGAAGGCCTACCCCTACTCCAGGTATATCCAAATTTGGCTGTCTTTCCCCACCTTTGTGGTTGGAATGGCAGAGCAAGTAGAGACCCTGGCCTTAGTGGGTCCCCCTACTGGACTGTATGATGGGGTTCCTTTACTAATTGGGACTAATGCACATATGTTTGGACGGCTGGCACAGTTGTGTTATGAAAAACAGAGGTCAAGGGCTGGTAGAGCTTTAAGAATTCTGGCCTTGATTAAGAAGGCCTATGAGGCACAGAGAGATGTTGAAACAGTAGAACCAGAGGAACCGGTTGGAATTGTCTGGAAGAAGGATCCCGAGTCTCTGATTCTGGTGCTAAATGCCCAGTGTACCTTACAAGGAGAGGTCCATATCAGAAAGGATGTCAAGAATAAAATATTAATGTTGGATGCACCAGGTGATGGAAAATTGCTGGAGGGACTGCTGGTCAAGCCTAGTATTTTGCCTGCTAGAGCCCATGCTTATGCCAGAAGGGTAATGGTTCAAGTTCATAATGTGTCTGACAGAGAGATTTGAGTAAATAGAGGTTGCACCCTGGCTAATGTGCATTGTGCAGACACTGCAGTGCTACCAGCAACAGAGTTCGGGGAAGAATGACAGAGTAACACCTGACTTGTTTGATTTCGGTGACTCCCCGTTGCCAGCTGAATGGAAAGTGAGGATCAGTGAGAAGCTTGCCCAGAGAGACCAGATGTTTACTTTAAAGGAATGGGACATAGGATGCGCGCAAGGAGCTGAGCACCATATCCAGCTGCATAACGAAAGACCATTTCGTGAGAGGTCTCGATGTCTGGCACCTGCTGACATAGATGATGTGAGATGGCATCTGCAAGAGATGCTAGCTGCTGGTGTAATACAAGAATCCAGAAGTCCCTATGCTTCCCCCATTGTGGTAGTGGGGAAAAAGAATGGGACAGTAAGGATGTGCGTGGATTATCGCATCTTAAACCAGTGGACTATCCCTGGTCAGTACACAATGCCCCGCATTCAGGATGCTTTGGACTGCCTAAATGGGAGCAAGTGGTTCTCTGTGCTGGATCTCCGCAGTGGGTACTACCAGATCCCAATGGCCCCACAGGACCGTGAGAAGACAGCCTTTATCTGTCCGCTTGGCTTCTATGAATTCATGAGGATGTCTCAAGGGATTTCAGGTGCCCAGCCACTTTTCAACGATTGATGGAGGCGTGCCATGGGGACATGAACTTACTAGAGTGCCTGGTATACCTAGATGATGTTATTGTGTTTGGCAGCTCACTGGAGGAACATGAGAGCAGATTATTTAAGGTATTGGACCGACTGGAAGACTTTGGCCTTAAACTGTCCATTGATAAGTGTCAATTCTTCAAACATCAGTAAAGTATGTGGGACACATGAGTATCCACTGAGGAATAGAGACCGACCCAAGTAAAGTTGAGGCCTTGACCACCTGGCCACAGCCCAAAAATCTAAAAGAACTGCAAAGATTCCTGGGATTCTGTGGTTATTATCGGCGTTTCATCAAGGACTATTCAAGAGTGATCCGCCCTTTACTTAACCTTACTCAAGGGTATCCCTCAACCCACAAAAAATACAAAAAGTCAGCGTCCCTCAAGACTGAAAGAGTGTATTTTCATCCGAGTGAAGTATTTGAGGCCCGCTGGACTCCTGATTGTGAGACTACTTTTCATGAGATCATATATCAACTTACCCACGCTCCAGTGCTGGCCTATGACAATCCAAGAAAACCTTATGTCCTGTACACTGATGCTAGCTTGCAAGGGTTGGGGGCTGTGCTGTACCAAGAGCACAAGAATGGCCTGAGACCAGTGGCCTTGGCCAGTAGAAGCCTGACCCCATCCGAAAAGAACTATCCTGTACATAAGTTAGAGTTCCTAGCTTTGAAGTGGGCTATTGTTGACCAATTCCATGAGTACTTGTATAAGGCTAAAATACTAGTAAAAACTGACAATAATCCTTTGACCTATGTGCATATCTCAGCTAAGTTGGATGCCACTGGCCATAGGTGACTTTCTGCATTATCTACATACGACTATGCTGTTGAATACCGAGCAGGCCTGAACCGCATAGATGCTGATGCTCTCTCCCGGAGGCCTGTTCCCCAGAATGATTGGGTCAGATTGGCAGAACCTGATATTCAGGCATTCTGCCAGAAGTTTGACAGGGAGGAACAAATGTCCACGGACGCAGTGGACTGCATGGTGGATTGCTTGGAACCCTCTGAGAATTGCATACCAGCTGCTTATTGCCACTTTTCTGCAATAGACATTGGTGCACTGCCTCAGCTGGACAATGACAGTATTCGGTGGGCTCAATCCTACAATCCCATGATCAAATCAGCTTTAGAAGCCCTCCATGCAGGAAAAGATGTGTTCAAATTACGCTCCACTGATTTGAGAACTGCACTGTTATACAAAGAAGGTCTTAAGTTGAAACTGGTCAATAAATTGTTATACAGAGGAACAGTAGACAGAGGGGGACAAGTAGACAAACAACAACTAGTGCTGCCCGCTGCCTTTCGAGACTCAGTACTGAGGTCCTTGCACAACCACATGGGGCACCTTGGTATAGACAGAACACTTGACTTGGTGAGATCCAGATTAAATTCGCCTAAGATGGGGGCTGATGTGGAGCAACACATTCAAACTTGTAGTCGCTGCTTACAGAGGAAATCTTTGCCCCAGAGGGCTGCCCTCCTTGTTAACATCACCACCAGTGCACCATGGAGCTGGTCTGTATTGATTTTCTGAGTCTGGAGTCAGATCAAAGAAATATCAGTAATGTGCTGGTGGTCACTGACCATTTTACGAGATATGCCCAAGCTTTCCCACAAAGACCAGAAAGCATCCACTGTGCCAAAGTACTTGTGAAAACTTTTTGTTCACTATGGGCTCCACAAAGAATCCATTCTGATCAAGGGAGAGACTTTGAGAGTCATCTGATCAAAGATGCTTTCTCTGTGGAGTCGAAAGTCCAGAACCACTCCTTACCACCCCCAGGGGGAACCACAGCCTGAACATTTCAACCGCACTTTGCTAGATATGCTAGGCACCCTACACCCAAAGGACAAGCCTAGATGGAGCCAACAAATTAGCACCCTGGTACATGCTTATAACTGCACCAAAAGTGATGCCACTGGGTTCTCCCCTACCGCCTGATGTTTGGAAGAGATGCTCGACTGCCGGCAGATGTGTGTTTTGGGGTCTCTCCTGATGGAGTTCAAGCTGACAACTATTTACAGCATGTGCAAAAGTTAAAGGCCCAGCTAACTCGTGCGTACTGACTGGCTCAAACCATGGCTGCCAAAAGAAATCTGGCCAACAAAGAAAGGTATGATAAAAAGGTGAAAGCACAGGAACTCCAGGAGGGAGATCGGGTATTGCTAAGAAATCTGGGACTGCATGGCAAACACAAGATTGCTAACAGATGGCACCATCTCCCTCACATTGTAGTGGGCAAACTAGATGATCTGCCAGTGTACAAAGTAAGGCCTGAGAATAATTCAAAAGATGTAAAACAATGCATAGAAATCATTTACTGCCCATTGGACAAATCTTGATTGAGTCTGAGCCCCAGAAGATGCTCCTCTGGACCAGTGACTAGAGCTGCTGCTAAGAAAAGATCAAGAAAGTCTGCACTACAGAAGCTGAGTTAAAGTGTTCCCCTCCACAAGTACCAGTTGAGCATGACTGGCAGTCCATATCAGAAGAAAGTGAGTGTGACTTTGAATACTACCCTTCTTACGAACTGAGTCAATTGTTTCGGGGCAATCCCCTAGTCAATACTAGAGATGAAGCTGGGCCTTCTGGACTGTCTAAGCCCCCAGCTCCGTCCCTGGAGCCAGTGTTCCCAGAAAGTGAAGTGCAAAGCATCAAGTCAGATGAAATGGAATCATTGTGTATGGTAGAACTGTTTGAGCTTTCAGGGGAGGAAAATTATGGACTGGGACAGACTGGTGATACACCAGAACAAGAAGAGTATTTTGAGTGCCCTGACGGTCCACTGCCAGTGTCCGAAAGCTCTCCATGTGAGCCAAATGTTGTGGACTCAGAAACTGTAACTCCTGGAGTTGAAAGTGCCCCAAGTTCTAGCCTTCCTACCCCCATGGAGACTCACCTGACAAGTGAGGACAATGCTGAAAATGAGGCTCAGAGTGCAGAGACTGTAACAGTTCCCCCTAGAAAGACTGGTTGAGCTGTAAAGCCTGTGGTGCACCTCAGTTATGATTCCTTTGGGAGGCCTGTGGACTTGCCTCTCAGTGTTGTCCATGAAGATGTATGTGTCCCGAGCTCATTGCCCAAACTGACGTCAGTGCTAACTCAAATTACTTGTGTTGCCCTCTAGGTATGGTGCTCTTGCCCATCCAGCCCCAAGGTAGCTGATAGGAAGGGCCCTCTCTTCAGGTTTCAGGTACAAGAGGTAATAACCTGAGTTATGGTACAATGTGTGTGTAATACTGTGTAAGGAGGATGTGCTGCAACATTTCAGAAATGTGTTCTTGGTAAGTGATATATTAGTGGCGATTGTAATATGTGACCTAATGCAAATGTATATGGTTGCAATTGAAACTTATCGGGTGCCTTGGCAGGCGTCAAGCTTTGGTCCAGGAAGGGTGTAACCCCCTGCAAATGGGGGTTCCCAAAAGACTTCAGGAGCTTGCTAATGCTCCGAGCCTGAATGGTGTTTGGCGTTTAAGCCATTTATCTGTGAGTGCTTTTAGAACCTCTGGTACTATCTCTTTAAGAGCTGTCTGCTTGCAGACATAATTAGTTTGTATGGGGGGGACTGTGTGTTTCTCTGCTTGAGTCCCACTTGAGCTGCTGCCAATTCACTCCGTTTTTGCAGTCACTAGGAGTACAAAGGGAACCTATCTGAAAGATGTAACTGTTTGCCAGAAATCATTTAGGGTAATAATGAGAATACAGTTTGTCTAACCTGCTTTTCTTTGCAATCAGAACTGTGTTTGCCTAGTTCCCCATTCTAGTTTTGAACTGCTGAACTGGACCAATCAGTGTGGGTTAAGGGAGCTCTAAAATGGTGCCTGTGGATGAATCAGAACTTGGACTCGTAATCCGAGCCAGCCACAAGAGGACTGTAATGGCTGTGACTCTGGGAAATGTAGTTTGGACTTTGGCACCTTTTTACACCAACAGGGGGAGGCTATTGTGAGTGACAGCCAATCCAGCCAAGAACTGGGAGGAACTCAAAGGAAGTGCCCGGTTTTGTCTACTTGAGTTTCAGTTTAGCTCTGGCAGTGAAGAGGGAAGGAGCCCTGTGCTCCTTCGGTACGCAGTTTTAGTCTGGAAACGCATGTAAGGCCCCAAGTTTCAGTCTGCAGCTTGTGCAACTGCTTGTTTGGACTGAATCTGACCTGTGAAGAGAATCAAGGAGATCTGAAGAGTAGAAACAAGGCTCACCCTGTAGAAGACTGGAGAAATTGCTGAATCGCACTCGGTCTGTCAGGAACTGAATCTGCTGTGTGTTCTCCCGGGTATTGTGCAGTAATTGCGATCGGGATAGAGAAGCAGGCTGCCTGGTAGTACTTTCTTTTTCCATCTAAATGTGTGTAGTGCTTGTGGGGACTTGTGTTTCAAATCCCCTGTACAGTGAATTGAGTGCATGAAGCTGCAAGTAAACCCCATCTTAATCCAGACTACATCCATTTGCTCTGAGTTGTCCACATGGTCTGCTCCTCCTGGCAATCCAGAACAATCTGCCTTCCATTCAGTTTCAGCATTGACTTTGTGAGCACAAATTAGGGTAGCTCCCTGCCATCATCTAATTGCAAGTGTTCCATCTGATTACTTTTCCTTTCTTTCTCCACGAACTGAGCCTACCAGCTCCGGATTACAATTTGGGTATTGTGCATGCATTTTCCATCTTCAGGGCCCCAACCAGCTGCACCAAATAGGCTAGCCTCTTATTGCCTGGGTACCCAGTAAGAGTGACATTGGGACATTTGGGATTCTGAAATATTTGCACAGTACTGTGATTAGTAATGCATTTAAACTAATTAACCTGATTTCCCCCTGTCCTTGTTATATCCCCCTAAATAAATCAGATCTGTTTGTTTCAGCAAAGTTACACTGCCTGAGGTATTTGCTTATGCTAACGTATTGTACTGTGATTTTTGCACTGTATTATCTTGTTTTACAGGGAGTCCCCAGAGTCATGCTGATTGAACCAATCCTGGGGGTGAGTGTATATTGCAAGGGTACTGTGATTGATTTGTGTGGGCCACTAGTGGGAAGAAAGGGGGGTTGTAGTGACCCAGAGGGCTGTGACCAAGTCATATCAGACAGTCTTAGCCCCGACCTCTGGGTGGAGGCACCCGCCATCGGATCCAGACCCCCTCAACCTGTTAGTGGCAAATCAGGCAGGGGTAGTAGCCCTTGGGATAGCGCCTCCTGGGGGTTACAAAAGGTAATGCAAGTACATTACTTATTAAGGCAGTGCATCTACATAAACCTGCACCATATCTGTCACCTCAGTGTCAATTCAAGTGGTGCTTTTTGGGTTGTCATTTTTGAGCAGAGTGCACAACGTTTCACACAAGTCAGCAGTTAACTCAAAAGAGGCTGCATTACTTGGTTCTGGTGGTAAGCATGCAGCTGCCCTGTGTGTTCATCACACAGTCCTTGATTGGCAGTTTCACTACTGGTTGCTGCCCTCTCCTTCATCCCGGCTACCGCATCCTTCACTGAAACCACAGCAGGATTAGGGACAAGATTGTGTTCACCTTATCCCCCTACCCCAATTGCCTGACCAGCGGCACCTAGCTTACGCTATGGAAGCTGGCTTATCTATACCAACTTCAGCACTTCTAGTACATGGGCTTTACCCTGTCCTAAATAATGTCTCCCCCTCCTTGATACCGTCTGATCCTCACATTTTCTCCACTCAGTGTCACACTTCATCTATCAAATACTATCCCATTCCATGATATAATCTATGTCTGCCAAGTGTTGTTGTTGAACTGTACTGTTTGACTTATCCCTATTCCATCACACAATTGTATCCTGCAACTGCATAACTGAAACTTTCTCTGTAAACTGTTCAACTGAATCTGACTATTGTACTGCTGTAATTGTGCTCAGCTATGTTCTACTGTTTTTTCTCGCATATATAACTCTTGATAACCTGCGAGTTATCTTCCTGTACTCTCGCCCCCTCCCCAGGCAGCACCCGGAGGCAGGCATCTTTTGCTCAGTGTGCCATCCTGGTGAAACAATTTCAATAAATAATAAATAAATAAATATTCAACACAACCTCCCCATATAGGTGTAATCTTGCAGTGCAATGGCCCTTGTCATAGTCGAGGCATTTGTAATATGCCTTATTTACTGGTACTTGTTCTTGATGATATAGAAAGCCATGTAAGAGAGTGAGCTCTCCACCCTTCTGGCTACTCACAAACCGAACACACTCTGAATCAGCTTCACAGGCAGACATAGTTACAACCTGAGGGAGCAACAAAACCTGCCTGCCATATATGCATTCACAGTTTGGCAATATCTGAATGTTGCCACTAGATGGCAGAGCTCGCTGTGCTATTTCAGTACTGCACTTTAATGTAACACGCTATTATTTCAACACGCTAAAAAGAGCGCGCTATAATGAATTGCGCTATTAAGGTCGTGCTGTTTTGACTGTATATACACACACTATGAGATAAACTGAGATAGAGTCAGTAGTTTTTTTTAGTAATGTGTGCTTACATTTTAGTAGACTGATTGTTCTGTACCTTGGCCAGCTAGAGAGTGCTGAGGGCAGGTGTTGCTGAGACTCACTCAAGGATGTGGACACCCGCGGAGACACCAAGCCTTGTGTGTTGCTCCCAGTCCCAGTCCACTGAATCCAGATACCATTCACCACACTCTCTCACAGCTGCTGCTGGTCCTCATGTTCTAGGGCTGTTCACTCCCAAGGCACTCAAACTTAACACTCACTCAGCTCCTACTGATCGGGCTCAAACACTTCTTTTTCTGTCATGAACTCACAGTCGGACTTTGAGGTGTTCTTTTTCTTTTATGGCTGCTGAGCTTGATGGTTCAGGATGCTGGCTACAGTGACAGCCATAGTGAGCTTGTCCTACTCTTGAGTTCTGACTGCACTAGTACTACTCTTCCAGCTCCACTCTTCACTCACTGCTGGGCCTGGCACAACTCCCTCTGTCCTGCTGCACTTATTGCTTCCCCACTCAGTGGCCCAATCTTCCCACGACTCATGGTGGGATTCCCACCCATTTCCACCCTGAGTGCATCTGCATCTTCATTCAGCTCTACCATGGCTGGCCAGCCAGCCAACTAGACACTCCCCAAATAACAACAACCCTGCCTGATGTGCCACAAGCAATTAAAAAAAGTGCCAGATCTGCATTTTCCTGACCATCGGGTTCAGTTGGTCTCTGGAGATTGCCCTGGACTTAGGCCACGCAGTGTAAGGTGGTGACTGGTGATGCAGCTTAGACTGCAGTACCCCTCCCAGTACCCTGGTACCTGTTTGATGCTGAAGTTCCCCCACCTCTGGATGTATTTGGCAGTGGTGAGGAGTGGCAGTAATAGCAGCAGAGTAGTGATCCTCAGCTTCGGTGTAGCCCACAGTGATGGCAACAGTAACAAGGCTCCTCTATCTTTGGCGGCTGAGCAAGCAGTGCAGTATGTGCTCTCCCGACCACAGGCAGTGGGAATGAAGCGTGATCACATAGCAAAGAAATGTTGGGCTCACAGACCATCTCCACACTCCAGCTCCATTTTGCTGTTTTCAAATAACTATGCCAGCCCATCTATCCATTAGCAGACTGACAGGACGTGCTTGCAACTCTCAATGCAGGTATGTGATATCACAGAAAGAGGCAGAGCCCTCAGAGAGAGGAAATAAGACAGATTCAAAGGAGATGTGCACTGACAGTTCCAGCACTTATGCCAGTCAGGGACAGAGGAGGGGTCCACATAGCAGCTGGCAACTGAACAAATGTAAAACAGAGGAATGAGCTATTTTGAAAATACAAGATGGCGGCCATGCTGGGCTAAGCTGTCAGCACATCTTACTTAGAGAGCACATTATTTATTTATTTATTTATTTTCATTTTTATAGAGCAGTTAGTTAGGGGCAAGGAAGTAATGTGTTGTAGTAATAGGCGCGTCTTTTTCAAGTATTGTTTGAAACGGCAGATAATGTAATAACAGTAAATAACGTCTGCCATATATTGTGAGGACTGCACAGGCAGTTGGCTAGTCCTCTCTCACTTGTGCTATTTTCTCCTATTGTGCTATTAAATGGCTATTTTTTGTTTCACCTTACTTGACGATCCCATTTTGGCCAGGTTTGAGGATGAGGAGTCCATGGGGGAGTCATCTGCATGGTCCGAGTTGTGGTGCTTTTCCTGGAACAGAGAAGAGGAGTTGCAGTTGCTTCCTGCCGCTTGCGACTGCTGGATCTGAGCAGAGTTGTGAACTGCTAGCGGAGTGGAGGTGCTGTTGCCAAGATTGGGCTGTCTGGCTTCTTGATGATTTTTCGGTGAGGCTGCTGGGGCTGTTTGTTTTACAAACTAGAGCATTTTTCATCTGCCTCTGTGAGAGGGCTGATGGGGATTTACTGCTGCCCATATTGCCCCAACTTGAACCTGGGGAGTGGCACTGGGTGATTGGTAATGCGGAGGACTGGGCCTGTGGTCGTCGGAGGATGAGCGTATGGTGCACGGTCCTTGTTGGTCTCGGGGTGGCTGATGAGCCTGTTCCTCACCGAGATATGTTTGCGCTTAGATCTCCTGGTGGCATTCTTCTTGGGGGGTGGTTTGGTGGCTTGGAGAAAAGCAGAGTTCCCTGTGGAGGCCTATTGAATCTCTAGGCCTAAATTGACTTTAAGAGAAGTGACTTGTTTAGAATGGCTTGAGGTCTATAGCACAGAAGACTGCTGCTGGACACACGGTCAGACTATCCCTCTTTTGTTCTCTTGCCTTGCGGACAGTGAGAGTGTCCTGCTCTGTTGCAAACAGTTTTAAAAAAAATTGATATATTTTATTCCCAACCGGAGTGAGAGATTGGTTTAGGGAGACATTTTTGTTTATTTCTCTGGTGAGGTGAGAGCTCCCAGAGGTTGTAAATTACTTGTTGGAGAGAACTGTAGCAAACTCTTTTTTAACGAAGTCATAATTTTTATCTGCTCTGTTGATTTGATATTCTATGGTCATTTATTGTTTGAAAGGTGTGTGGTGTATGATTGGAAAGTTGAGTGGTTGGGTGTATAGTGTGATGCGGATTAGTGGTGTTGGTGTGAAGTTATTTTTGGTACTCTGAGTGTGTGAAGATGTGCTGGAAAGGTGCTGGGATGGTCGGGCATTATTTCCCCTCCAAGCTTAAAGACCTCCACCCTTTTAGGTGTCTCCCACTATCTCTGGAGGTGTATAGATCGTGGCAGGCTCTGGGGATTGTGAGGAGAAGGAAGGCGGGGGTAGGGCCTGGTGGGGGAATGGAAAGGAGTGGGTGGATTGAGACAGTGGGGACAAAAAGACACCCTGGGGCGAAATGGGCTCAGGAGAGGGGTCCTCCCTGCCTGATTCCCATACCCAAGGGTTCTGCTTGTAGCAGGCAGGTGGCTCGGTCATCACTGGTGACTCATCCTACTTAGACGGTGTTATGTAATGCCAGGTCCATCAAAAACAAGATTGCTATAATATCTGATCTTGTTGGATCATCGGACCTGGCGTGCATCACCGAGACCCAGCCGGATGACAATGCTGGCCCTGTTTTGGCTTCAGCTATACCAGCCGGGTGTTCAGTGATACACTGTCCAAGGTTGGATTGTAGGGGCAGGGGAGTGGCCATCTGTTTTAGATCAGAACTGAACCTGGTGGAGGTACCAGTGGGAACCACCAACTCCTTTGAATGTATCATGGGTGAGGGTGTGGGGTGCAGGATTCTTCTCATTTACCATCCACCAGGTAATGGGAATGTTTTCCTGTGGGAAGTTGCGGACGTCTTTGTCGACATGACATTGGGATCCTCCAGATGGCTGATCCTGGGGATTTCAATGCCTGGGTTGACAACGAACTCTCGCAGTTTGGTCAGGACTTCCTCCAGTTGATGAATTCTCTGGGCTTCACACAGGTTCCTCCTCGACCCATATAGATGGTCATTCATTGGACTTGGTGTTTCTCCTGGGGATGGAGATATCTGACTTGGTGGTGGAACCAGTCGGGTGGTCTGACCATCACACCATTGGGTTCAGTTTCCTGCCCCCCCCCAGTAGGCTGCCCCCTACGGAGATGGTCCAGTACCGCCCTTTGAGGGGTGTTTCCCCAGAGGGCCTGATGGCAGTGCTGGACCTACTGAGTCTATCGAGTGAATGCATGGATCCTGGGGACCTGGTACTTGCCTTTAACAAGGCAGTAGTAGGGGCCCTGGACGCCATGCTCCTGTTTGTGTTCATCCCCTCACTCTTCACCCCATGTCTCCTTGGTTTGATGAGACCTTGAGGGAATTGAGGCAAGTGGGACGAAGGCTTGAGAGGTGTTACATAGAAACATAGAATTTGACGGCAGATAAGGACCGCTTGGCTCACCCAGTCTGCCCATTTCCTACCTACTGGGTAAGCTGCAGATCCTAGTTAAGCAGCAGCCTACTTCTTCCTAGCCCCCATCCCCTAGAATGGCCTTATGACTGTCCCATGCATGCTTGAATTCCACCACTGTTTTTGACTCCACAACCTCCTCCGGGAGGCCGTTCCATGCATCCACAACCCTGGTGGATCTTGTTGGGTCACCAGTGATGACCGAGCCACCTGCCTGCTACAAGCAGAACCCTTGGGTATGGGAATCAGGCAGGGAGGACCCCTCTCCTGAACCCATTTCGGCCCAGGGTGTCTTTTTGTCCCCACTGTCTCAATCCTGGTGTTGGTGGAAGTCAGGTCTGGAGTGTGATAGGCTTAGTTTGATGGACCATTATCAGGTCTATCAGTCAGCAAATACCCATAAGAAGGCAGAATTCCTGTCCAGGGAAATTGCTGCTGTGCAGAATCGACCAGCCCAGCTCTTCCAGACTGTGGATAGATTGTGCAATCCAATCTATCTTCAGCCCGGAAGTGTGTTTTCACAGGAAAGGTATGAGGAGTTTAGTTGATTCTTTGTAGATAAGGTTGCCACAATCAGGTCCAATCTCCTCTTAACTCTCTCAGATAGGAGTTGTGGTGGTCGGCAGGAGATTTCGGACACCCATTTTATGTGGTCTGACTTCAGCCTACCCACAATCAATGACATTGTGATGGTCGTCCAGTCACTGCGACCGACCAGCTGTAGTTTGGACCCGGGCCCCACACGTCTTTTAGTAGGATGTGTGGATAAAATTGGCCCAGTCATTGCCAAGATAGTCTGGTTGTCTTTGGAGAGGGGATCTTTCTTGATCCCCCGAAGGAAACCGTGGTTCGGCCCCTTCTTAAGAAGCCTTCCTTGAATCTGGACTGTCTGGCTAACTACAGACCTGTCTCTAACCTACCCTTTGTGGGCAAGGTTATTGAGAAGGTGGTTGCGTGGCAGCTGGATGATCATTTGACCAGCCACAATGTCAATGATACTTTCCAGTCCGGATTTAGGAAGAGACGTAGTACTGAGACGGCCCTTGTTCAGGTACTAAATGACCTCCTATTAGCGAGTGATCAAATGACCCATTCCATCGTGGTCCTTCTAGATCTCTGCGGCATTTAATACCATTGACCATGGAGTGCTGCTGAAGCACCTTTGGTTTATCTGTGGACTGTCTGGCTCGGTCCTCAGTTGGTTTTGATCATTCCTCAAGGGTAGGACTCAGAGGGTAGTGTCTGGGATTTTTTCCTCGGCGTCACTCCCCCATCCTCTGGGGTGCCGCAGGGCTCCATTTTGGCACCCATGTTGTTTTCCGTGTAGATGCTGTCATTGGAAGTGATTATTAGGCAGTACAGCTTGAGTTTTCACTGCTATGCAGATGATACTTAGCTGTACATGTCCTTTGTGCCTGGCCAGGGTGATGCTGTCTCGGTCTTTAACAACTGTCTCACAGAGATCCAAGATTGGATGACTGTGAGTTGGTTGTGGTTAAACCCTGAAAATACTGAGGTGTTGATTGTGGACCCAGGTCATCAGGAGGTGGGTTTGCTGACAGGAATACCTTCAGGTCTTTGGCTTGGGGGTGCCCAGTTAGCTACCTCAGACTGGGTGCGGAACCTGGGTATTATACTTGATGACTGCCTGACCCTTAACTCTCAGGTGTTGGCTGTTGTCAAAACCTCTTTTTACTACCTGAGGAATATTGCCCGGGTGAAGCACCTGGTTTCTTCTGATGATCTTCCAATGTTTATCCATACCTTCGTTACCTCCCGCCTTGACTACTGCAGCGCCCTTTACCTAGGGCTACCGGGGGTTGATATCCACCGCTTGCAGCTAGTGCAGAATGCAGTGGACAGGCTTCTGACTGGTACTTCTAGGACCAGTCATATAACGCTGTCCTCCGCAGACTGCACTGGCTGCCATTACAGTGTCAGATCACCTTCAAGGTTGGTTTGCTGACCTATAAGACCCTGCACAACCAGGGACCTAGCTACCTGCAGGATCTTCTTTATCCCTACTGTCCCCCCGCCCTCTCCGATCCACCAATGAGCTAGAGATTCTCAGGGTCTGTTTGAAGACATCAGGGTCAGGTCATTTGGTTTTATGGCCCCGACCCTGTGGAATTCTCTACCTCATCGGGTGCGAGATTGCCTGACCGTCCAAAGTTTTAAAGCAGCCTTGAAAACTTATTTATTTAGTCTAGCTTACCCTGATTTTTAAGAATGTTATATTGATTGATTTTATTATATTGTTTTATTTTATGTATTTGAATTATTTATTGTGCAAGCACCTTGGTTTTGGAAAGGCGCTTTTTAAAAATAAAGCTTGATTTGATTTGATTTGATCTGATTTGAAGAAATGTGAGCTGGGAAACAGGAACGTTACAGCACAAGCAGCCATAATACAGGGGTCACACGCTGATTATAGAGAATGCCGAAACATTCATAGGGGTTGCAGACACAACCACTGGTGACCCCAAATGACACCTCTGGAACTAACATTGTATACAACATGCAAACAGACTGAATGAAGCCCTTGCCTGAAGCATGAGATGTGAATTTTTTGCAGTTGTTTTCACTGGGTATGAAGCATGTGCTAACAGGCAGCATTTTTTTAAGTCAATCTGTTGTTTACTCCTCCTCCATGGCTAGTGCAGGCTATCCTTCTCACCTCCCCTGCCCCCAGCCCTGTCACCCAGCATCTCAGGGACTTAACCTCAATCAAGGTACTTCCCCCATGGCTTACCTTCCCCCACATGGTGCAGGTCGGAGGCTTACCATCAGCAAAATGGATCTGGTTTCCAGAAGAGGGCCCTGTAGCCAACTGCAGAGCCTGCAAGTGGTCAATGTTATCATGTGCTGCACCCAGCCATTTTCCTCCACTTTTCTCCCAGAGGAATGGATGTGCAGTGCCATCCAGACGTACCCACTCATGCTCACATGCATGGGACATCACCAGCTGCCATTCCTCCAGTCCCCAAGTAGCGGTCCCTGTCTGCCTGCACCCCTAACCACCACTAGAGGCCAGACATGTGCCAGGATCCACAGCCCTCCCTTCCCAAGGCAGGAGAGTAGTCCGCTGGATGCTAAGTCTTCCTCTCCCGGCCAACCCCTAGCAACCCAAATCCATTCCGAAACCCAGGTCACCAGTGTGGCGGCAGGTGAGGTACAGTGCCTCAGCCATTCATGTCACCAGGCTGACACACCAGCTGGCAGCATGATAGTGCCTGGCCACTAAAAGTTCATTTTCTTTTTGTGGCAGTTTTCAGATTCAAACTCTTCACAGTTGCCCAAGTTCTGAAGCAGCCTGAGCATGTGTCTTCTTGAGCTGTGCTTTTGCAGTTGTTATCTGCCTATGTCTGCATGAAAGAATTACAAACTGTATATAACAGCTAGAAGCTATGAAGAGCACAAGTTGTAACAACAAGCATTTGTCAATGCCAAATGTTGTTGCGCTGGCATTGGCAGTGGGAGTGGCGTAGCTAGAAATACATAGTGCTGTGATTTTATGAGTGTGTCTCAAAAGGTGATTTTGCACAGCGAGCACGCCATTGTGTGCCAGAGCTGCGGAAACACATTTTGGGCAGGCTGTGAAAAATGGCAGCTGGACTGTTGATAAAGAGATGTGCAGAAATGCCAGTGGTGAAAATGTGGCATGAAAATATTGCAGATTGATGAAGTTACAAGGGTGTGTGGAAATTGTGCAATGCACGCTTGCAACACAGTCATTGTATTGAGTTTCGGCACCAGATTTTCAACATAGGCATTTTAGGAGCTCTGCTCATGAATAGTGTCACCGTCATTTCCTCAAACTGTCCCAAAAACTGATTTCGCACAGCGGCCGTGCAATTCTGTGCGGTGTGCGAAAACATTTCAGGGCAGCTGCAGTGTTCATAGGAGGTATGGAAAATGCCAATGATGAACAGCTGGAGTGAAAGTATTACAAATTCACAAAGTCACGAGCGTGCGTGCAAACTGTGCAATGCACGCTCATAAAACACTAATTTTATTGACTTTCGTTCCCAAATTTTCAACATAGGCATTCTAGGGCATCTGCTAATGAACAGTGTCTCTTTCATTTTCATCATGTGTCTTGAACACGGATTCCACGGCGAGCACGCAATTCTGGGCCAGAACTGCGAAAACAGATTTTGGTCAGGATGTGAAAAATGACAGCTGTACTGCTCATTAGCAGGTGCAGAACAATGGCACTGTAGAAAATCTAGAGTGAGAATATTAGAAGTTTGCGAACGTACCAGGCATGCTCATAACACAGTCATTTTAAGGAGGATTGTTACCAGATTTTCAACACAGGCATTTTAGGACCTCTGCTCATGATCAGTGTCACTGTCATTTTCGTAATGTGTCCCAAACACAGATTTCACACAGCAAATGTGTTATTCTGCACGGCAAGTATGTGAAAAATGACAGCTGTACAGTTCACAAGAAGGTGTAATAAAATGTCAAATTGGAGAATCTGGCATGAAAATATTGCGAATGCGCTAAGTTACGAGCGTGCATTGGGCAGTTGCTATGCACCTCGTAAAACAGTCATTTTATGAAGTATTGTAACCAAATTTCAACACAGGCATTTTAGGACCTCTGCTAATGAACAGTATCATTGTCATTTTCGTAATGTGTCCTGAACACTGATTTCGCACCACGACCACGCTATTCTGTGCCTGAAGTGCGAAAACACATTTCAGCCAGGATGTGAAAAATGACAGCTGTACGGTTCACAAGAAGGCGTGGTAAAATGCCAATGTTGAGAATCTGGCATGAAAATATTGTGAATTCGCTAACTTACAAGTGTGCGTTGCACAGTTGCTACGCACGCTCGTAAAACAGTCATGTTTTAGATTTTTCCCCCAAATTTGCAACATAGGGTTTTTGAGAGCCCCCCTTATGAACAGTGGCACTGTCATTTCCTTACGCGGTCCCAAAAGGTGATTCTGCACAGTGACTGTGAAATCACCTTTCGGGATCGAATAATGCCATGACAGTGCAAGAATTCATGAGAAGGGGTCCCAAAAACCCCATGTTGAAAATTTGGAGCCAAAATTCGCAAAAATGCCTGAGATATGTACCAAAGTTGAAAAAACCCTATCTATCCCATTATACAGCTTACTGGCATTTCCTCAGTTCGCGGTCGGCTTTGAAGAGTGCAGATGTGTTCCTGGTCGACCGATGATCGTCGTTCTGAGCTCAGGAGGTGGCATGGGGTGGGGTGGAGGCAGGTCGAGTGGTGGATGCGGCAGGGGGCAAGAGAGACTACAAGGGACCCTTTCCTTTTACAGGTTGAAAAGCAAAAAACAAACATTGCGGGACAGGTTTTTTTTTCCAGGGGATTTGGTATGCTGGGGTGGGCTCCCAGTGTGCCACCTAACTGTTTGGGGGGGTGTCTGTAACCAACGGGCGATTGGGCACCCTCGTCGGCAAACAACACGGGGGGACCAAATTTATGCCGATGGGGATTGGGCACCCCCGTCAGCACACAAAGAAGGGGGGCGCCGAGCCAAGGGGGGGATTGGGCACCCCCCCGGCATTAAACAATTGGGGGTTATTTCTGCCGACAGGGAGTGGGCTCCCCCATTGGCACACAAGGAAAGGGGGGGCGGGGTAACAGTCTAGGGGGATTGGGCACCCCCTTGGCATTAATCAATTGGGGGGTGCTTTATGCCAACAGGGAGTGGGCTCCCCCATTGGCACATTCACAGGGCGCGGGGCAGCTGACAGGGGGATTGGACACCCCCCGAAGTCGGCAGTTCTATGGCCGTGTCCTGCCATGTACATAATGGCGGTGAGCATGGCAAGAAAAGGACCGCTGCGTCTGACCAGCTTTGCTCAGCTTGCAGTGGACCTTTTCTTAGATGTGCTCACCCCATTATGTATGCATGGTGTGGCGCTGGTATGCAGGCTGATTGGGGAATGCGGGATGCACCTATTGGTGCGTGCCCTGCATTCGCCCAACAGCAACCGCGCCTCTAAAGCTGCACTGTCCCACGATGTTGACTGCGCAAGCGCGCTAACATAAAAATGAATATATGTATAACTAAGAAGCAGATTGTAATTTGAAAGGTCAAGATGGAGTGACCTCCCTGCTATGCACCAGCATACAGCATGAAAAGGATGTTACAATATTACACTCCACTAAAGACTCAAGATGAGCAAAAGTTAGAAAGAAACTGAAAGATTCTTAATGAAAAGCTCCATTACATAGACTTATTTATCATTTTGTATAACAGTAAACAGAATACATCACAAAACCATACCATTTCCACCACAATCAGCTCTCCCACCCACTCAATTTTTCAAAAAAGCCATGGTGCTACAGATGTTTCTCCTCTCACATCTATGATTAAATATATTCTAACTAACTGATAAAAAAACATAAAAATGATGGAATGAACAGGGAACTAGGAACAAGCCTGTTTTGTGTTGTAAACAGGTCAAGTTAATGGTTGCTTGGCAACCGCTGAGGGACCTATGATCAGCACAAAACCGGAAGGAGGAGCTCAACAGGCAGCACCTGCAGGAAGTAGGGCAAGTCTCAAATTGCAGAGTCACATTGAAGGAATACAGGAACATGATCCCTAAGGAGGAGGTAAGAGAGCCAACTTTTTAAACTAAAAGACCTAACTTATGAAGAATTAAGCACTGAACTTTGAAAAATTGAACTAGGGTTAAATATGACCAAGTGTATTATCTCCCTGCAGCTATACCTCTCAACTGTCACACATTACAAGGTACGTTTTACCCTCAGAAATCCTCTGCCCCACATGAAGATGGGGATATTCCACTCTTCCCACTGAGACTTTAAAGCAGAAATTCATAATTATCTATTACACTCTGTTATCAGCAAACATTGTTAACATTAGTACACTGACAGCAATAGTGTTCTGAACTTGCAGTGCCAAATTTGATGTTATGTCACACATTTTGCTCATTTGTCACACATTTAAGGGAAGAAAGGTTGAGAGGTATGCCTGCAGCCAAAAGGAAAAAAATCACAAACAGTGAGGGCCAACAACCTCCATGTTACTCAAAGTATTCCAGCAGGTAGGCTGCTTCATTTGTTAATGGGGGTCAAGCTTCAAAAGCTACAGAAACAACAGAAACCTAGTTCCCACACGTTCCATCACAATGATTTGCATTGCTTTATGTCTTATCTCATTTCAGAAAAAGTGCATGAACACTATAGACTAGAAAAAGAGAAAAAAATGTTTTTTAAAAAGTAGACCAAACGATGCAAGTATACTAATAATTGGTATGTGATTGTGCTAAAAACTTTAACAGATTGTTTAAAAAGAAAAGTAACAGAAATTTGAAAGTATGATTTTTTTTTGTTTGAAAACCAAATGAAATAAGAAAAAAGAAAAAGAATTAAAAACCCCATGAACAAGTTCCATGCAAGAGTGAAACGTAGGGGAGATGAAATAAAAAGATTGAGTTTTATATCATATTGTGTGAAGTCTATGATTCCAAAGGGCCCCCTGAACAAATTTTCTTTGAAGTAGCCATTGTAGTTGGTGCCTGGTCCCTGAAGTTGACACCGTGGTGGCCCCCAGCAAAATGAAGGAAAGTCATTTTTATGTTTGCTTGCTCATACCTGTGCAAGAAACATTTTGTTATGATGACCCACATTTCAGAGGTATGTCACTGTCATGTCCAATGCAGGTCAAGCCAGGGGGTTCATCAGTGACAGACCAATAACCAAGTAAGCTGAATATGACACTGGTCACTGCCTGATCAGCAGAAATTTCATGTACTCTAGCTGAAAGAACCAAAGCACTGCTATGAGAGAGTGCTTCGGTCCTCTCATTTGCATGAAGACAGCCAGTTAAGAGAGTTGTGTCCCATGTACAAGCAAACATGAAAAGAATGAGGTTATAATACAGTAGTCTCCCTGTGGGAACCGAACTCGCAAAGTACAGCCAGTCTTGCAGACTGTAGTTGCCAAATTAAGTCCCACACAGCCACAGTGACTTCATGTAGTATTCAAAGCTATGCTCCTGCACCAGCAAAGGCAGTGCTGAAGCATGGTCCTTGCCCCATTGCTGAGAATTTTTCTCTGACTGCCAAACTTTCAGTCAGCATTTACAAACTTCTCAGCATCTCTCTCTCTCTCTCCCTCTCCTCCCTCGCACTGCAAGATCCTGTGGTCCCCAGAGAAAGAAGTTGAGTCAGATGCCAGGAAAGAAGAAAGCAGCATGGTGGACCCCCGAACTCGACTCAGGACTAGGAAGGGGACCTCCACCACAACATATTGCTCATGAGGTGGGTTCCCCAAAAAGGCATGTTGAAAATTTGGGGCACAAATATTCAAAAAGTTTTACTTATTTATTTGTTTAGGTAATAGGAAAACCTTTGAGCAGTAGCTCTTTTACAAGGGTTCCACATCTATAAGCAAATACAAATGATTCATGCACAATGCAATGAAGTCTATACAACAAAACATAGAACATTTTGGTTAACATCAGCTGCCGCACTGGTCAGCCAGATACATACTGTGCAATACAAGTACATAATATTTACAAAAACTCTACTATGGTACTCCAGAGCAGTAGAGAGGAGGAAAGCTACCGCTAAGTTCCAGAGGGACAGTTAAGTAGGGGAGGTAAAGTGGGTACATGGGAGCAGGCATCACAGGAGGCCTTGTTGAGAAAAGAGGACTGGCGGGGGGGAGCAGGGATGAGGAGGAAAGCTAGAGGGGGCAGCAGCTGGAGTAATCAAGGGGGGGTGAGGGGAGAGGGAGGTGGTGTTGGGGAGAGGTGGGATGGGAGGTTGGGAGTGGGGACCGAGGGAGGAAGGGGGACAAAGGAGGAAAAAAAAATCAAGACCAGTGTGGCACACTGGACAGTGCATGGGGAAATCATGTGTAGGTGGACAGTGAGCCGTGACAAGTTATGCCACTTAGTTCAAAACCCCATTGAAATACATTGAACCACATTCCTGAATTCCTCAGTTCATGGTTCAGCTTTGAAGAGTGAAGGTGCGTCTGTGGTCCAGACAGTATTATGGCATTGGACCCCCAGTGGGTAAGTAAGAGCATGGGGGTGGGGGTGCTGAGTGGGAGGGTCAGATGGGGGACTAACAGTACAACAGACATCAATGGACATTTTTTTTTTTTTTTTCTGGGTTAAAAAAAAAAGGCAAGGGATAGTTTTCTTTATTTCATGTGGTAACAATGGGGGATTGGGCACCCCCAGTGTCGGTGTTTGTGGGAGGGTCACGTTGGGGGGGGGGGAGAGAACAGTTAACTGGCACCAGCAACATACATCAGTGGATGGTTTTCTTTGTTACAGGGTGTAATTACTTAGCAGGCTGATCATGACAGATCAGCTGTGCTTGCTGGGTGACATAGAACAAATGAAAGAGTCGATCCATGATTGAGTCAGCTCTTTCATTTCAAATACACAAAGTTTCCACCCTGCAAGCCAGAATACTATCATGATCAGCCTGGCTAATGAACAGTGTGACATTAACAAGCCCCTTGCAGACCACTCTGCACTGGACTGACAGTGGTGCACCCCTTAAAAGCCACTCTCATAACAAAATGTTTGCTGTGCATGTGCACACGGCAAATATAACAAGCATTAGTCAATGCTGAATGTTTGCTTGCTGGCATTGGCAGTGGTAGTGTGGAAGTTACAGAGCTGCGTAATAGGAATGGCAGTGAAGTATTGAACTGAAGCCAACCCCACCACCACCCTGCAGAGAGTGACAGGCATTGGGGTGTGCCTTTGGGTCTTCAGGCATAACGGCCATGCCATTTCGCCACATCCCACCCTGCAGACACTGACAAGTGTCGCGGTGTGCCTTGGGGTCTTTGGCCCTTATGCGCACCCATTCCTTCAGGACAACTGAGATGGGTGCGTATAGAGAATGGGTGAACTTCTAGGGTCCAGTAAGAGTCCAAGGCATACCTTGATGCCTCTCACTGGCTGCAGGGTGTAGAATGGTATGAGCATTACAGGCAAGAATCCCAAGTCACACCCCTGATGCCTGTCATTCTCTACGGGGTTGGGCGTTATGGTTGGAAACCTAATACCTCAGGCATTCGTTGGTATTTTCACTCCAAATTTTCAACATGTTTTCTTTGTGACCCCACCTCATGAACAGTGGCAATATCAGTTTGTTAGCCGATAGCTGCTTATGCACAGCGACTATGGCATTTAGCACCACAGGTACAAAAACATTCCGAACAGGATGTAAAAAATGACAGCTGTACTGTTTATGGGGAGGTGTAAAAAATGGCAATGTTGCAAATCTGCAGTAAAAATATTGAAAAACTGGTGAAGTCACGAGCTTGCATAGAAACTGTGCAACACACACCCGTAATGTAATTAGTTTAGGGACTTTTTACAGCAGATTGTCAACACAGGCATTTTGGGACCTCCGCTCATGAACAGTGTCACTGTGATTTTCTTTATCTGTCCCGAACAATGATTTCCTACAGCGACCACGCATCTCTGCGCTGAAAGTGTGAAAACACATTTCGGCCATGTTGTGAAAAATGACAGCTGTACTGTTCATAAAGAAGTGTGGAAAAATGCCACTGGTGAAAATCTGGACTGAAAATATTACAAAGTCATGAACTTACGATCAATGGTCACTCGTAACGCAGTCATTTTATGGACTTTTTTATCACCAAATTTTCAACATAGCCATTTTAAGACCTCTGCTCATGAACAGTGTCAACTGTGATTTTCTTAATCTGTCCCATACAGTGATTTCACACACCGACTGCACCATTGTGCACTACATGGGCGGAAACACATTTTGGGCAAGATGTGAAAAATGGCAGCTGTACTGTTCATAAGGAAGTGTGAAAAATGTCACTGGTGAAAATCTGGACTGAAAATATTACAAAGTCATGAACTTTCGACGTATCAATGGTCACTAATGCTTGCAGTCATTTTATGGACTTTTTATCACCAAATTTTCAACATAGCCATTTTAAGACCTCTGCTCATGAACAGTGTCACTGTGATTTTCTTAATGTGTCCCATACATTGATTTCGCACACCGACTGCGCCATTGTGCAATACATGGGCGGAAACACATTTTGGGCAAGATGTGAAAAATGACAACTGTACTGCTCATAAGGGTGTGTGGTAAATGGCAATGTTGAAAATCTAGAGTGAAAATATTGAAAATTTGATCAATTGCAAGCTGCGGTGAGAAACCGCTAACACATCCACAGAAACAGTCGATGGAATTTTCGCACCACCAAATGGGTTTTGAGAGCCCATCTTGCCATGAACACTGGCAGTGTTGTTCATTAATTGGTCCCTAAAGGTGATTTCGCGCAGTGACTGCAAAATCACCTTCGGGCCCAAATAATCCATGACACTGACAGCATTCATGAGAAGGGGTCCCAAAACCCCATGTTGAAAATTTGGTGCAAAATCCAAAAATGCCTGAGATATGCAGCAAAGTTGAAAAACCCTAGCTATCCCATTATACAGCTAACCAGCATTTCCTCAGTTCAAGCGTCTGGCTTTGAAGAGTGCAGATGTGTTCCCGGTCCACCAAGATGGTCGGTGCGGTCAGAGGTAGGTATGAGGTGAAGGGGCGTGTGGGGAGGCAGGGTGCGAGTGGGTGGGTGCGGTTGTGAGGGGCAGGGAGAAGTGCCGAGGACAGGTTTTTTTTTTTTTTTTAAATGATGACGTGACATTTGCCACGCTGTGGTGGCTCCCAGCATGGCACAAGGATGGCTGGTTGGGGGGCTGAGCCAGCGGGGACTGGGCACTGCCGTCGGCCATAGCATCTGTTGCCACGCTGGTGTGGGCTTCCAGCGTGGCATCCTGTACTCCCAGGGGGGAGGACAGTGGAGCTGACGGGGGATTGGGCACCCCCGTCGGCTATACGGTGAGTTGCCATGCTGGGGTGGGCACCCAATGTAGCATGTGGAAGGCTTTTGGGGGAGTGCAGCACAGCTGATGGGGATTAGGGAACCCCGCCTATACAGTGTGTGCATGGGTGGGGGTGTGTGTGTGTGTGTGTGTGTGTGTGTGTGTGTGCTGGGGAGCTGCTGATGAGCAGGGTGACATCTTATCGCTGCTCACCGAAGCCGTAATTTCCCTTTCTCAACTGTGTACTCCACTGCATTTTGGAGCTGTCATAGACCACTCGAGCAGGCATTGGAGAACTGCGGCTGTGCCTGCAAACACACTGCCTGAATTAGAGGGCTGCCACACCTCTGAAAACTCGGATGATGGCACTATGTTTCTTGCACATGCGTGCAAGCAAACATAAAAATGGAATTTTATTAGAATGGAATCTGGCTATCCTGTTTAGCCAATCACTGGAAACAGGGGAGGTACCCAAAGACTGGAGGACAGCAGATGTAGTCCCCTTATACAAAAGTGGGAACAAAGAGGAAGCAGGGAACTACAGACCAGTCAGCCTCACCTCGGTAGTGGGGAAGATCATGGAAGCACTACTGAAGGAGAGATTGGTGGAACATCTTGTTGTCAATGGACTACAGGACCCAAGGCAGCATGGTTTCACCAGGGGGAGGTCATGTCAGACCAACCTCATTGAATTTTTGACTGGGTGACTAGGGAGGTGGATCAGGGAGGCAGTGGACATGGTCTATCTGGACTTCAGCAAGGCCTTTGACACTGTGCCACATAGAAGACTTACACAAACTGGGGAATATGGGTGTGGGCAGGACAGTAGTGTGGTGGGTAGGTAACTGGCTGGGTGGCAGGATACAGAGGGTGGTGGTAAATGGCTGTCACTCCACAGAGGGAAGAGTGACCAGTGGGGTACCACAGGGATCAGTGCTGGGACCGGTCCTATTCAACATCTTCATCAGTGACATGGCGCAGGACCTAGAAGGCAGAATTTCACTGTTCGCTGATGACACAAAGCTCCGTAATAGAGTAGACACACCAGAGGGTGTAGACAGAATGAGAAGTGACCTGCAGAAACTTGAAAATGGTCAGGGTTTGGCAGTTGAAATTCAATGCAAAGAAGTGCAAGATAATGCATATGGGGCACAAAACCTTGCACAATATATCAGTTGGGGGATGAGGATATAGCATGCACCAAGCAGGAAAGGGATCTTGGGGTTATCATCTCTGATGACCTCAAGGTAGGGAAACAGTGTGACAAGGCAGGTAAAGCAAATAGGATGCTGGGATGTATAGGCAGGGCATTACCAGCAGGAAAAGGGAGGACATAATCTGCTATACAAGACACTAGTGAGGCCCCACCTGAGTACAGTGTACAGTTCTGGAGACCATACCTACGTAAGGACATAGACAGGGTGGAGAAGGTTCAGAGGAGGGCAACAAAGATGGTGCATGGATTGCATCACAAGTCCTATGAAGACAGGTTGAAGGAACTGAACATGTACTCCCTGGAGGAGAGGAGGGAGAGAGGGATATGATGGAGACATACAAGTATCTTACAAGGAGGAACAGGGTGCAGGAAAACACTATTTTTAAGCAAAAGATGTTCCAGGACTAGAGGGCATGGGATGAAGTTGGAGGAGGACGATTCAGAGGAAACATGAGAGAGAATTCTTCACAGAACGGTGGTGGACAAGTGGAACACCTGCCGGAGGAAGTGGTGGGGGCTGAAACAATCACGGGATTTAAGAATGCATGGGATAGACATAAAGGAATTCTGGAGGTCAGGGGTAAGGTGCAACAGACTTCTAGGAAAACAAACTGAACTTACAAGCTCTAATGGGCAGACTGGGTGGGCCATAGGCCCTTATCTGCTGACACTGTCTATATATCTATGTATCTATGAATTGTCATTGTGAATATCCACTTTCTAACTGGATTCCAGCAAAAGGTATCTGGTATGTTGATCTTTTTAAGTCCAGCTGCCAGTAACTTGTAGCCTTCTTTTATTCATGGGAAAGGGTACAACATTGAGCCAGTGACTCATTTATACTGGTTATTGTCACTGTCCTGTAATTTACACCCCCCACCTCCAAACAGGTACTCATCCGTTTCTTTTCTTCCTTCTTCCCTTTCTTTAGTTGTCATGAATTCTTTCACACTTCTTTATTGCCTTTGCTAATGAGGACAGTGACACCTGTTGTTTGGTAGGAATAGTTCTTCAGTCACCCTCCCGAGTACTCATCCCAAAGTGCTTGTCTGTCAAAAGGGGAAAGTAGGCACTGGAAGAAATGGAAGAAAAACAGTGGGGCACCCATTACTTTCATTGCAATAAATACAATCATTATTATTGGGCAGGATGTTACTAAGTCCGTCCTGCTGATACTTTCATGTCAACAAATAGAATCTTCTTTATTGGGTGTGGGGTGCTTTTAAGTTAAACAAGTCTGTCCTGAAGCCCTACCTTATTCTAGTTCCATGCACAACTTCATTTTTATGATGTTGCATTTTATGTACCCCTTTTGGTGAAGTTTTTTAGCGATTTTGTTTTTCTTCTCCTCCACAGATTCCTCCTATGAATGCCCCCCACCCCTGATTAATTTGGAACAACACAACTGCACCCTTTCTTTGGGTGCTTCCTGGTCTACCATCGGATGGCTAGCTAGCTAGACCATAGACAGACACACCGGACTCATAAATATCTTTCATTTTTCAGTTTATTTATTCTGAATAGCACAACTCTGATACATCATTATATTTCCAGTGCACTCACACTTCAAACATTTCACATCTGGGAAGACTGAACCAGTGGGAGGATACATGATTTTATGGTAAGTAAGTGAATCTGGTGGGATCTTACTGTTATCCATCCTATCAGGAAGAAGTGACCCAGAATACAAATAGCAGTGGCTACTTTATCTGAATATTGTATCCACATAAAGAGCAGCATACTTTATTATCCCCCCAAAAAAAAGCAAATTCATGCACAAAACTGACACTATCTGCGGTATCCTAATTCAAGCATCGTTTAATCTATAATAAATCTGGATATGGATAATTAATTACAGATCTGGAACATATTATTCAGAACTTTTGGCCCACAGCTGGTTTACCCTGGATAATATTAATCAGCACCAGATAACCAAGGTGTCCTCTAAGGCGTGCATGCAGCAGTTACAGCACTATCAGAGCAACTCTGTTTACAGGTAGGAGACCTGTAGTATGAAGAACTGACTAAAAGTGTGTGTGCCACGCAATTTCACAGATACACTTTTTTAAAGTAAACAAAATGTAAACTTTTACTGGGCCTTACTTTAAAATGTTTGCCCGTTGCCTCATGGTAATTCTTTGAAATGTGGTAGGCTTGGATTCTTTCATGAGCCACCTGTGTCTGCTCCATGCTGTTAGTTATATTTATATGTAGTATCCCAGGAGGCATTTAGCATGACTGAAGGAGTCCTCTGTATCATTTAGCTGTCACTCAAGTTATAAATGGGTTCAGCTGAGCCTGAGAGATGCACGAAAAAAATGGGAGCCTGGAAATGAAACTGGAGTATGTCGATGCAGAGATTTGTTTAAAACACTGCCCAAGCTTTTTCAGGACACATGCAGCATAATTCCTGTTTTTTCTGCATTACCGATCAGGAGGGGTACATATAACTCTGATCTCTGCCCACTTCTGGCTCGTGGAGGCCAAGCAGCTTACAGAAGTGATGTGCTGCATCACTCTGCTGAAAAGGAGTTGGTCACACAGTTCAAAAGGCCCCCATCAGCCTGTCCACTGAGTTTCTCCTAGGTTCACGTCCATGCTTTTTGCTGATGTGGTAGCAGATTAGCATAGCACAAGTTCACTGAAGGATGAAGTCAAGATGGGGATAAAGTATGTAGGAAGTACATGGGTGTACCTATATTTTAATCTGCTTCCTTTTGGCTTGCTTTTACAGAATGTCGGGGCGGTGTACGTAAGAAGGGGAAAGTCATGCTGGAAACTGCACTCCTTCATTTAGTCACTGACTAGGTACATGGCCGGCTGCTGAAGTTTAGCAGATGACCTCACTCTGATGAATTCAGTCTTTGTGAAGGACATGTTTGAGCTTGAACTGGAGACCAAAGCCTTCAGCTGATTTACCCAGGCCACTTATAGAGAGAGTAAATGAAAGTCAGGCTCTCCCAGAGCTGACACAGACCTGGATGGCCAGCTGTCTTAGGGTGTGAGGAAGTCTGCCAGGTGTGGTATGTAGTATTATAAGTCAGGGCAGTGGGGAGAACAACTCTGTTTTTACTTTTGTTTTTGGAGAAGGGAAGCCAGAAAGCATAGGCAAGTTTTGCTTGATTTGATTCATTCATCCAGCTTGAAAAAGGGCACATTGAAGCAGACCTTGTACCACAGTGAAGCCCTACAGCATATAAATGCATACAGTGACAAGGATGGGACCAGTAAACAGAATCATACATAAAGTGCTTGTCATATTAAAATATCCATCTAATTATCTACTTATGAGGCACAAGGGAGACACAACGGACATGAGAATACAAGTATGGAGGTATGGCCAGACATGCAGGTACAGCTAGGTGTAGAGGTGTAGGTTTACATAATAAGATTACTAGTGGTGGGCACAATACATTTAGTATTAAAGAGGATGATATGAATCTAGTTTAGCTGTTTATTGGTATTTAGTGTTAAAGGAGTACTACAGTCAAAATTTGCAAAAGCATTTATTTATTTATTTTTATTTATGACTTTGATAACCAGGTAAATACACCGATCCCAGGGACCATTTTCAGGCATGACCCAGGCAATGACAAAGGCAACTAGAGGCAAACGAAAGCAAAATACAATAGACCATGGAAGACCAGTTAACACAATGATCAAAGTGATAGAAGAGAATACAACAATGGACCGTAACTTTATGAGGTATAGAAACTTAAATTCAAAGGCAAAAATACATAATAACAGTGAAACAGCTAAAAATACAAAGTGTCTCATAACCATGGCAGACTAGTAGGGGAGGGAGGGGTAATGTGAACACTACCCAGAAAAGCACTAGCAGCATTACTCACTAAGAGCCAGTCATTGTGGCGGGATTTGAACAGGCCATGGGTGTCCAGGGAGTGGAGCTCAGTTGGCAACTTATTCCATGGCAAGGGGGCTGCAGCAGACTGGGCTGTCCCACCCATGTAGGTGGATACCCTGGGAATGTGGAGGGAGGATAATATTTCAGTGGAGGAAGCTGCACAAGGTTCTGATTTTGAAAAGTGCTGTGAGAGGGGGACTCTTGGCTGGTGCGGACAGCATTATCAACCAAGCTGCAAAGGGTGAAGTCAAAGTGGCCTTGGAGTGGGAGCCACCCTGGTGACTGATAAAGGACACAATGGTGGGTGGAAAAAGCAGCCAGTAAGGTGAAGTGACAAGCACTATTCTAGGCAGTGAAAAGTTTGGCAGTGAAGGAAGAGGATGACCTAGCGTAGATGGTAGAATAGTAATCAAGTATAGGGAGTAGGTTCCCCTGGACAATGCTAAGCCAAGCCTCCAGGGTGAGGTAGTACCTAAATCTGTAGGCTGCACCCAGCTTTTGGTGTATCCTGTGAACTACTGAGTTAATGTGCTCAGAAAAGGAGAGGGACGGATCAAGCAGGACACCTAGATACTTGAAGGTATCAACATTTTCTAGCACCTGGTGATCCAGGGAGACTGTGTTGAGAAAGGAGCAAGATATGAGCTTGGCAAGAAGGGGGCTCTGACCCAAACAGCATGGACTTTGTTTTCTTGACATTTACCAGGAAGAGGTTGGCTACAAACCAGTTATGGGCAGCTCCATAGTTTTGGGTGAGGATGGAAGAAATGTGGGAGAGGTATTTATCGCTGGAAAAAAAGGACAAGGTCATCCGCATAGAGGAGGGAGTGACTGGTAAGACTGTCAGAGGGAAGGGAATTTATAAATAAGGAGAAAAGCAGGGGACCCAGAATGGAACCCCGAGGGACACTGGTTGAGACAGGCAGGGTAGGGGAACAAGTGTGGCCTACACAGATAAATTGGTATCGATTTGAGAGTAGCTCAGGAACCAGTTAGATGCGTGGGAACAGCCAAGGAGATGTATTTTTGTGAGGAAGAGGGCGTGATTTATCAAGTCAAAAGTCTTGAAAAGGTCAATGAAAACTGCACCTGTGGCTTGTCCATTGTCCATGTTCCTGAGGATGTGGTCAGTCAGCTGAGCAAGGGCAGTGGAGGTACTATGGTTCTTGCGAAAGCTATGTTGCTGGCTACAGAAGTGGTTATACTTTGCAATGTGTTCAGTAACCTGATGGTGGAGAACTTTCTTGAGGATCTTAGTTAGGCAGGGAAGGATGGAGATAGGCCTGTAGTTGTTAGTGGAGAGGTGGTCGCCAGCTTTGAAAATGGGGATCACTTTGGCAATCTTCCATGGGTCCAGCATGGTACAGGTAGATAGGGCAAGGTTAAATATAAAGATGAGGAACTTGACAATGGCAGGGGAAATGAGCCTGAGGAAGATGGGGAAGAGGCTGTCGGACCTGAGGGAGTCTTAGTTAGAGAGGCATTATTTAGTTAGTTAGTTAGTTAGTGTTTGACCGGGTAAGTGCACTAGACAAATCCTGCCTATTTTCAGGCACGACCCGTGGGAAGGGGATACAGATGAATGCCAACTGACCTTGAACCAGATTAAGCTGTTGTTGGTATTTTTAGTGAATGAGGGAAATTTGGCCAGGACACTGGGGAAATTCCCCTAGTCTTTTCAATAAGTGCCATGAGATCTTTAACATCCACCTGAACTACCACCAATCCAGGCAGATGGGACCTTGGTTTAATGTCTCATCCGAAAGATGGCACCTCAGAAGTGCAGCACCCCTCTCATGCTGCACTGCAGTGTCAGTACTGGGATATTAACCCCAAGTGCCAGATGTGGGAACTGAACCTACAGCCCTCTGATCTCCCAGCCTCAGAGGCAAGTGTGCTACCTACTGAGCCACTGACACTGACAAAACTTGTTTACAAGTGCAACCTGGGAGCACAAGGAAGTTAAGTGACTTGCTCAGGGTCACACAGTATGCAAGTGGGGGCTGTGGGATTCAAACCCAGTTCTTCAGATTTGCAGCTCACAGCCTTAAACCACTGCGCTGTACTGCCTCCTCATAAAGCTTACAGGTATCAATAAGGGAGATGGCCTTGAAATAAAAAAGGGGGGATGCAGGAAGGGGACCTAGGGAGGGAGAAGTTGATTTGTGGGTTAGGGGTGGTTGGCTGATCCACTAGGCTGGCCACTCAGGAGCTTGGAGAGAAATGCTGAAAGGTCAGTGAATTTATCTTTGAAAGCCCAGGCCACTTCCAGAGGGTTAGTCAGCAGGCCAGAGGAGGAATTTAGCTGCAGGGCAAACTTGCCAGTTTGGGGGGTTAGAAGGGAGCTGATGGATTCCCAGAATTTCCTAGGGTCACCAAAGCTTTCCTTATGAAGGTTATAGAAACAGCTCTGCTTCAGGGATTTAGCCTAGTGTTTGCACTGGTTTCTTCAGCACCTGTAGGCATCTCAGAGGGCAGGGGAGAGGGATGCCTTGAAGGCTGTCTGAGCATGATCTCTATCCTTCATGTGGGAGAGTAGATCTTTAGCGATCCAGCAGGAGCAACCACCTCGGACCTGTCTTGTAGTGAGAGGGAAATGCTGTTCTTGTAGGACCAGCAAGGTCTGTGTGAAAGAAGTTACTGCTAAGGACACGTCTGTGATGCAGTAGAGTGCAGATCAGTCCAACGACCATGTTTCACCATGGAGGAGGGAGGTGTCTGAGCTGTGGGAATTTCAAATGGACAGGTATTTGGGGGAAGGGGTGGTCTTGGTTGACCAGAGGATAAACATGGGGGAGTGGTCACTGATAAAGCCTGCCATTACTCCAGCTTGAGGTACACAATTGTTCCTGTTTGTAATGATCCAGTCCAAAAAGGTTTGGGTGCCCGTAAGTGGATTTTGCCTGGTGGGTAGCATAATAGTCTGGACAGGATTGTGCTGTTTTCGAAGGCAAACATAGTCTGACTGGTGGGCACTCAACCAGTTTAAGTTGAAATCACCAAGAAGAGTCATGTCTCTAGTGGGGGAGAGTGAGCTGAAACCAGATAGAAAGTTGCTTAGACCCTCCGATCCTGCAGTTGGAAGGTTGTAGCAGCAACCAATGTACAGTTTCTTTGTGGAGCCCAAGGTTAGCTTGGAGAGGAGCCATTTGCTGGGGGGAGGTGGGATCAGAGCAGAGGACAATAGTAGCAGAGAGGGGTTCCCTGTGGAACAATGCTATGCCTCCACCCTTCTTTTTGCCGGGCTTGTCTAGGCGCAGGGAAGAGTACCCAGGTAGCTGATACATGGCATCTGATAGGTGAGGCTTTAACCAGGTTTCTGAGAGTCCCAGCACACGGGGCAGGTCGGAAAACTTAGAAGGAAGGCTGCAGATATTGATATGTGCAATTTTTAACCCTGTGGCATTTGCCCAGGTGCTAGTGGAGGAGGTAATACAGGAGTTGGGTGGACCCGGGTTACACTTTTGACATATGTTTTGCTGAGTGTTTTGATTTGTGTGTATAGCCCTGGTGTCTCCTTACATTTGTTTGCTATTAAGAGTTATTTCTAAATTAGCCTGCTAATTATATGGTAGTTTTATGGCCCCAGGGAGCTCCATCTTAGTGAGGTTTATAGCTCTTGTTTTTCCTACAATGCTTCCTGCCCCATGTGACAGTGATGCATTCGGGACTACTGATTCAGAAAGTCCTAGAGACAGAAACCCAATGTTCTGGCCTCCGCTATATAGCTCCAATTCAATATTTTTGTTTCCTATGTGTGTGTGTGTCGGGTCTATCCAGCAGGAATATATGCTCAGCTTTTAAATCTTTTTATTTCATACAACTACACACAGCCACAAAAAGCACACAATTCAGCTCAGATCATCATTTCTAGGGCTGGGCAGACTGTTCCACCATAAATCTGAACTCCTCCCCAATCCGTCACTTACCCACGGACTTGGACCAAAACAGATTTTGCCAAAAAAGTCTAGTTCTGCATCCATGGTAAACAAATCCACCCCACTTCCCAGTCACACGTCATGCTCAGCACAGGCAGCCTTACACATCCAGTTAGCACGGGAGTTTCTCCTGTGTCATGTGACACTAGGAAGTCAAAAAAAAAAAAAATGCCGTAAGTGCACCACCCAGTGCAGCAAAGAGAGAGCTGAGTGAAGAGAAGGCTGCTCTCTGATGGGAATGGCAAGAACTTAATGGTGCAGATGGGCAGATGAGCCCAAACCACAAAAAAAAAAAAAAAAAAAAAAATGGAACTTTGTGCAGTGACAGACAGTGCTGCTGCCAAAAGTGTCAGGAATAAGAGGGGACTGGAGAGAGATCCTAGCCAAGGGGTGGGGTAGTAGAGAGAGAGAGAGAGACTGAGACGAGCCCACAAAGAAAAGTCAAACTCGTGAGAGGAAAACTGTGACAAAAAAATATTTTTTTGTAGCACATGCCCCCAAAAATGGTTGAATGCAGTCTAGTGTTGCTGCCTATAATACTACTGGACACAGCAGAGGGCAAGCAATTGCTGCAAAACTAGGAAAAAAAATACTGCTGAAGAAACAATTTGAAAAACTACAAGTTGCCAAATTAATGAAAACAATCACGGTTTGCCATACTGTAGGTCATGGTCACAGGTACTGCTGGCTGGGGGTAGTACAGGGGAAGGCAAAGCAAAGTAATCATTATGCTGCCATGGGCCATGGTCATGGGTGGTGCAGTGCTGCTGGCTGGATAGTCCGGGGAAGGCAAAGCAAAACAATTACTAAGGTGCCATAGGTCACGGTCACAAGTGGTACAGTGCTGCTGGCTGGGTAGTCCAGGAGAAGACAAAACCATCAGTAATTAAAATACATACAGGTTGCCATAGGTCATGCTCATGGGTGGTCCCGTTATCCAGGGGAAGGCAAAGCAGTCATTTATTAAAAAAAAAAAAAAACACAATTCTACAATGAAAAAAATACATATTTGGCAGCTAAAGGAAGAAAGAAATATAAATTCCATACATGCTGTTTTTTTTCTTATTCATTGCTTTGAGAGTTGACTACTGCAACTATAAACAACACGCCGCCCAATAAAAATATACAAGTATCATCATCAGTCATATTCCTTACTTTTCAATTTGTTCCCTATCATCAATAACAACAATTCACCACTATACCAGTGTGCTGTGCTCTAGTTATCTGCATCACCAATTTATATTTCAAGGCTGTAGTAGCAAAACATTGTTGCGTTGCTGAATACAGTCATTCACTAACAGTGACAGTAGGGCTCAGAGTCACTTTTAGTGAGCTGAGAAGGCAGGGTACTGATCATTTGGACCTGTAGGTGTGGGAGTTGAAAAATACAAAAAAGAAAAAAAAATGATAAATGTTCAGGCAAACTCTTAAGTGTCACGTAGGCACTGCAGCTTTAGGCAAAAAAAAGGAGGGCCAAAGGACAGGCTAAATGATCATCCTACACAAGGCCAACAAAATCGAACCCTCTAAAGTGTTTCTGGTAAATTTTAAAGTGTCATCTTCTAAGTGAATGAGCCCAGTAAAGGTGCATCTGCTCAATCAGTCCCCCCAAAAAAAAGGTTCTTAAGTTTAAAAAAAAAAAAAAAAAAAAAAAAAAAAGGTTGGGACACCATCCATAGAGGCACTCCTAGGTATAGAACAGTTGCATACTGTGCAACTGTTAGTTTCTCAACATCTGATTCTTCTGAGGCTGAGGCCTATGAGGGTAAAGATGATGAAGGAAGCAATGATAGAGTAGGTTTACCCCCAGGAGATGGAATTGCAAATGAAGAAGAAGTAGAAGCAAATGTTTCTAATTCTGTGGTTGAGGAGGAGGAGGACAGTGGGTTAGAGGAAGGGAATAAATTTCAACAGGAAGAGGACCAAGAAAAATCTGTAACACACAAAAACTAAAGTGACTGAGCTGTAGTGCCTACTCACTGGCAACAAAACTAAAAAGATATATTTTGTTTGGTCATGCTTCTCCATTAGTGCTTCTAATGAGTTGGTGGCAACATGTGTTATTTGTAAACGGGCACTCAGCAGGGGTAAAAAGAAAGGCATGTCTGGAACCTCAGCACTGAAAAGGCACCTAGTCAGATGTCATAACGTTAATGAGAAATCCTTTTTTGAGAACAGAAGAAAAAGTGACAGTGATGATGGCTCACTACACTCAGGTGTAACTTCAATAGATGAAGGCTGTGGCTGCCCCCACAGCAATACCAAAAATAACTGCCAGCATTTCCATCAAGTCAAAAAAAACTCTGAATCCTACTGTTACTAATTATGGCCATATGTTGAGAAGCCTCCCTCCTTCAAGGAAACAGCATACCATCTCAACCACATGGACATAAAGTCAAATATCCCTTGATCCACCCTGTTGCTGTTAAAATAACAAAGAAAATTTCAGAGCTGATAGCCATTGACTTGTTACCATATAACGCTGTTAAACATATAGGAATCGGGTGGCTGCTTGAGTACTTCAAACCTCTATATACTTTACCTTCAAGAAAATACTTCTCAACAGCAATTCCAGATCTTTACGATGTTGTATGCAAACAACTGAGACAACTTTTGTCCAGTGCTGTTGGGAGGGTGATGCATCTCACAACAGATATTTGGACAAGCTGTCAGCCTGAGCCCTTCATGTCTTTCACTGCACATTGGGCATGCTTTGATAATTGTTGTGGGGACATTAAATCTGGTTTACTTTTCTAAGAATGCTTTATTTTCCTTCTGAACATTATGTTACCCCATAACTCCTGAATGAAGTTACCCCAGAGTGTAGTGAGCAATCATCACTGTGACTTTTTCTTCTGTTATCAAAACAGGATTTCTCAATACAGTATCAATGAGGAGCTCAAACAACCAATATAGCAGTGGTTCATGTCACAGGGACTGTTGATTGGCTTTATTGTTGCAGACAATGGGTCAAATATAAGAAAGGCCTTGGAGGAGGGGGGCTTTGTTCATATCCCCTGCTTTGCACACTGCTTGAATTTAATAGTTCACAGTTTTCTTGATGAGGACATTGACCTTAAGGTTCTTGATTGCACTGCTAAAAGAATCCGTACTCCTTTCAATCACTTAAGCAAAGCCAGTCACTTCTTTGAACAGCAGAAGCACAATTTACCTTTGTACATACTGATCCAAGACATTTATGCTAGGTGGAATTCAACATACCTAATGTTCCAAAGGCTGCTGGAACAAAACAAAATCTGTCAAACAGTGCACCCTAGGAATAAAAAATTGGCAATGCAGACATCTATGTTACTCCATCACAGTGGGTCATGCTGGAGTTTGTAATTTTACTCCACAAGCCATTTGAGGAAATTACCAAAGAGGTGAGTGCATACACAACAACTCTGAGCCAGGTGATACCCTTAATAAAAATGTTTACATTTAGATTAAATCTAATTAGGTAACATTTAAAGAACACTGACAATTCCATCACACATGTTGCCTGTGTTGCTGCAGGTTGCCCACCAAAAAAAAAAAAAAAAAAAAAAATCACAAGACAAATGATCAAAAATGTTGAAGATGAAAAACTATGTAAAATGCTTCAGTCAGAGCACTACATTAAAGCAACTGTCTTGGACCCGCAATACAAATTAATGCAACTATTGAGTGATGCTGGCACTTCTTTAGAGGTAAACAAGAAATAATTGAAGTGCATGCTGTCATGGAATGGCGTACACCATCAGATTCACAGTCTTTGTCACAACATGGCACAGCATCAAGCAGCCCCTCCTCTGGTACTCTATCTTTTTTCCCTTGTCCTTTTTTGGCCACTGCAGCAGGATCTTCTTCTTCACCACCATTTAAAAATAGCAGCACTGTCCCACCCTGTTCAGCTTCTGATCTCTGGAGTCACTTACAAGATGTAATTGTAACATCTTTATCCATGTCTTCTAACACAGCCTCAGCACAGGCCATTGTTCAATTGTGCTTACGCAACTGGATGAGATATATGCTTGTGTGACTTTGATACATTGTGGCTATTCACCTCTCTATCCATGGGATATGCCACTCTCTAGGGGTATGACGCAAGGAACCCTAGAGGAGGGTCCCCCATAGGTGCCATGGGAAATTCCCTTGGATAAAGATGGCTTAGGAAGAAGCCCAAGGGAAAGAAAGATGAGCTGCTGGAGGAGGGGGGTGTGGATGGTGGGGCAATGAAGAGATGAATTGTGGAATAGTCCAGGAGGAGTGGTCTTTTAAAGTCTGATGGGGGAGTGACGTAGTTGCTCCACCCATTGAACCGCAGGAGTAAAGCCTTCCCATTCAATAGTGCTTACACAACTGGATGACATGTATGCTTGTGTGACTTTGATACATTGTGGTTATTCACCTCTCTATCTGTGGGCTATACCATCCTGTAGGGGTGTGATGCATGGAACCCTAGAGGAGGACTCCCGCCATAGGTGCCGCAGGAAACTCCCTTGGCTAAAGGTAGCTTAGGAAGAAGCCCAAAAAGAATACTTAAAATGTTGTGATATCTTGGCAGAAGACACCAGGAGAAAGGACTGCTGTGTGACTGGACTTCTCTGCTGGGACTAAAGTAGAAGAACTTTTGTACTTGGACCTTTAATTTAGGGTAAAAAAAAAAACAACTAACATACAAAACAAAAAAAAAAGTGTGTGTGTGTGTTCTTTCTGAGTTAACTGAACTGAATGGGTATCTGAACAGTTATAGGTGTAAATATCAGGTGATTGAAAGGACTTAACTGCTGTGAGGTTTAAATTACTGGTAGAAAGATCTAGTAAGTAGGGGAGTGGCTTAGCTAGAAGGAAGCATTTAAAGACTGCCTTAGAAAGATTCTGCTAATATCTTGGCAGAAGACACCAGGAGAAAGGACTGCTGTGTGACTGGCTTCTCTGCTGGGACTATATTGCCCTCCTTCCCTCCCCTCCACCCAAAGCTAGTTCTATTTTTATAGGCACAGGATTTGACTGACAACAGGAACTTCCTGTTTGGGAGCAGGAAGTGAGTAATCCCAGAACCTCCAAAGACCCACCATCCTAGAAGGGCAGGAGTAGCTCTCCGGCCCCCTCTAGCTGATGGAGGTCTGCCTCTGAGCAAGTAAGTGGTCCACTGAGAAATATAGGATATTCTTGTCTCAGAACAGGACAATCAGGAGCTTAAAGGGCACAGGAGAAAGTAAGGGAGGGGAGAGGAGAGGAGGGGAGGGGAGGAGAGGAGAAGGAGAGAAGGAGAGAGAGAGAAAAGAGTAAGGATTGAAAACAGTTAAGGGCCAGAAATAAGACCTGATTGAGTGGTGCAGTGGCTGTGAGCAGCAGTCTCTCCGGGAGACATTCTGGAGGATGCGGTGTTGTCCCATCTGCAGGCACCTCTCTGGGCTGAGGGAGGAGGTTGCTCATCTCCAGGCTGAGTTGACCAGGATTTGTGGGACCTCCTCTTCCATCCAGGGACCACCAGTGCCACTGCCTTGCTTCAGAGGTTGCCAAGAAAGAGGATCAGTTGGACCACAGTGGGCTTAGGGAGGGAGGGTGGTGGAACAGAGGCACATCCACTCAATTGTCCTCTCCACAATTCCTATGCCATTCTGGCAAAGTTTGGTTCCTCTATGGGCACCCCGCGGTGGAGACCAAGGAGGATGTTGGGAACCTCCACAAAGGAGACCCACAGGAGGGTGGCAGGGGACCCTGCAGGGAAGGAAACAACTCTGGTGGGGAGACTCCATTGTTAGGAAGGTAGAACTTTGGGAGGAAGGGGAGAGGTAGAGGTGCCTGCCTGGCACCATGGCTTGAGGGACAGGGAGCGAATCCTCAGGATTGCCGAGCAGCTGCACAGGGAGGGAGCTGGATGTCATTGTCCACCTAGGGACAAATGACCTGGCTAAGAAAGGATTAGAGAAGTGCAGGAAGAGTTTGTGGAATTGGGGAGGGGCTTAGTCACAGTTACCGCACGTAACCTTCTCGAGGTGCTGCCCATCTATGGCATAGAGAGGCTAGGTGTTCCGTGACTATGATTCAATCAGTGATTGAAAAACTAGTGTGGAGCTCAGGGATTTGGCTTCATTGGGGACTGGGGGTCCACCTGGAGTGATGCAAGCCTATACTGGCATGATGGGCTGCATCTGTCCGGGAGGGGAACCAGGATCCTAGGTGATAGGTTTAAATGCTTCATTGGCAAGCTTTTAAACTAGCCAAGGGGGGAGGCACTGGAAAGGAGCAGGGAAATCCTAGACCCCCCAAATAATCACGGTAGTAAGTGCGGCAAACACCAACATAGAGGTATCGATAGGGAGAAGGGCAGGGGTAAATGGAGAAAGCGACAAAGGCAAGAAGGACAGGGATGGGACAAAAGGGAGTAAGGCCAACAGGAAATGGAGGGTAATGAGTACCAATGCCCGTAGTCTGGGCAACAAGCTCCCTGAGCTGGTGGCCTTGATGGAAGAGGGATGCCTGTACATCGCAGCAGTCACAGAAACATGGTACACAGAGAACCATGACTGGGATGTTAACATACCAGGGTACATAACCTACAGGAGAGACAGGCAGGGGAGGAGTAGCTCTCATGTAAAGGAAGGGATAAAAGCAACTGAACAAAAGAGTAAACAGGAGGAAAGGAGGCACTGGGGTCACCTTGGAGACTGAAAGGGCACCAAAATCCGCACAGGGGTTAGGTACTGACCCCATGTCGGGGGAGGAATGGACAAGGATATGATAGAAGGCATTCTTAGAATGGCAGAGAAAGGGAGATACTATTGATGGGAGACCTGAATATGCCAGATGTTAACTGGAGCACATTTGCTGCAGCCACATCCAAGAGCAGGGCCATTCTTGATGCCCTACAGGTGGCAGGCATTAGACAGCTAGTTTCAGAACCCACTGTGAGGGAGCAATCTTAGACCTAATACTCTCAAATGGGGCAGTGGAGGATCTCAGATCTAGAAGTGGGTTGCCATCTGGGGACAAGTGACCATCAAACAGTGTGGTTCACGTTAAACTCAGCTACAGAGTCAAGCCATACAAAAGTGAGGGTACTGGACTTTAGGAGAGCTGACTTTGCAAGATGGGAGAGTGCTCAGAAAGCACTAGCAAACAGGCTAGAAGGAGGTGTGAGCAACAATGGGGAATCATCAGAACTGCCATCACAGAGGCAACAAGCCTTTGTGTGAAGCAAATAAATCAAAACGAAAGAAAAAGCCACTATGGTTCTCAAAAGAGGTGGCTGTGAAAGTCAGAAAGAAAAGATAGCATTCCGAAGTATAAGGAAACACAGAAGGAGCAGGACAGAGAGCTGTACCAGTTAAGGCAGAAGGAAGCAGGAGGGAAGTCAGAATAGCAAAGGCCCAAACTGAGGAAAAGATGGCCAACTCAGTTAAGAAGGGGATAAAACCTTTTATAGGTACATCTGAGCGAGAGAGACAAAGGGAGGGATAGTGAGGCTGAATAGAATGAACCGTGGGTGGGTAGAGGGGACAGTGAAAAGCAGGGATACTGAATGAATATTTCTGCTCAGTATTCACAAAGAGGAGGGGAAGTGCCTAATCCAATTAACAGAAGCACTCTTGATAGGGGTCGATCCCAGACGCTTAATAGAAGAAAGGGTTCTGCAAGAACTCCTAAAACTGAAGGTGGACAAAGCAATGGGTCCTGATGGAATTCACCCCAGAATTTAAAAGAATTAAGGGAGGAACTAGTGAAACCACTGGCTACTCTTTTAATAAATCATGGAGGATGGTGTGGTACCTGAGGACTGGAGGAGGAGGATGTGATTCCCCTTCACAAAAGTGGGACCAAGACAGGCAGGAAACTACAGACCTGTCAGTCTGACCTCTGTGGTAGGGAAAGTGAGGAGTCACTTGAAGGAAAGAATAGTTGAGTACCTAGAAGCCAGTGGAGCACAGGACCCAAGGCAGCATGGATTCACAGCGGAAGGTCATGTCAGACGAATCTAATAGATTTCTTTGACTGGGTGACCAAAGTAGTAGACCAGGGAGGGGCTGTGGACATGGCCTACCTAGACTTTAGCAAGGCATTTGACACAGTCCCACACAAAAAAATTAATAGTCAAATTAACCAGCCTGGGAGTGGGTCCCAGGGTGGTAGCCTGGGTAAAACAGTGGCTGCACAACAGGACACAGAAGGTAATTGTAAATGGAGTCCACTTTGAAGAAAGAGGTTACTAGTGGGGTACTGCAGGGTTCAGTATTGGGTCCAGTCCTTTTTAATGTCTTCATCAGTGACATTGCAGAGGGACTGGAAGGAAAAGTATGCCTTTTTGCAGATGACACAAAGATCTGCAACAGGGTTGATAAACAAGGAGGCGTGGAAAGGATGAAAAGGGACTTGGCAAGGTTGGAGGAATGGTCAAGATGGCAGCTAGGATTCAATGCAAAGAAGTGCAAAATAATGCACCTGGGAAACAAGAACCCAGGGGAAGAATACACAACTGGTGGGGAGGTAGTAACAACAACAAAAAAGGAAAGAGACCTGGGGGTAATCATATCAGATGACCTTAATGTTAGCAAGCAATGTGAGAAGGCAGTAGGGAGGGCTGGGGGTATACTGGGATGTATAGGGAGAGGCATCAGCAGCAAAAAACAGGAAGTTGTTATCCCTCTGTACAGACAGTTGGTGAGACCCCATCTGGAGTACTGTGTCCAGTTCTGGAGACCCCATCTGCAAGGACATAGACAGGATAGAGGTAGTCCAGAGGAGGGGCAACTAAAATGGTGCAGGGTCTGCAAGAGAAGCTGTATGAGGAGAGACTAAAGGAGCTTTAATATGTATACCCTGAAGAAAGAAGGGAGAGGGGACATGATAGAAACTTTTAAGTACCTCAGTGGGATCAACAAAGTCCAAGAGGGTAGCATCTTTCAGAAAAAGAGACGTGCAAGAACAAGGGGACACAATTTAAAGATAGAAGGAGGGCAGTTCAGGGGCAATGTGAGGAAGTATTATTTCACAAAGAGGGTAGTGGATGCATGGAACAGCCTTCCTGAGGAGGTTGTGGGGTCTAAAACTGTGGGAGAATTCAAGAATGCATGGGACAGACATAAGGCAATTCTTGTGGGGGGGTAGGAAGAAATAGGCTGTTGGTTAACTAGGATCTGAGGCCTATCCTGTAGGTAGGGAAATGGGCAGACTAGATGGGCCAAGCAGTCCTTATCTGCCGTCAAAGTCTATGTTTCTATGTGTCTAGCATCGAAGAGGTGAGAAATCGTAAGATATCTAGACCAGAAAGAAATGTGACAGATATAGCTAGGAAAGGCAGGAGAATGAGAAAAGGCGAGGACAATCAACAAAAAGAAATCTGACAAGAAGCAGACGTGCGGACTTTCTAAGGAGAGAGGGAACAGCCGGGGCCACCATCCGACTCCATCCAACAGCAGAACCTAACTAAGGAACCTATGAAAGCACTAATCCTGACTAATATTATGACCATTGGCATGGAGGAGAGGAAAAAAACTCTTTGAGAAGGAAACCTCTGGGGATCCAAGGCCTAAGTCACCTTCCCTCCAGGCTGAAGGATGTTTTGATTAGGGACAGCTCTGCTACAGCAATTTAAAGTTGAGATCGAGGAAGGATGAAAAGTCCAAATTTTAGAGGAAACTCACTCTCCGTCCTTCCTAATGGACAGCTGTTGAGGGATGCGAGTGATGTCTACAACCAGAAACTTAAAAGCAAGAGAGGAAGTATGATGATGTAAAGAAGCCTTGAAGACCTGCGTGGTTTAAAGTGAGACATGAAATTAACAGTGATGGAGATGTAATGCTCCAGAGTTGGGGCATCCCAGTAGTGAAATAAAGTTTAGAGGGTTTTCAAATTCCCCAGGGGGTTCCTTTTGTTGTGCCCTGGTAGAGCGTTAGGCAGGGCCTTTTAGTAAAAAATAAATAAATGTTCTAGCCTCCCTGCTGCCTGCCTGCTCCATTCCACCCCCTCCCAGAGCAGGCAGCAGGAGAATGGGCACCCATGTGCCAGGTTCGCTGCCTCTGGCCAACGCGTGGTGCTTTTCCAAGTCACTGGCGTTTGTGTGGCGCGAGCTCGGGGTTCGAGAATCTGAACCCCGAGCGCTTTTTGAAACGGGGTTGTCATTTTTTTGGTTGTTGTCATGCTGGGCTGTGGAGTGGTAGGACCTATGGAAAGCAACGGAGACTGGGCTTACCTTAGAGTGGTTGAAGCCATCCCGTTGGCTCTGCCTGGTACCTCCTCCAGCCAACGAAGATCCCTGCTTTTCCTTGGTGCTCCTCAGTGTGTGTGGTCAAGTCGCAGGGCTGCTCGAAGATAATATAATAAAAATAAAAAAAATCAGCTGTTTATCATGGATTGGGCTGTAGCCCTGTCGTTTTATTTTAGCTTCCCTGAGTATTTTAAAAGTTAAATTCTGGTCTCCCGTCGGCAGCTCTGCCAGCCGCATCGCATCCTTATCTCTGTCGGCTGTCTTAGGCTCCTCTTGCCATCCTCCCAGCTGCCTGCACATTCCTTCCCACTGCCAGCATACCTCCCTCCTCCCCACATCGCAGCAACCCTCCAGTGGACGACGGAGCGGTGAGTCGGTGGCAGCATTTTAAGTGTGCTGGCCGCCTGTAAAGGGAGACTGTGTATTTTAATTTGAAAAGTGCAGGAGGCACAAAGAAAGGTGACCAAGCGCTGCAGGGGCATCGGGTCACTAGGACCCTGGAATTAAATATTCAATGAGGGGTGGTGGGGTTTAGCGATGCCCACAGGAGGGGCCAGCAATGCAAGGCCAGTTCAGGGCCTATTAAATATTCATGTGGAGGCGGGATTTGGGGCGGTGATTTGCCACTGAGTGACAGTAGCTCTCAGAAAGCTGCAGATTTAAAGGGCCATTCAATTAAGAGGGCAATCCAGGGCCACAGTGTGAAGCAGGGCTACCAGGCCCAATATAAAGTAGGGCACCAGACCCAGTTTTGAAAGGGCTAGTAGGCCCACTGTTGTAGGGCATCTGGCCCAAGTTTGAGGTAATTGTAGGGCATCAGGCCCGAGGTAATTGTAGGGCATCGGGCCCGAGGTAATTGTAGGGCATCGGGCCCGAGGTAATTGCAGGGCATCGGGCCAGAGGTAATTGTAGGGCATCAGGCCAGAGGTAATTGTAGGGCATCAGGCCTGAGGTAAAGCAGGGTTCCAGGGCAGTCCTAGGCCTAGTGTATTAGGGCAACCCTAGTCGAGTGGCAGGCTAAGGGTAACCTCACTAGTGTAGTAGGGCAACCCAGCCTAGTGGTACTAAGGGAAACCCCGGCCTAGGGGATTAGGGCCAAACCAGTCTAGTGGTACTAAGGGTAGGTCTGGCCTAGCGGATTAGGGCAAAGCCAGCCTAGTGGTACTAAGGGTAACCCCAGCCTAGTGGATTAGGGCAAAGCCAGCCTAGTGGTACTAAGGGTAACCCCAGCCTAGTGGATTAGGGCAAACCAGCCTAGTGGCACTAAGGGTAGCCCCGGCCTAGTGGATTAGGGTATCCTTAGCAAAACATTCAGGGGTAGCCAGATCCTATTCAGGAAGGCCCTACAGTCGGGAAAAGGAGTCCAACCAAGGGTGCTCAGTTTGCAAATATTGTGAAGCTACTGTAACAACTGTACTGTGTGTACAACTGTGATTGCTGAAGTACTCGAAATATTGTGAACTTGCTAAGGTGCACCAAGACTGTATTGTATATGGATTGTGGTTATTTACCCCTGATTATCCGAACTATTGCCCTAAGCATCTGAACTATTGCTCCAAGCACCTTAACAATTGCTCCACCTGTAACAATTACCCCTAAATTTATAATTTGCCTTTCCTTGGGAAATCATCGGAACATTCCGCAGTCCCCTTGGCATTGCAGGAAGGTGCATCTTTCAGCTATATTGTTACTAGTGTATGGGGACAGTCTCAATCTTCTACCACACTGCAGTCCCATAGTGTGGTCTGTACTCCTCTGTACTCAGAATCGGTCTCTACCCAGAAGAGGACGTCTTCCCAGCATTCTTCACTCAAGTGGGATTGTCCTTCAGCTCATCTCCTCTGACTGTGTCATCTGCCAAAGTCGAGTCCATCGCCAGTCGTACAAGTCGTATCCGCCATTTCTTGTTTTCACAGCTCGAAGGTACGTCCGCCGAAGCACATCACGACAGCCGTGCCAGTGTCATTTCATATGGTTCCTGTTCCAGATGTCCCGAAGTTGGTCACCCTCCTCAGAAGAGTGTGCTCACCCTGGAGAACCTGGTCTGTGCCCCTGGTTGTTCGCCGGAAGTCGAGTCCGTCAAAGCCCAGTACGGGACGCGTCCGCTGTTTCTTTGTTTTTGGTCTAGTTTCCAATTATAAGATTGCAGAATCAACCATCACCTCTATGGATTCTTCTGGTTCCTGGTCCTGTCAGAGAGCCTTCAGAGTTTAGCTGGCCCTTGGAGTGCTGCAGCATCCTTCAGGTTGTGGTAGTCCTCCATTGGATTCGTCGCCACGCAGGTCCTGATTTCTCTTTGTCCTTGGCGACCCTGGAAGTGGATTTTGGCCAAGGAACCCTTTGTTTTCAGTTTGGAATCCAACAGCCCATCAGTGGGTTATTTCAGGTACCAGTTGCTCTGGTTCTTTATTCCGGCAGCCTCGGAGAGTGTGGGTTTTGCCTAAGAAACACATGGTCTGTTTAACAAACCTCTCACCACCCAGTGGCCTTGACAAGGTCCCTGCTGAGAATTGTTAGCATCTATTGTTCCATTTGCTTCCCCTTCGTGTCTACCATCGCAGACCGATGGTGTACATGAAGATGCCAGACCTCTGGACTCATGTAACATCTGGACTTTGGTAGAAGTGTGTAGTGATAGCTTACCCAAATACTGTTCTGAGTAGTGTATGTCATCTGATCCTCACCTAAGCTTATTGAATTGTAGAGTAATTATAAGAGTGGCAGTAGGTCTCTAGTCTATTCTTGTTGTAGTAATTTTAGCAGTCATAGATAAAGTATCTGTCTTGTTTACTACCTATTGCTTTGGGTGACTTCTCCTTCCTCTTGTGACTGTGTCTCCCTACCCTCTGGTACAAAATAAACGCCCTGCGGGCACTGAATCTCTAAGTTGACTCCTGCCTCTCCTTGTCTGGGTAACGGTTATCTTATCCACAATAATTTGGACCTTGGTGCCTCACTCATCTCTTTTCATCACCTTTAGAGTAGAGTACCACGGAGTGCCACTCTAGACCATCCCGGAGCATCACAGAGAGAAGCCTGCCAACCCCAGCAAAGGGCAATAGATGTGAAGGCATATCTCTGAGTGGAGAGCAGGTTGAGTCAAGGTAGCATGGACACAAGAGGATTATGCTTGAGTAGTTGATGTGAAGGAGTGGACCCACATATAGGCTGGATGAGCGAGGGATATGAGAAGACTGATGGTGATGATAACCGCAGGAGTGCTGCAGTTCAATGAGGTAGCATAAAACCTAGTGAGAGGTATGCTCTGTTGGTTGATAATGCTCAGTTAAGCGATATGAATGCAGTAAATAGACCCTGAGGATGGACTGAGTGAAGGAGAACCAGACGTGGACACCGGGACATCAGACAGACTAGGGTAAGAGGAGGATACTAATAGGAAAGGCGATGGCATGATAGGAAAAAAAAACAAAGCAAAGGACAGAGAAGGAGTGGAATGGACAGCAAAGAGAACGGGAGGAGGAGGCAACAAGTGGGCAGACATCTCCAATACCGGAGATATAGGTAGAGAGAAGGAATAAGGCAAATGACTGAGGTCGATGAAGGAATAGGTAGTGCGACAACAATGGCTCCAACAACAGGAGGGAAGGAGCAGAATAGGGTGTCACCTGACCTGATGGTGGCAGAACGGTCCAAAGGTGGGCAGCTGTGCCCTGTGACAAGTACAAAAATGCTAAATGTCCAGAGTTTTAGTAGAAAAGAGAGTGCCAGACTGTCTGCTAGATAATGCAGAAAACCAGGATATCAGAACTAAGATACCAGAAAATTGACAACAAAAAATGTAAATGACGAAAAACTACAACACTTATTCATGACCGGGATAAGCAACAGAAAAGAAGGCAGTTGCCGTGGCTGCCAGTAGAGACCGAGGAGAACACTATATATAATCCAAAATGCAACAACATGTACTGAGAGTGGAAGGCAGAGGAGTCAAGGACAAAAGAAATGTGCAAAGTGAGAGAGCAGAAAGGCCCCTGATGGAGACACAGAGGCTGAGAAGAAAAGCCTGACCCAGTCACACATCAAAACCTTGACTGCAGAAACATGGAGCTGTAAAATGCAGGACAAGGGGCTGAGAGGCACAACCAAAATAACCGCTACAACAGACAAGACAGACAGAGGAAACAAGCAAGTGAGGCTGGACACGCTTAGTCCAGCAGAGTGGAGCAAGCCAAAAATCGAGCAGGGAGGGGAAGGCTTATCGGGGATGACAACACGTCCAGGAGAAAAGAGGGAGCAGTGGAGCATCGAAATGACAGTGGCCCCTAAATCCATTGCTGAGGAAGCAGGCAGAGCGCTGAAGCCAGTAGAGTAAGGGCAAGTGATGGGAAGGTCCCAGGCGATGAAGGTGGCAAGGCAAGGTAGCATTGGGGTGGCAGAGCTGAGGGAAAGTCATGGCAGTTGGATCTGAAGGGCCAGAAGACATTGTAATTTGGAGGCAGCTGGAGAGCAGCCAAGGGAATGAAAGAGATGGCTATACGGGTGCCGGGTGAGCTGCGGAAGTGGATTGCAACAGGGCCCAGGACTGAGCGGGCAGAATCCATTGACACCTGCGGGCAGAAAAAAAAATGGGCACAATTGAGGAAAGTGAGCGGGCGAACTCGGGGCTCTGGAGGAGCAAAGTAGGGGAGGAAGCATTAGTGAGAGAGCCTGGGGGGGGCCGGTGTACATGAAAACAGATGTCAGAGCCCATAGGAACCGCAAGAAGGCTCCTACGGTAGAGTCGAATCCAAAGTAGGTGAAAAGTCAGAGCAACAGCAGGGTTTCAGCGGCCAGAAAGAAAGGTCCCTTTGGTTTGATGGGGCCCTAAGGGAGTTGAAACAAGTTGAACAAAGGTTAGATTGACACTGGTGGAAGTCGGCCTTTGAGGTTGACCACCTTAGATTGATAGATTTGTTAATGAACCATCAATCAGCAATCACTCGTAAGAAGGCAGAGTTCCTGTCTTGTGAGATTGCTGCTGCTCAGAATTGACCAGCTCAGCTCTTTCAAACTGTGGACAGGTTGTACAACCCAACCTGTCTGCAGGTTCGAGGTGCATTTTCACAAGTTAAGTGTGACAAGTTTGCTCGATTATTTGCAGATAAGGTGGCTAACATCGGGGGGGCCGAGATCCATCCAGCACTCTCTACAGGGGTTGACGGTGGCTGGTGCTTGGTCACTTTTCCTCAGTTCTCTTGGAAACCTTTCAACTGACCAGAGATTGTGGACATCATGCAGATTGTCCAAAGCTTGAGGCCAATGTGCTCTAATTTGGATCCTGGCCCAACAATCCTATTACTGGCATGTATTGGGTCTGTTGGCCCAGTCCTTGCAAAGATTGTGTGGTGCTCCTTAGTCGGGTGAGTTTCCCAGCTCCCTGAAGGAGGCGGTGGTGACACCACTCTTTAAGAAAGCTGTTCTGGACCCAAACTGCTTTGCTAACTACAGACCCATCTCTAACCTTCCCTTTGTTGGGAAGGTGATTGAGAAAGTAGTTGCGCTGCAACTGGAGAACCATCTTACCACCCATGATGTCTACGATCCCTTCCAGTCTGGTTTCTGGAAGAAATAGTACTGGGACCACTCTGGTTTGTGTGCTCAATGATCTTCTGATGGCAAGAGATTAGAAGCCCCATTCCACCTTGGTGCTTCTTGATCTCTCTTCAGCATTTGACACTGCGGACCATGGGGTGCTGCTTGAGTGCCTGAGGGTTATCTGTGGCCTGGCTGGTCCAGTCCTTAGATGGTTTCAATCTTTCCTCTCCAGCAGATATCAGAGGGTGGTGTCTTTTTTTTTTTTTCCCTCTGATCCATTCTCTCTGCTGTGTGGGGTTCCCCAGGGCTTGGTGCTGTCCCCTATGCTGTTCTCTGTGTACATGCTGTCCCTCGGAGACATTGTAAGACAAAATGGGCTGAGGTTTCACTGCTATGCAGATGATACACAGTTCTATCTGTCTTTCACACCTGACCAGGATAGTGCAGTCTTGGTCTTTAACAGCTGTCTAGCAGAAATCCATGACTGGATGAAATCCAGCTGACTGAAATTTAATTCCGAGAAGACTGAGGTATTGGTGGTGGATCCGAGTCACCGGGTAGTGGGGTTACCTTCCAGCCTTTGGCTTGGAGGTGCCCAGCTGTCTTCCTCTGAACAAGTGCATGATCTGGGGGTGGTTCTTGATGATGGGCTGGCACTGCATTCGCAAGTGTCGGCAGTCCTCAAGTCTTCCTTTTAGCATCTTAGGAACATCGTCAAGATTAAGCACTTTGTTCCGTTCGGTGATGTACCTACACTGATTCATGCCTTCATGAAGTCACGCCTAGACTACTGCAGCTTCCTCTACCTGGGGCTTCTGGGGGTTGATATCCATTGCTTACAGCTGGTGAAGAATGCTGCAGCATGGTTGTTGACTGGGACTCCTCATTCGAGTCATATCACTCCCATGCTGCGCGAACTGCACTGGCTGCCTGTATAGTGGTGGATCACCTTCAGAGTTGGACTTCTGACCTATAAGGCCCTGCATGGACTAGGTCTGAGCTATCTGCAAGAACTCCTGACTCCCTACAGCCCTGGCCATCCTCTCCACTCAACTAACGAGGGATTATTAGAGGGTCTGGCTGAAAACATATGGGGCCCGGACTTTTATGTATGATGTCCCCACCCTGTGGAACTCTCTATCTCATCAGATTCAAGAGTGCAGGACTGTGGAGAGCTTCAAAATAGGCTTAAAAACCCACCTGTTTCAGCAAGCATTTAGTGATTATTTTATCCGACTTAGTCGAATTTTGTATTACAAGTATTTTTAGACTGTTTTGTTCTGTTGTTTGATATCATAGTTTAACAATGTACAGCACTTTGGTTTTCAGAATTGCACTATACAAATAAAGCTTATTATTATTATTATTATAATGAGGAAATGGGAAAGCAGCACGGAGGACCGAGCCTCCAGCTACAATGAAGAGACGAATCATGGAACAGTACAGGAGGAGTGGCCTTTTAAGGCCTGATGGGGGAGTGTCATAGTTGCTCTGCCCACTGAATCGCAGACTTAAAGCCTTCCCATTGACATTTACCTAGCAGAGCCCAGTATTCATTGGAATGCGGATCCTTTGAAATACTGGAAAGCAAAACTGGCTTGCTTTAGGACAAATCGCAATTAAGTACATGACTTGCCTTCTGACTAGTGTCTGTTCAGAACGATTGTTAGTTCAGCTGGTAACGTTATTACTGATGCAAGATCCTATTTGACACTAGAAAACACTGAGCATCTGACATTCCTGAAAGTCAACATTCCTCACTTCAATTTCAAATGTGATACCTGAATGAAACATTTGCACACTGACTCTGAGCAGGCTCTATCCATGAAACACTTTCCCATTGTGCCTGTGGTGAAAAATCTTTTTGTGAATAGGGTCTACTTACTATAAGGCACACATGAGATAAGTCAGTTCAGGACAGGCTAGAGCAGCCCAGGATTACCTGAACGAACACAATGAGCAGCACAATTTAAAAAAAAAAAAAAAAAATCAGTTGGTCTGAGTCCATAGAATACAGCAAGCAGCTGCATTTCATGTCCCATTCTTACTTGGTAGTACTATTTATCTGATCTGGAAGGTAGGTACTGCTCCCTACCACTACTTGTCAGAAACTGTAACAAAACGCATAACTTTATTTTACCACCTGACTGTACTGTGGTATGGCATTAATACTATAGATACCTCTTTAGTATTCTTACAACAGATTAGCTGAAGCCCGAATATTCTTCTTTGGATAAACAAAAATTTGTTTTCGCATTCCTCCATCCATATTGTGCTGTGATTATTGGAAAAAATGTTAATAAATTAATGTATGCATTTCATTCATTGCTTGTAGTACAATGTAATACTTCATTTCTGTTACAGTAACTGGACTGTTATTTTATATACTAATTTATGACCTACTTGATACTGGCCAGCAACTGGAAGTAGGAAGGATGTATTTATAATTGTGCATTGTCAGATGCACACACAGCAGTGGTAAACTATTTTATTACTTACTGCACCGCACTGCACTTCACTGATGTGACTGCCTAGGTCATGGTCAGTAAGAATATAGCTTTCATTTCTTCTTTAAAATATGTTGCTGTGCTGAGTAGAACCAGTACTAGAATATATTACCACCTGTTTGACTAGGTGGTATACCATACCACAGTACAGTGAGACATGCAATGCAGCTGCATCACATGGTGTATGGTGGGTGGGTTGTTACTGCTGCTCATTTGAGCATTCATTAGCCACTTATTTCTTTGGCATAGTCTGCTCTGGACTGTCCATAAATGAATAGACCCCCTCCTCCACAAGCAGCATTAATAAAAAATATGTTAGCTTCTTATTGGTTGGTGGTAGGCATGGGCTTGTATCTCTCTCTCTCTCTCTCTCTCTCCCCCACACTATCTATCCACACTCTCCCTCACCTCTGTCTCTCTGTCTCTCTCTCTCTCTCTCTGCACACTCAGCACCCCAAGCTGGTATGCCTCCAAGGCAGGTCGCAGGCCATGGCATGGAGCTACTTATTGCTTTGCTTTAGCACTGTACTTTGCATACAGATAATACATTATTCCCTTTCTGCATCTGTGTTAAATATTGCAGAGTTTGGAGACTTTTATGCATTTCATCACATATATTTAAAATATTTATAAATAATTAGAACTAATCAGAACCCCCTCCCCCACCCCGTGTTCTGGTTCTAATTTAATAAGGGTCAACTCAGAACTTCACCAAGTTCTCCCAGCCCTAATCAATACTATAATTAGTGAAGACTCTAGTTATTTTCTTACAGAATAACCCACTCAGTTAGCCCTCATGTAGTTGTTAAACTGTAAATGTAGCCATTGGTGTTCACTGGATAAGGAAAGTTACTTAATATCAGAGCCCTGCTATGGAAAAATTAACTCTAAACCAGTGCTTGATGAATCCATGGTCCTGGATACATCACTGTCACATGGGACAGGAAGCATTGTAGGAACAAGAGCAATAAACCATATTAAGATGGACAGCCCCAGGGACCATAAAACTACTATACAGTAAAACTAGCAGACTAATTTAGATAAAACTCCTAATAGCAGACAAAGGGAAGGACACACTGGGAGTCCACGTTCAAAACAAAACGCTCTGCATAGCATATGTTTTTGAAAATTCTGACCACACTACTCATTTAAAGGTGGGATGATATAAATTTAGTTTATTGGTATTTACTTAACATAGAAAAACAGAATTTGTCCGTAGAAAGAGACCGATGGTTCATCGAGTCTGCCCATCTTGTACTACCTCACTCCCTGTCCAATCTCATGCTGGGTTGTTCCCCTACCCCATTTCCTCAACTATCCTCCACCTTGTGCTCTCTTTAGAAATGAGTCATTTTGATCTGCCCCAGCTGTGTTTAAAACCCATTTAGGGTACTTTCCCTCACCACTTCCACTGGTAAAGTGTTCCTTGCTTCTACCAACCTCTCAGAGAAGTATAACTTCCTCACATCCCACCTGAATTTACCCCCACCAACCTCCAGTCATGCCCTTTAATAATTGTATCCCTAATTCTATCAAATACATCCTCCTTACTATTCGCCCTTTTCATACCCCTTAGAAACATAAATGTTTCTGTCATGCCCCCCCCCTCGCATCTGACCTCAATTGAGTACATACACAGGGATCTCTCAGATATTCAACAGCATGCAAGCAGACATTCAGCATTGACAAATGCTTGTTTTTATAGTGGCAGTCTTCATTTCCCAAAAGCTGCTGCAGTTCCTTCCTCCTTTTGAGTCCTGAGCAACTTGTTTGTGTGTCGTCCTGAGCAGTGCTGCTGCAGTTTGATCTTGGAAGTGTACAGCAAGTGTGTGCCAGCTGGTAACATGCTGGTGTCTGGCCCTTGGTAGCTGGCACCTTAGAGGTATCCTAGAAAATTAAAAAGAAAGTCATTTTTATGCTTGCTTGCATAGATACAAGCACAAATATATGAAGAAGCCAGCAGAATAAGGCCATTAGGTCTATCTAGTCTGCGCATATTGCAGGATCCTCAGCTTAACCTACTGACCTTGCCCCCCAGTCTGCCTTCCCCTCCATCCACCCCTCCCTTGAACTTTATTTTCCCTTTAACTCTGCTGCAGCCTCTTTTGTAGCTGCCCTTCATTTTCAATAAAACTACCTCTTCTGGAAACACATTCCATCCTGCCACCTCCTCTCTAAGAGGTGCCCCATAGCATCTCTCCTAAACCCCCTCCCAACTTGAGACTATGTCCCCTTGTGTTTCAGTTTTTGCTAAGCTTGAAGAGACCCTCCTTATCCACTCATTTTATTCATTTCAAAGGTCTCCTCTCATCCAAGGAGTACATGTTCAGGGCCTCCAACCTCTCCTAAGACATCCTACCCTACTGACTCTTGATCATCTTCATTGGACTCCTTTGGACCTTCTCCAACAGGTTAATGTCCCTTTTAAATTATGGGCACCAGTACTCTACACTGTATTCCAGATGTGGCCTCACTAATGACCTGCATAAGGGTAGTAGTATCACATGTTGCCTGCTGCTGATCCCTCTGGCAATGCAGAATAACATTTTATTTGCCTTTTCTGATGCTCTTCTACACTGCATGAAGTGCTTCAGGACACTAGTGATCATCACTCTCAGATCCTTTTCCCCTTCTGATGTTGATACCAGGACCCCTCCCAGGCTGGACTCAGCCCTTGGGTTCTTGGCTCCAATGGGCATAACTTTGCATTTCTTTGCCTTGAAACCAAGCTGCCAAAAATCCCAAACCACCTCTCTAGTTTTTTTTCAGATCCTCCTATAGGTGTCTTGTATCTCTTGTACTGTGTCCATCCTTTCACAGAGCTTGGTGTCATCCACAAACGGGCACATTTTACCCTTAATGCTATCCTCAGTATCATTGGTGAAGACATTGAACAGCACCAGTCTAAGCCCCAAACTCTGTAGGACCCCACTGGTGACTTCCCTGGTGCTAGATAACTTGCTCCCCCAGCACCACGCTCTAGGTCCTGCCCCTCTGCCAGTTTTCCACCCATGTGTCAACTTCTCTCCAACCCTGTGATCTACTGACTTCTTGATCAAACTCTTCTGGGGTACAGAGTTAATGGACTTGCTGAAGTCCAGGTAAAGGATGTCCACCACTTGGCTTCTGTCCACTGTTTCAGTGACCCAGTCAAACATGTCAGACTCATTTGATACAACCTCTTCCCATAAATGCTTGCTGCCTCTCATCCTGGAGACTGTGCTGATCCAGATACTCTACCAACTGTTCCTTAAGTATGGTCTCAGTTTAGTTAATTTTATTAGGCTTACCAAAAGGTTTTGCCAAGACATACAGGAAAAAAATCACATAAATGATACAATGTAAAATACATAAGTTAGAAAATATAGATATAGCACCAGCCAGCACAGTGGTAGTTACCACTTGCCATCCAGATGACCTAGGTTTATGCCCCAAGTCTGGGATGTCTGGCACCAACCAGTGAGGCAGGGTCAGGCATCCTTTGGATACCTCCTGCATCAGGGAGGTAAGGCACCTTCTTCCATTTCACAACCACCTTCTGGTGACCCAGAGGAGAGAGGTGTCACATGGGAAGGAATAACTAGTCCCTCTGGGAGACCTCAGATCTGCACATACTCACTTGCCTGACAGGTTATGTGGAGGCATCACTCACCCAGAGTAGGGGCTGGCAGGGGGTCCCCAAAGGTGGGGTGGAGATTAGCCACTCTTTTGATGACTGTGGTAGGCAGATTGCTGGCTCACCTCTCAGGACCACAATCTAGGGTGGAATAAGGGGAGGTCTAGTAGGGGGAGAAAATATCCCAGCAGCACTGGCCAGATGAAGCCACCCTGCTCCCATGCCAAAGCAGGGTCACTTCAACTCCTCCCATGCCTCACTGACTCCTCCTCATGAGCCCTGACCATTGAGTGAAGTATCTCCTGGCTTAGGGAACCTGGGGTTCCCACCCATGGGGAACAGGTCATGGGTTGCAGTCTGGGGAGGTGGTAGAGCGAAGGCTGGTGGTGGGCAAGGACTTGATAGGTGGAAGGAGGTTCCAGCAGCTGGCAAGGTGAAAATGGGGGACAAAGCTAGAAAGTTTAAAAAAAAAAAAAAAAAAAAGAGAAAATATATATACAACAGTACTCTAATACTAGTGATAATAAATGCATAAGAATGGTTACAGAGGGGTTCAACAGATATAAACAGCCAGAGCCTAGAACATTTTATTATTACATTCAGAACTTGAAAACTATAAAATACATGGCAGATCCTGCCAAACCAACCTGGTGGAGTTCTATGACTGGGTAACTAGGCAACTGGAGAGGGGCCATGTAGGGGATGTCCTGTATCTGGACTTCAGTAAGGCATTCGACTCTGTGCCGCATGGAAGGCTGGGAAAGAAGTTAGTAGACACGGGCGGGTGCAAAGCTGGTGAGATGTGTAGGAAACTGGCTTCAGGGAAGGCAACAGAGGGCGGTGGGTGGGGAGCTCTCACCCAAGGGCAGTGACGAGCGGTGTTCCACAGGGCTCGGTGTTGGGACCAGTGTTGTTTGGGATATTCATTGCAGACATATCATGGGACATCAAGAGCAAGATCAGTCTGTTTGCTGATGATACCAAGGTAGGCGCGGTGGTGGATGACCTAGGGGATGGCAGGGGTTGCAGGATGATCTGGCAAAGCTTGAAACCTGGTCAGACACCTGGCAACTGGAGTTTAATGCCAAAAGTGCAAGGTGCTACATTTTGGGATGAAGAACCCAAGGAGGAGTTACTAGCTGGGGGGAGTGCAGTTAGCCCAGACAGAGGAAGAGAAGGATCTGGGTGTGCTCATTACAGGGTCAATTAACAACTCAGCACAATGTAGGAAGGCAGCTGAAAAGGCCATCAAAATGCTGGGTTGTATTGTAAGGGGTATATCCTCGAGGAGGGAGGAGGTGATTCTGCCACTGTATAGGTCATTAGTTAGACCACACCTGGAGTACTGCTTGCAGTACTGGCACCCGTATCTGAAGAGGGACATTAAGTTACTGGAGGGGGTGCAGCGCAGGGTGACAAAGATGATCAAGGGGCTGGGGGACTTATCATACAAGAGGAGGTTGAAGGAGTTGAACATGTACTCACTGGAGGAGAGGAGGGACAGGGGTGATATGATTGAAACCTTTAAATACATGAAAGGAATAAACAAGACAGGTACAGAGGGGATGTTCAAAGTAAGGGAGGGGAGGGCCACCAGGGGCCATGATATGAGACTGGAGGGAGGAAGGTACAGGAGGGAGATGAGAGAGGGTGGTGGCTGTGTGGAATGCATTACCTGCAGAAGTGGTATCCAGTAGAACAGTGGACTGCTTCAAAAGGGGATGGGACAGGACAAGAGGGAGGGTTAATGAAGGGGAAGGGTGGAAGGGAGGGGCAGCTGCAGAATAAGGGGTGCTAGCTGCACATTCGAGCAGACTTGATAGACCTCTAGGCCTTTATCTGCTGGCAAATTCCGTATGTTCATAGGAGCGCATGTTTAAGCAATCAAAAAGCAGAGTACAAAAGCATCAGCCTTTCATCTATGAAATAACCTTAATGCCATAGATATAAAGAAGGCCAGAGCAAAGCTGACCACACCTTTATGCATTTCTCAATTTAAATAATGGAGTTATCCATTTAATTCTCAATGAGTGCTGGATGGGACAATCAAAAAGAATTTGTATATCAAGGGAGGAGGAGACACTTCCACATTTACATTTGGTTTGAGTAGCTATGAACTATCCCTTATGATCTGCAAAGGTCTGAAATCTAAATCTTGCCAAGTTTCTCCTATGTTCTGAGTTAACAGAGTAGGTAAGGTAACTCTACATCTCCCAATTTAGTTTAATGACAGCATAATTTTCAAGCATCTGAGAGTTTCTTATTCTGGCCAAATCGTGCTGAATTTCTATACTAACAATACATCTATATATATTGTTAAATAAATTTATTCAAGCCAGTGGAGTTTATAGTAATACTGATAAATAAATCTGAGCAACCCATATGTATTATTTTATGGTTTAGATTAAATGGCCAATCAAGGGTTATTCTATGGGTGGTGGTACTACATACTTCCAAAATAATTTGTTTTGGAAGTCTTTCATTGGGCAAGGCAGCTTCTTTCACAAAATTATTTAAAATCTAATAAGAGCCAAAGACTTCACTGAAAGTGTGCCAGTTTCAGCCCTGAAATGAAGAGCTAGTATGTAACTCCCGATACCTAATGTAAACCTTAAACATTTATTTTGCAGTGTCTTAAGAATTTTTGTCCTGGTGTGGGCTCCCCGTATTTCTGTACCATAAAGTATACTATTTTAATTTTTGTTTCAAATATTGCTGTCATGGCTGGAAAGGAATCACCCCCATATTTCAGTGCAAACCTTTTTATACCATTAAGCACTTCTTCATTTTTATGTTTAACTAGCAAAAAAAATGGCACCTCCAGTTTAAATTATTTGCTATTGATACTCGCAGATATTTATAAGAATCCAGTATTTCAAGTTTGTTCCCATGCATAGGCCATGAAAACTTAACACATTGTTTTTATGAAAAAAATCATAATTTGTATCTTAATTGTATTTATCTGAAGTTCCAATTTTTCTATGGACTGTGTAAATAAATTTAACACAAACTGTGAACCAAGGGGAATATAAGACAGTAGAACTGCATCATCTGCATAAAAAAAAAAGTACTGAAATTTTTGATCCCAAAATTTTAGAAGCAAAACAATCTTTATATAATTCTGGATCTGCTAAAGAATTTACACGTTGAAAAGAAAGAGGGCTAGAATGTACCCTGACATACCTAATGGTTAATTCTCAGCAGTTGAGATAAATGACCTTCTAGACTATATCTTACCCCAATGGCTGAATTAATTTGTAGGGTTTTTAAAATTTCTAGTATTTTTATTCTCCATATGCTAGTTCTCCAGGATTTCCACATAATATTTCTATTCATGGAATCAAAGGCTTGACTAAGGTCAATAAATGCTACATTTAGAGATTTAGTTCCAGTTTTCATACATTTAAGAGCTAGACAGTCCAAAATTGCAATATTATCAATAGTTGATCTGCCATGCCTAAACCCAGCTCGAAATTCAGAAAAAAATGCTTTTTCTGCTGCTATTCTTCAAGCTTTTTCTCAAGGAATCTGGTATAGATTTTTTGAAAGATACTAAGGAGGGTCATAGGCCTGTAATTACCAGGTCTTGCCATGCCATGCCCTTTAAATAATGGTTAAATTATACCAGTGTTCCAATTGTCCAGAAGAAATGAGAATATATAAATTATTGTGAAAACTGCAGCCAGAATTGTTGCCCAAAAACTGAGATTAGTGTGAAGAATTTCCTCTGGTACTGAATCAGCATGAGGTTTTTTTTTCCTGTGGCAGAATTAATGGCTTTACCTCTAAAGGGTTGACACAACACCACAATGGACAAGTCTCCTCCAGTAAGTGACCAATGGTTTGATGGGTGCCAGCTTCCTTACTGATATCATGACTTGTAGCACAAACATTAGACAGCTTACAAAAATGCAGTAGCCATAACCATTTATGTTCTGTAATGAATCAGTCCAAATTAGCTTGATGTGTTTTTGTCCCATACGCAACTAAATTCGAGAAACTCTTGAAGTCTTTTTCATCTCTGGCTATGTTCAAGTCCTGCCATAGTTTCCTCTGAAAACATGTCCTCTTATTTTTCAGGGGATTTTGTATTCATTTTTAGTAAACATAATGATTTTCTGTTCTGCTCTGTCAGATTTTGAAGGAACAGCTTGTTTTTTTTTTTAAATAAATTTCTTTCCCTCCTTACATTTTTTTATCAAACCAATTTTTATTTATGGCTCTACCAGCCTTAGTATTTCTTTTTATTGAGCCAAGGTTGTCCACTATGCATTAATCAATGAGCTGTAAGCAGTTAATATCTTGCCATAATTACACATATAGAAACATAGATGTTGCGGGAAGAGAATTACCTCTTAGCCCACCTAGTCTGCCCTAAATTCCCTACCTATTGTGCTACATCTGGTCTTAATCAAGCCACTGCCTTACCCCCGCCTATTACTATGGTCCCCTTGTGTCTAGCCCATGCATGCTTGAATCCTGCTACTGATTTAGTACCCATCACCCCTGCTGAGAGGTCATTCCAGGTGTCCACCACCCATTCCATGAAGAAGTATTTCCTCACATTCCCTCTGAGTCTCTCTCCACCCCCTCCAGCTTCATGTCATGACCTCTTGTCCTTGAGCATCTTTCTATGTAAAATGCTACCCTCCTGTATATTATTAATACCTTTGAAGTATTTGAATGTTTCTGTCATGTCCCCCTTTCCCTTCTTTCCTCTAGAGAGTACATATTTAGTTCCTTTAGTCTTTCCTCATAGGGCTTTTGATGCAGGCTATGCACCATTATGCTTGACCTCTTCTGTACCGCCTCCATCCGATCTATATCTTTCTGGAGGTGGAGCCTCCAGTACTGGACACAGTACTTTAGGTGGGGCCTCACCATCAATCTGTACAGGGATAACACTACCTTCCTCTTTCTGCTGGTGAGACCCCTTCCTATCATTTGAGCATTCTGCTAAGTTTTCCCAATACCTTATCACAATGCTTTAGTACCTTCAGGTCATTAGATATGATGACCTCCAGGGCCCTTTCCTGTTTTGTGGTTGCCAATACCTCCACACACAGTTGGTACGTTGCTGTTGGGTTTCTGTGCCCCATGTGCATAATTTTGCACTTTTTGGCGTAGAAGCCCAGGTGCCAAACCTTTGATCAGTCTTCCAGCTTTTAACTAAGGTACTGACGGAAGAATAATTCTTCAACAGGCTCTGGAAAACAAAACATTTGTCAACTATCAATAGTTGTCTGAATCTTGATTCTGTATATGGACACCATACAATCCTTTTAGTGTTAACAGTTGCAAGATAGTTTTGCTCATGACAACAGTTAGCATTTGAAAGATGGTTTATGACAACACCCTGCATATCTAATTTGAGTTGCACTGGCATGTGATCACTCTCTGTTCAAACAATAATTTTGAATTCAACAATATCTGAAAATCTGAATATATCCTGGAAACATAAGTCTGTCACACTGCCCGTATTCATAGACGGAAAGGCAACCTTACTGTCTTGATCTCCTTTAGCTCTTCCATTGAGAACCTTTCAATTATACTCTTCTGCCATAACTAGCAACATCTTTCCTAGATGTGAGTGTTTTTTATCAAAGGAGTTCCTTCTGGGAACGTTAAACAAATCAAGTGACTAGCTACCTGGATTAGATTCATTAAATAAACCTATTCTGGCATTACCATCTCCTGCCAGTATGATAGAAATTCACCAAGATACTCTAAGAAAGTTGGAAGGAGTATAAGGCCAAAGCCCATGAACACTCCTATCAGTCACCCATAATACCCAAGGGAATGGTCATGTAATAAGTAGTTGTCTAGGTGTTTTTGAAGATATTCTTGGTTTTACTGATGATGATATTTGTAGGGAGTGAATTCCATGGTTTTATAATTCTCAGAGAAGAAATATCCTCTCTTTTGTATTAAAGCATTGTCTTTTTATTTGAACTAGGTGTCTTCTTGTGCTAATGTTTATCTGCTTGAAATCAATGCCAATTTCAAACATTGCATTTTCAGCATTTATAATATCAGTGATGAACATAAGGTCACCCCAAGTCCTCCAGCTTTGTCCCATCCAGGGTGTGGAAAGAGGGGAGCCAAGATGGTCTCTGCCTTGTGCCAAAGGTCATGGAGACAGTTTTCTTGACGTTCAGAAAGAGCTGATTTGAGTGGAACCAGAGCTGGACATAATTGAAGTCTGGCTGAAGTCTGGATGCCACATCAGAGGCTGGTGGGCCGGATGCATACAGGGCAGTGTCTTCTGCATACATGTTAATGGATGTATGAGGGCAGGTGGTGGGCAGGTCATTGAGGAAGATGGAGAACTGAAGTGGGCCAAGGACTGAGCCTTGGGTACACCAGTTGCGATGGGGAGGGAGGAAGAAATGGAGTTTCCAATCATGACAGACTGAGTCCTGCCTACAAGACAGAAGTGGAACCAACTGGTAGCCCCCCCTAGAGAGCCCAGCAAGGGAAAGCTTGGAAAGGAGGAGAGGGTGAGATACAGTGTCAAAGACCTTTGCTAGGTCGACAATGATGGTGGAGGTGAGATGGCCTTGATTCATACCGGAGAGGATGGAATTGGTGAGCCACAGAAGGGAAGTGGTGGTGGAGTGGGACTTCCTGAGCCCAGACTGGTAAGGTGTAAAGAAAGAGGTGGAGTTGAGGAAGGAGGAGAGCTGGGAGAGGACTCGGTGGTTCTGAAGTTTAGCCAGGATGGGTAAGAGGGAGATAGGGTGGTAGTTTCCCAGGAAGGAGGGGTCACCACCTTTTGGCAGGGGAATAACTGTGGCATGTTTCCACTCAGATGGGATAGAGGCGATGGAGAAGGAAAGGTTGAAAAGCAAGGCCAGGGAGGAGGCAATGGCAGGGGCTGCCAGGAAAAGCTGCTTGGTGTCCAACCCAGTGGGGCATTTGCCCTTGGAAGGGTTTGGGGCCAGCAACACATTGTAAACATCGGCCGGGGTCACTTGGAGGAAGGAGAAAGTAAGTGTGGAGGCTTGGGCAGGCTGGGGCATGGTAGGAGGGGCTTTAGAGGCCAGTGGGAGAGCGGACAGGAGTGATGACTTACAATTGCAAAGAAGGAATCAAACTCTATAGCCACAGTGAGCAGTTCCATTACTGTGGAATTGCTAGCATTTAAGATGGGGATGGGTGGCTGGAACATGGGGGAGAAAAGCAATTGACCCACCTTTCAGTATTTAGAGGGGTGTTTAATGTTGGTGAGGAAGGAGGATCTGAAGTAGATTGCTTTTGACTGACATATTTTTCTTGTGCAAGCATTTTAAAGGGTGCAGTACTTCTGGTAAGCCAAGGCAGAGCCGGTAACTTTGTGGGCCTTCCAAGCCTGGTCCCTGGCCTTGAGGCTGGCCGTGATATCTGCAGTGATCCAGGGCAAGTGAGAGCACCACACCCAGGTCCATCTGAGTGGGGTATAGGAATCCCAGACCAAGAGAAAAATGGATTTGAAATAGTCCTGGGCAGAGTTGATGGAGGTGGCATGAGGTGTGAAAGACCAGTGTGTGTTAGTCAGGTCATTCAAGAGTGAAGTTAGATCCAGGGATTTGAAGGACTGTACCAATAATGTATTTTTTTTTTTTTTTTTTGGGGGTGCCTTGGGCCTATGAATTTTCCTCACCGAATAGATTAGATGGTGATCACTTAGGGAATTGGGTAAGAGGCCAGCCACTGTTATCCAGTGGGGGTGGGAGGTGAGTGACCAGTCTAGTAGTGAATGAACTGGGGATTTTGGGTTTAGGCAAGTGGGTTCAATAATCAGTTAGGACAGATTTAGTGCAGATGTCTCATTTCAAATTTTGGAGCTAGAGGAGGCAAGCCAGTTTATATTGAAATCACAAAGGATATGGAGCTCCCCGCATGATGTATGAGATTTCTGGACAGCTAGGAGGTCCAGGATACTGGGCACAGGGGAGTCAGGGAGGCAGTAGGAGCCAGCTATGGAAATGGGGATGGAGCAGAGGAGGGTGATTTTGACCATCAGTGAATCAATATTTTGCATGGGTGGTGGTAGTAGCGGTGTGGGGGTGAATTGGAAGGAGAAACCAATATACATGACGATGCCACCACCTCTTTTATTTCTGGGCCAGTCCTGTCAGATGACAGTGTAGTCCAGAACTGAGATGCAAGCATCCTGGGTGTGCAGTTTTAGCCAGGACTCTGTAATAGTCGGTTCATCCGGTTTTAGGGATAGAACAATTGGCTGGAGCAGATCGATTTTTGGGAGGAGGCTCCTAATATTTAAGTTAGATAGCTTTAGTCCCTGTAGGAGGTGAAGAGAAGGGGGAGGGGCTGGACCAGGGTTTGGCTCGATGTCCCTGGCCATCAGTAGCAGGATTGTTACCAGGGTCCTGGAGAGAGCTAACATAATCTTACGGTGAGTAAAAGGCAACTTGTGAGGCAATGCTGGGGTTGCCTGTAGGGAGAACTTTAGGACGAGTAGGCTAGCATGGAAACTGGGGGTAGTATAGAGGGACCAGGTGTTCAGGTGTACAGTGGGTGGTAGGGTGAGCGAGGAGGTGGCTGTGGGGGGAAGCCTGGGATAGTTTAGTATATAGTAGGCCAGTGTCTCAGAGTAGGAGAGACACTAAGGGTACAGATAGGATGAAGAGAGTTAACAAAATGATGAGCATGGTGAGGGAGGTGTGGGTATGGCACAGTGCTAGCGGAAGCCTATACCTGGTGTCAAGATCTATAGGGAGAGGTGGACTGAAATTGGAGAACTTCCCTTTAATAGATATACCAGAGTGGTGTATAGTGGTGGGCCATGAACAAGCTCCAGCGGTAGTCTGGAGAGGAGATCAGGTCTATAGGGAGAGGTATGCTGTATTATGGACTTCACTTTCATAGGAATACCAGAGTGGCATCTAGTGGTGAGCCACGATAAGCTGCAGATGGGAAAATAGGCTGATGGCTTTTTTACAGGATTGAGCCAGTGATGTCATGAGGTGGACGGGATATATAATTAGGAGCTCACCAAGGGTGGTGGTAGCTGATGCAAAGCGTCGGCAGGGCAATCAATGTCTTGCTGAAAGTGCCTCGGAGCAATGGCCCATGTCGTACCTGCAGTCAGAGATTGCAGTACCTTGGGGGAAGGCTGTAAATTCGTACTGCTGGTGCCCTCTCGACCTCACTGGGTGGCTGTGAAAGAAAAAGAAAGAGTCAGCCATTCATCCACAGTATAAATAGGCAGAAAGGGAGGAGGGACATGCAAGGGGAGGGAAGAGCAAAGGAATCTGATAACCGGAGAGCAGCTAACTGAAATTGAACTCTAAACCTACGTGAATTCGGATCAGACCCACTAACCACGGAACAGGTACAACAGCCTACAAGTAATCAGAGTGAGGGTACAGCCTAAAGTGGAACATGCTAGCGGGAAAAACAAACAGTGCTGGGACCTTCTTATACTGCAGACTAACATCTAAATGGGCACATTAAATTATGTCAGATTAGCCCCACTAATCACAGAACAGGCATTTGGAAATATGACACTAGACTGAAAAGGAGTGCTGTGTTAACCAGAACAAAGCATTAAGGCACAGCTCTAATAATAATAATAAAATTTAAAGTAAAGAGCTGCACTGCAAATAACCAGAATAAAACTATCAGTACTCCTCTGCCAATGTATAACTAGGCAGTGGAAACACAATTAAAGTCTCAAGAATTAAATTTGAATGCTCAGTTTTGTTTTGGTCCCAAAATCCTGAATTCAAAATCCATCACTGTCTTGCTGCAAGCGTCTCGGAGCAACAGCCCTGTGTCGTACCTGCAGTCAGGGATTGCAGCTCCTCTGGGGAGGGCAGTAAATTCGTACTGCTGGTGCCCTCTCGACCTCACCGGGCTGCTGCAGTCAGGGATTGCACCTCAGGGAAGGGCAGTAAATTCGTACTGCAGTGTCTAATATGTTTGAACCCCTTGTTGGAGTTGTAACTGATTGTGTTAAGAAATACCAAGAAACATCTCATACATAAAATCCAAAATAATATGTACTAACATTATAATGTTATCTGTTTTGTTCAGGCTAACAGGAGGTGCAATATACATATTTATAATCCTGAAAATATCAGTAGAAGTCCATTTTAAAATTACGATTAGTAAAAAAAAGATAACCCATTTTTAAATGCTCAGAATGCCATCGCCCAGCAGCTTTACCATATTTGTTTACTTTGCTCCCCATATATTAAAACATTTTGTAACCATTCAAATGATAATTTTGTCTTTTTTTTTTTTTTTTTACAATGGTTCCAGCTTTCCAGTAACAAAATAATAAGATGCCCTATTAAAAAATCTAACCATGAATTGTCATTAACCTTACTAAAAAGTTCAGCAATGTTCCATGACAGAAAAGATAATGTACTGTATTTCCAGGAGTGGTCTTTTCCTAACTTGATTTATGTTGTAGCCAGTCTTTCTCTATATTACTACAAGATACATAATTTATAATCTGGAAGCAGTTATCAGTTTTCCAAGCTGTACAGGATTCCTCTCCAGCTTTACCGTCCAGGAGGGTAATTTCAACAGAAGATTTTTCTAGTACAACACTTGCATTTAATTTAGTATCGCTCATCTTTCTACCTCTAATCCAAGTGCCTGCATCCTCTTCATACACCTTAAGTTCAGTCCTTGGTACATCTTTTGCCAAAACTTTTGTAATCTGTTGTTTGTTATTCTTTTGGGTAACACTCACTTTTTTGCTTGAGCTTGCCCTGACAACTGGATCATGAGCGTCTCTCTCTGAATACTCTAAACGAGAAATTTTCTCCACTATTAGTCCTAGATTTTTTAATGATTTTTTAACAAAAAAAAAAAATCTATTCTTTACATTCATGAGATTTTATTGTCAAACACACCCAGCCCTTGTCTGGTTTTTACTTTGTATCTGTAGAAGATGAAATCCTTTCTAGCTGCCCACATGGGGGGTGTGGGGAGTTGAAAGAAAGGATGGTAACTTTCCCACTTGGCGCCGTAATGACCGGGCACACTGCCGCTGGTGTTCTGAAGTGGTGCATCCAGATGAAACAGATTGCCAATTAAACTGCTTCCTTGAAACACTCTAAACTATGTTATGTAGGGCTAAGAACACTCATTTGATTTTCGTATTGAGATTTTGGAATGTTTTTAAAATAGAGAATACTGGATGGGCAACTATGCAGAACCACAGAGGGATTCTGATTGCTTCTGACCTCGACAGCGAAGCTCGAGAGGTCCATGGGAATCAGAAACCTGAGGTGGCAAAACACACTGGTTGTGCATAGAGTTTCTCATGCTGTATTTTTTTTATAATGTATAGTACTGTGTGAAAAATGTGTTTTGTGAGTTCTTTTGCTTTCAAAATGAAATTGACACATGCAGTCTTTAGAGGTTCTAGAATGCTGTTCTGCTACAGCAGGGCAGAACAGCATTTCATGACATTGGAAATGTGGTAGAACAGCATTTTGAAAGGGATGGAATTCTATACAGAGCTACATTCCACTATACACTGTATTGAATATTCCAAAGGGTTGCGTAGGCGCAACGGTATTCGCGCCATGCAACCCATTGATGCGACCAGTAGCGATATTCAAAAGGAAAAAGTGCTCCGATAAATCCTGACAGCGTCAGAGCGCATCAGTAATGTATGAGGCACAGGTGGGGGTGCGTGCCATGCATAACCTGCACAGCCCGATATTCAGCCCGGGATGTGCAGAGTCATGCATGCGCAACCTCTACCTGCGCCTGCACAAAGTTACGCCACAAAAAAAAGGAACAAGTGATGGTCACCAACAGGTGAGCTGCCGCATTGCAGGGTGCAACACAGCAGCTGCCACCTGTGGGTGGCCACCCAAGTTCCTGCCACACCTGGCGGTGCCCCCCTATGCCCCATGGCGGGCATCTGTAAGTGACCCCCCCAAGTCCAATATCCCTGGTGGTCCAGTGGACCGATCGCTGCTGGATCACGGGCATCAGTACCTCATCAAAGACCCCCACTACCCTGGTGGTCTAGTGTGTCCCCCACCCCACCCGCCCACTGAGCCCCACTGCCCGATTTCCCCCCATCAGCCGGCAGCACCCCACCCACCTGCCCGCTGCCTGACAGCTAGTAGGGCTGCATGCCCATTAGTTCACAGCATGAGCCAGTGGGTGTGCAGCCCATAGTACAGACTCTAGTCCAGATATGAATGAATTCATTCACATATCTGGACTGAAGTAGTACAGTAAAAGCTGCATGCCCATTGGCCTGCGCTGTGAACTATCGGGTGTGCAGCTTTCACCGAGCTGACAGGCAGCGGGTGGCAGGCGGCTGGGGTGCTGCCTGCTGATGGGGGGGAGGCGGGTCCAGTGGGCGGGTGCGTGGGGTACACTAGACCACCGGGTAGTGGGGGTCTTTGATGGGTACTGATGCCGCGATCGGTCCACTGGACCATCAGGATATTGGACTTGGGGATTGTATTGATGCCCGCAATCGGGCACATAGGGTCCACTGGACCACCAGGGATATTGGACGTTTTTTCATTTATATTACAGGAATGCCCGCGATTGGGCTGCTGGGGGTGTTGGTCCCTGACAGCTGCTGCCTGGCAGGGTGCCAGTCACAAGTCGTCGGGGATCGGCATACCTGCATGCTAATGGAATGCAAATGGGTCTGTAATGAGATGCAAATGGCCCCCTGTGCACCTTGCATAAATTATGGCCCCATTTGCATGTCCCCATTTGAATATCGCAGTGCTGTGCATGGCGCAATGGCACTGGCGCCAGTGCATCTCCATGCTCCACTCTGGCCACTTGCGCTGGCGCAGTGCCACTGCGCCATGCACAGGGTGCAATATTCAAAGCTGCTGTGCCATAGCACAGCTCCATTGAATATCGCCCAGGCCACTCCCCTGCACAACAAAGTTGAGCTGCGCCCAGGCTTGCGCCACAGCTTGGCGCAGTTTGAATATCTGGGCCTATATATACACTTGATAGTTTGTCTTCCATTTCTGATCTCTTACAGCTATCTATATCTTGTATAATTTTCATCTGAAACGTTTGAGTTGCTTTTGATGCTGTTTTTTTTTTTTTTTGGCTTTTTCCTATTTTTAAATGGGGTTAAAGTAACTTCATTTTCCCCCTTTTAGGACATTACTACCCACTTCATCAAAAGTAAATAAGTCTCTATGGTCCAAAACCTACCTTTCTTTAGGTGTTCTGTTTTTCTGTTTGTGAGTTTTTTGTGCTCCTTTAAATCAGCTATTACATTTTTTTCCTCTGCTCCTCCTGTTTTTGCTGTTTTGCTTGTGATTTCTTGAATTATGGGAATATGTTCTACAACCAGTCTCAGTACTAGGTTTTGCTTGCCCAAATACTCTACAATCATCTAACTGTAACCTTTCTAATTCTTCTCTGAAGGATAATAGCCAAGTTCTGTGACAGAACTGATAAAATCTGTGCCAACAGTTTATTTGTTTCCATAATTAAAGTCTCAGTACTGGGATTGTTTTTAACTGTCCACACAGTATGTTCTGGAGAAATATTTTCCTGGTCATACACATATTTAGCAGGAAAGAAGCAGCTACTGGGGCATTTTCAGCCCATATTAGGAGAATGTTGACAATTTTCCTATGATCCATCTGTTTATTTTTTCCAAAAAGGGGAGTGAGACATTTTCAAAATCCTCTAGATAATTTTCTCTGATATTCAGAGTTTCAGAATTATCTCTAGGAAAAGCTAACAATTCGTTCCCTACCTTCACTTTCTGCATTTTAGATTCAGTTTGCATTTTTTGTGACTCTGGCAGGACTACTATGCATCTCCCTTTTTAAGAATTATTAAGGATCATATTTTCTGGGACAGAAATAACTGTATTTGCCAACATTAAATGATTTAGTGTTCTTAGAGTTAAAAAAACAGAACAATTTACATTCAGCCCTTTAAGCTTTTTTTTATCTTTTCAGAGTCTTTTAATCTCTTGATTAACAGGAAATGGATCAGCGAATTCCAGAAGACCCGAACATTTACTTAAATTTCCCTTTTTAAAAATAAGCAGTTTTATTATAAATTTTACTTTCCGTCCCTTTCCTGCCCTACTTTTTTTTGTGTGACCCATTACAGTAAAGCAAAAAACTAATAAGTAGTCTAAATAGACAAAATAAACCCATGAAAGAGCTATAAAAATGAATAAGTTCCAGAGGGGTCTTGATTGTACTTTTTTCGTTTCGCAAACCGTAAGTTTACAAAACACTGAAGGCTCTACCAGCTGTTCAAGGCTCGAGGATAAAGGTTCCAAAACTTCAAAGACTCTGCAAGTCTGATTACTGAAAGTGCATTCAATTCCAGTGCAAGTCTGTCTGACACATGTATTATAAGAGAGGAACAGAAAAAGCACAATATTAAAAACCCCTCTAACCAAAGAATAAATGGCAAAAACAACAACAATAGCAAAAAATAACAAAGTTCATAAAGCTTATAAGTCGCCAACCTTCTACAGAACTGACTACTTACAGTCAGGAATAACATAGAAACATAGAATTGATGGCAGATAAGGACCACTTGGCCCACCTAGTCTGCCCACTTCCCTACCTAAGGGGTAAGTTGCAGATCCTAGTTAACAAACAGCCTGCTTCCTCCTACCCCCCCAATAGAATTGCCTTATGTCTGTCCCATGCATTCTTGAATCCCCCCACTGTTTTGACTCTATGACTTCCTCAGGAAGACCATGCCATGCATCTACAACCCTCTCTGTGAAGAAATACTTCCTCACATTACCTCTGAGCCGTCCCACCTTTATTTTCAAGTTGTGCCCCCTTGTTCTTACACTTCTCTTTTTCTGAAAGATGCTTCCCTCTTGGACTTTGTTGATTCCCTTGAATGTATTTGAAAGTTTCTATCATTTCCCCCCTCTCCCTCCTTTCCTCGAGGCTATATATCTTAAGCAAGCAATAATACCCAACAGGGTGGGAGGTATTGGGCAATACTGGACCACCCAGGGGTGTAATGAGGCCTGACGCCACAGGCGGAGGGCCTTTTAGCCCCTGGAAGGTCCGGTATTGCCCATACTGCCCATCCTGCAGGGTATTATTGTGCTTAGAAAATGGGCCCTGCATTTTATATGCATGAAATAAACAAGTTTTCATAACAAGACTTTTAATATATTAAGTATTTTATTTGTAGTGTTAAAAAATAGTTCCTCCACCTGGTTTTATTGTTGGTTGTCATGGCTACCGCCTCACTCCGCCCACTACTGGCATACAGGGCTTGCATTTGAAATTTCTTTGGGGTCTGGTTTTTTTTTTTCTAATGTTTGCAGCCTGTTTCTTTTACTTTTTTTTTTTTTTTTCTTGTGTATTGTAGCGGTGGAGCCGTTACGTCTGGGAGATCAGAGGTTACGATGGTCGTGCGTGAAAGCGGAACTATAATAGAAACGGACATCGTTTTTAATTTTTGAAAATACAGGCAAGGTTTTCCTTGTTTATTTCATTTGTTTGGCTGCTGAATAGAAGCAAGGATCAGCAGCAGCAGTGACCGTGGTGAACTTCTAGCACCGCACCGGCGGGATTTTCTGCATTGACCGGACCATGGAGCAGTGAGACTGGATTTAAAATGAGCAGAGTTTGCATCGGAGCAGCGCGATCGTGAGTTCACTGAGAGGGACAAAGTAGCAGTACATCGGGAGCTGTCCGGGTTTCAAGTATTCTGAGCTGTAAGTTTTTATTTCAGACTTAATGGACTGACAGCTGAATACTGTGGGAGAAAGCTGAGAGGGTGCGCGACCATAGGATGTTTCCGTCTACTTAACTTGATTTTGTGTCAGAGAACGTTACAGCTGTTAGTTGCTGCTGGCAACGCTTTTGGGGTGGATCATAGAAATTGTGCCTGTTGGTACCTAAATGAGTGCTTATTGTTGGGAGGGGGAACAAAACAGAAAATGATGGCAGATACTTTTCTTGTGGTGTGGAGTTTGGCACACACGATGGGTCTCGCTAGATGAGAAAAAAAAAATGGCAGCAGTTTAGATTTGTGTGCTCAGAGCTTCAGCCAATGAAGAAACAGGCTCGGCACTAGGATACTTGCCTAGGTGTGAGGCAGGCATGTGCTGGAGCTTTTTATTTGGTGGGCATCTATTGAAAGTTAATGCACCCCTGTGGAGTGGGTACCAGCCAATCAGATGCCTGCAAATAAAAAGCCCATTTTGTAAGCTTCTTTAGTCTTTCTTCATATGTCTTCTGGTGCAGATTCTGCACCATTTTGGTTGCCCTTCTCTGGACAGCCTCCACCCTGTCTATGTCTTTGTGGAGATGGGGTCTCCAGAACTGTACACAGTACTCCAAATGTGGTCTTACCAACTGTCTGTACAGAGGGCCAAAAATTTCCTGTTTTCTATTGGTGATGCCTCTCCCTATGCATCCCAGTATCCCCCCAGCCCTCCTTACTGCCTTCTCACATTGCTGGCCCACCTTTAAGTCATCTGATATGACTACCCCCAGGTCCCTTTCCATTTTTGTTTGTAGTCAGTATCTCGCCACCCATTTTGTACTCTTCCCCTTGGTTTTTGTTTTCCAGGTGCATTACTTTGCACTTCTTTGCATTCAGTCTAAACTGTCATAATCCAACCTTGCCAAGTCCCTTTTCATCCTTTCCATCCACCTTGCGTATCAACCCTGTTGCAGATCTTTGTGTCATCTGCAAAGAGACCTACTTTCCCTTCCAGTCCCTCTGCAATGTCACTTTTATAAAGACATTAAAAAGGACCAGCCCCAGTACTGAACCCTGCAGTACCGCACTAGTAACCCTCCTTTCTTCACTGTGGACTCCATTTACTGTTGCCTGCTGTGTCCTATTGTCCAGCCAGTGTTTTACCCAGGCTACCACCCTGGGACCCACTCCCAGGCTGGCTAATTATTAATCATTTGTGTGGGACTGTGTCAAATGCCTTGCTAAAGTCTAGGTAGGCCATGTCCACAGCCCCTCTGTGGTCTCTTACTTTGATCACCCAGTCAAAGAAATCAATTAGATTTGTTTGACATGCCTTTTCCTGCTGTGAATCCATGCTGCCTTGGGTCCTATGCCCCACTGGCCTGTAGGTACTCAACAATTCTTTCCTTCAGAAGTGATTCCATCATTTTCCCTACTACTGAGGTCAAACTGACAGGTCTGTAGTTTTCTGCCTCTGTCTTGTTTCCACTTTTGTGAAAGGGAATCACATCCACCCTCCTCCAGTCTTCAGATACCACACCATCCTCCCATGTTTTATTAAAGAGGGTAGTCAGTGGTGTTACCAGTTCTTCCCTTCGTTCTTTTAGAATTCTGCGGTGAATCCCATCAGGTCCCATTGCTTTATCCACCTTCAGGTTTGGGAGTTCTTTCAGAACCCTTTTTCTGTGAAAGGACTAATAACCCCTAATATCCAGAGTGCTTCTATTGATTGGATTAGGTATCTCCTCCTTTTCCATTGTGAATGCTGAGCAGAAGTATTTGTTCATTATCCCAGCTTTTTCACTGTCACTCTCTGCCCAACCACCTTCCTCTTTATTCAGCCTCAGTATCCCTGCCTTAGTCTTTATTTGCTCCCTAATGTACCTATGAAAGGTTTTATCCCCCTTCTTAAATGAGTTGACTATCTTTTCCTCAGTTTGGGCCTTTGCTATTCTGACTGCCTTCCCCGCTTCCTTCTGTTTTAACTGGTACAGCTCTCTGTCCTGCTCCTTCCGTGTTTCCTTATATTTCCTGAATGCTATCTTTTTCTCCCTTACATTTCCCACCACTTCTTTTGAGAACCATAGTGTTTTTTTCTTTCATTTTGATTTGTTTATTTGCTTCACACAAAGGCTTGTTGCCTCTGTGATGGCGGTTTTGATGTTTCCCCATTGTTGCTTCACTCCACCTTCTTGCCTGTTTGCTAGTGCTTTTCTGAGGCACTCTCCCATTTTGACAAAATCAGCCCTCCTGAAGTCCAGTACCTTCACTTTTGTAAGGCTTGACTCTACAAGCTAAGTTTATTGTTCAGCACAATTACGATGTCCATTAATAGATTAGACTATAAATGGACCCCTATGTAATAAAAAATAATTTAAGTCTGCTAAGAGTGGAAGACTTCAGAAATATTACTTTTATACAGCCAAAATAGTTTAAAGAGGGACTATGGTCACAAATTACTGCCATCAATAAATTCAGAATATGGATCAACATAGCCCCAATCACCTTCATGCCAAAATTGAGATCCCCAAGTTACTTTGTTTAAAAGTTATAAATCATTTTACAACCATAAATTCTCTGCCTGTTCAAAAAGCCAGTTTAAGTGAAGAGGTGTTGATGATGTCATCTCCTGAACTCTGTCTAGCCCTCCCTGTCAGCAAGCTTACAGGACCTATGTGCAAATGGTTTTCTCCAGTAAAACAGGCAGCACCATGCAATAAACATTGCTTTAAAACCTGTGTGTTTCAGTTTTGTAACAAAGTTGACACATTCATATTTTTGTTTTTGGTGTTTTTTTGTTGTGCTCCCTTTCTCCAGGGTTGCTGGATGCTAAGTCACAGTACACTAATCTGAGATTTGCAGACTGGATATCTGCTGTGGTGAAAGACTGATCATTCACACCTATCATTCGGTTGAGGTGATTCTCAGGATGGCACTTTAAATCAATTATTCCATCACCCTGTAAATGGGGGTGGGAGAGGTAGTGCTGTTTTGAAATCTTACTAAGAAGTTCTATGCAGTAGTCGGCTCAATGCTTAATCACTCACTCAATCAATCAATATTTTACTCATTATCAAAGTATGAATGAATGGGATACTCAGTGGAGCAGAGCTCATTTTCTGTTTCCTCATTGGCAGGCTGTTACTTTTGCTGTATCCAGGCTCATCTGTGTTGTACTCCACATTACAATGATTGTTTTACCAGGGTTAACACTTCCACCCCAGTAGGAATTAACACATATAAGGCCTCTATTAAAACTTATTGTAACGCAGGCACTGACAAACAGCAATGCAGTTACCAACATTGCAACAGTTGTAGCAATACAACTTCCAAACAGGAAATGCAGAGTAGCACTTCACGTGGTATCAGCAGCCTGGAGGCATGGTGACTCAGCATCCTGCAACTCTGGAGAAATGAACCACACCAAAAAGGCATTAAAATACACATTGTCAACTTTGTTGCATAGCCTGAAACACATACTGTAGATTCTATAACACTGTTTTTAGAATGGCGCTGCCTGTTTTACTTGTGTAAATCACTGCAGAATGATATCTTAACTCTAGAGAAACAGTCCTATAAGCTTGCTGACAGGGAGGGCTAGGCTGTGAGCTCAGGAGATGACATCATCAGCACCTCTTCACTGAAACTGGCTTTTTTGAACAGGTAGTGAAATCAGGGTTACAAAATAGCCCATAACTTTAAAACCAAGTAATACAGAAACCTAATGTTTGGTATCGGATTTATTGGGGGCATGATTATTCTAATTCTACTATGCAGCACTTTTGGCCAGAGTCTCTCTTTTTAATAACTTTTTTTTTTGTTTAATTTGCCATCTCTGTGCTTCACGGATTTATGGCCTGCACCCTGCCTTCAGCAAGTGGTTGGTATCTGATGTATCTGTCAACAGTCAGAGCCAGCAGAAATTTATAGGACTGCAGAGGCATGTGTTTTAAAAGCCCATTACATTTATATACAAAAACCAAAAAAAATTGTAGATTTTAAATATTGAGAGAAAAATTTAAAAAAAGTAAATAAAAATAGAAAGCCACAACCACACTTGGTTAAATAACATGCTTCAAAAGCATGAGGACAGTAAAGAACATTTCTGAGTGGAATACACTTAAAATAGTAGCTAGCAGCATCTAAAAAATCTGTTCTCACTAAACCTTGAGTATAAGCTACCATAAAGTCTGGTAAATCCATTAAGTCTTTATTAAATCTCTGCTGAGTTATAAAGTCCTGGCAAATGGGCTAATAAGTTGCAAATATCCTGTAGACAGAGTACAGTTACTGGATCCTGCTCCTTGGGCCCCTCTGTTCACTCCAATATTGCTCAGATCCCATTGAGTTCCACTTCGAGTCCTGCTGCTCTGCTGTTCCCCTTTGTCCTTTAACCAGGTCCCAGTCACTCACAATTCCCACCTTCAGGTTATGTCGTTCATTGAGCCACACAGCTCTTCACAGTGGGACTTCCAAACTAGAGAGAAATAAAAAGAACCAGCACTTTGCTAAGTACAATGAATTCAGACAATATGGAGCCAGAATATAAAAAAGGTTTAAAAAAAAAAAAAACACCATAGGGTAAATGTGTACCTCCAAAAAAAAAAAAAAAAGAAGCTTTTATGGCATCAATGCTACAGCTTCATTTATGGCTTGGTCAGAGGTCCACTCTCCCGTTCACAGATTTCACCACTTGCTGCTGCTGGTCTCCATGAACCTGCACACAATTGAGGTCAGGCTGAGTGGTCTGTAATTCCCTTGGTCGTCCTTGGGATCGCTGTTATGGAAGGGCACTACATGTGCCATTCTTCAATCCCGTGGTGCCATTCTTGACTCCAGCAAAGTATGGAACAGGATCTGAAAGCTCCTCCTCCAGTTCCCTCAGTACCCTTTTGTGTGTGCCATCTGGGCCTGGGGATTTGTCTATCCTCAATGCTAGTATCTCTGTCCTCACCCCATCCACCTTTATCAAAACATCTGTTTCCTCTACCCCACTTACTCATCTCCTTCCCCATAGTGGCACCAGTCTCTCTCTCTGTCTCTGGAAACAGAACAGAAGCACTCATTCAGTACTTCTGCTGTGCCTCCATTCTACTGCACCCACCCATCACCTTACCTGAAATTAATCTCACCTCTTTTGTCCCTTTTCTCACTAATATAGCAAGAAAAGGCCTTCTCCTCCTTCTTAATTCCCTCAGCTAGCTATAGTTCCTTCTGCATGTGTCTTCCAGACTACCTTACTTACTATGGTAGCCATCTTCAGGTAGTCCTCCCTGTCCTCCTCCCTTATTGTCTGTCTTAATTTCTTGTAGGGTGACCTCAGTACTAAAATCAGCTAGGTGCTTTCCTCTCTAGTTTTTCCCCTTTCAGCCCAACACACTCCTCTGTGGCAACCATTATTCCCTCCTTGATGATGGACTACCTTTAGTCCGTCCCATATCCACTTGGATGCTTACTAGGTGACTCCTTAGCAACTTGCCTATCTTTCTGAAGAAATGAATGCATGAAGCAAACATATTGCCACAGCAGCAATCTTCAGAGTTAGGTCACCATTGGATCCAATGCAGCTCAGGCTGCTAGGGACTAGGCTGTGACAGGTCTATAATTAGTGAGGTAGAAATTTCATGAAGTTGAAAGGAGCCAGCTGCTCTCCCCCAAGCCCCTTAAAATGTGTGGCACTGGTTTGCTAACCCCTGAGTACCACCAAATATGTGTGACACTGCTGTTCCATCCCCAGTGTCACCCTTACTGTATTAAAAAAATGGCCTCTCATAGTCTTTTGTTCTTAACTTTCACTCTGAAAAGCAGAAAACTATCCATCAATGTCTTTTGAAGTTGACCCCTGACCTTCCACCTGACCCCCCACTCAGCACCCACCCACCCCTCCATATCCTTCCTCACCTCAAAATGGTCCACTGACACTCTACTACAAAACATGTCCTTCTCCTTCAATGCTAGCCAGAAACTGAAGAAACAAGGCAAGTGCAGTCAGTGTATTTTCGAAGCATTTTGATCATTTACTCATAACTTTGTCATTTATTAAAAAATGTTCACCAAATTTGGTAGCATACCCCTTTTTGGACCCCGCCTCATGAACGAGGTAGGTGAAAGTACATTTTTCAGTTGCTCTGCAAATTCACTTTTTGGGCAGGTTTTGAATAGTTTCACCTACTGGGTCCATGAGGAGGGTTATAAGAAGACTATGTTGAAAATGTGGAGAACAGTTGTGGTAAAATGACCAAGGTATGAGTGGACATTTAAATATTTCTACATTCACTCATAACTTTGCTATTTTTCAATATTTTTTCACCAGATTTTCAACATGGCCTTTTAGGACCCAACCCCATGAACAAGGTAGGTGACATTTTTCAGATTTGGCCCAAAATGTGATTTTGCAGTGGCTCTGTGAAACCACCTTTTGGGCAGAATTTGAAAAATTTCACCCGCCATGTTCATGAAGTGGGGGTCATAAAAAGAGTAGGTTGACAATTTGGGTTCAAAATCTTAAAAACCACCAAAGCTATGAAGGTACATTGACATTTTTCAACATTCTTGCACAACTTAATTCATTTTCAATATTTTAATCCACACTTTCAACATAGCCATTTCTCACACCACGTCATGAAGGCAACAGGTGTTGTTTTTCAGATCTTGCCTAAAATGTGTTTTCATACTTCTGATGTGAAATTTATATTTTGGTCAGTTGTTTTATAAATAACACGAGTCATGCTTGGGGGGGTATGGGCCTAAAAAGACTATGTTAAAAATCTGGGGTCAAAATGTAAACAAAGTTATGAAGAAATGTCGTGTGCTGGGCCAGCCACTGGCCCAGTGGGTAGCATGTTGTATTCTTGTGCCAGTGACTTGAGTTCAGGAACGAGCTCAAGGAGCCAGATGACCAGTATGAGGATGAGGGCCAACACTGTCATGTGCTCCCAGCTGTGAAGGTGTTGCACAGTGGTCTGCTACACAGGTGACACCTTGTGATGAGCTGAGGAGCCTTTCCTCACAAGGGATTGCCATGCATTTCATGGCCTACTTTTGTAATCGATCATTGAACAAGACCACCACTCACAATTTTTGAAAATCTCTTCCCTTGAGCTTACCAGTTCAATGTACATGCTAAATTCTACTGTATGTAGTCATTTCACTGTTATTTAATTGCTGTATAAAGTTTTATTTTGTGAAACTTTTGTTTTGTTATAAAAATCAATTGACTTCCCCTTGCCCCCAAGACATATCTGGAACGAGCTTTTTTTTTTAGCTCAGTATGCCTTTCCTGGTGAAACTTTTCAAATAAATTAATAATACTCTAGCTTTAGCTGGATGATGTTATTACATATTTGTAATGGTAAATACCACAGTACTGTACCAATACATTTTGTTTTTATGTAGTATCTTTGGCACGAGACTGGAAACTTTTAAAACATTCAAAATCTTTATATCTTGTTTTAGATATAAAAATACATAAGGCGAACTTTACTACTCCCAGACTGTATTGCAAACTCTTCCTTATGATACTACTCTGCTCTCATCATTCTCTACAACACGGGTAAACATGACCTGAAATAATATGCAGGCAAACATTCTAAATTGAAAAATGCTTGTTTTTGTTGTGGTGATCTTCATGTTCTCTGAAGCTGTTGCAGTTCCATCCTTCTCCTGAGTTCTGAAGCAGCATGTTTGTGTCATCTTGAACTGTGCTGTTGCAGTGTCATTTGGGTAATGGGCAGTTGGAAGCAAGTGCGTGCCAGCTAGCAGCATGCCAGTGCCCAGCACCTGGTAGTTGGCCCATTAGTGGCATCCAAGAAAAATGTAAAAGAAAGGCATTTTTATGTTTGCTTGCATGCATGTGTGAAGCAAATATATTGTGACAACAGCAGCTTACAGAGGTGTGTCACTGTTTAATTCAGTGCAGCAAAGGTTGCAGGGGGACTCAGTGACAGGCCTATGATCAGCAAAGCAGAAACTTTGTGTAGCAGAAAGGAGCCAGCCACTCCTAACAGAGCAGCTGGATCATTTCATCTGCATGACACCACTCAGCAAGCAGCTGAGTGATGTCATGCTCCGCCAGCTCCTCTCCCCACCCCAAATGTGCAGCACTGTCTGTGCTGTGTTCAAGCCTAGACTTGGTATTCTCAGCCCCAGAGCAGTCACCTGGTTCCATATGAGCTACAGAGCTGGAGCTTGGGACAAGGTCACGTTGGAGAAGGGATTCCAGAATCCAGTTCTGTCAATGAATAATCCAGCCTCATCCATGAGCAGGGAGCCCACAACACAAACTCCTCTCCTTTTCTCCTTTATTTGTGTTTGTCTCCACACCTCAAATGCAAGCCCCATCTTCCCCCTTTCTCTCTCCCTCTTTTTCATGTAACCCCCCCACCAATGTGTTGCATCCCAAACCCTCAAAATGTGCAGACAGTGGGGTAACCACCCCAGGTGCTGCCAAATATCTGTGACATTGGGGTGACCAATCCCCAGTGTCACCCTTACTGTAAGACGAAAATGGTCCCTCATAGTTTTTTTTTAAATTGTACCCTGAAAGGCAGAAGACTGTCCATCAATGTCTTCTGAAGTTGACCCTGACCCTCCAACCCCCAATCACTCCACCCGACCCCCCCCAATCAGCATGCCTACTTTCACCCCTCACTCACTTCAAATGGTCCATCACCACTCTGCTACAAAACACATATTTTTCTCTTTCTCCTTCAGTGCCTGAGCTGTTCTGTTGCAGTGTGATCTAAAGCAAGTGTGTGTCAGCTGGCCGTGTACCACTACCTGGTCACTGGTAGTTGGCACCTGGGTGGCATCCCCCCCAAAAAAAATTTAAAGTGCAGTCTTTTTTTGTTATTGTGGCAGACTTTATGTTCCACCAAACTGCAATGGTTTCTTCCTGCTCCTCCTTCGGAGTCCTGATGCAGCCTGTGCACGTGCTGTCCTGAGCTGTGCTGTTGCAAACTGATCTGTGCAGTGGGCAGCAAATGTGTGCCAGCTGGCAGCAAGTGAGTGCCTGGCCTCTAGTAGTCCTTGGTGACATCCCATAAAATAAAACTGAAGAAAAAAATAAACACAAAAAACAAAAATTGTTTTTTAAATCAAAACATGAAATAAAATCTTCATCACCAAAGTGGCTGAGTCATGTAACAAGCGTTAGGAAATGGAGCAAGAGAGAGGCCAAGAATATGGTGGCACAGGATCATCCAGTCACATCAAAGAAAAAACAGAGTGCAGTGAGCTTGGTCATAGACCCACTGCTTCAGTGCGAACTACAGGTGTAGAGGAAGATGACAGCAGATTAACAGTCCATAAAGTATCGCACATTGCAGAAACCATTTGCAGTGGTGCTGCAAGGGTTGCAACATGAGCAATCATTGTAGAGAAAAAGGAATAAAATAAGAGCGCCTCAGGCAGACGAGGAGGAGCAAAATGATTTGCCGGAGCTTGGGAACATGGATACAGACTGTGATTATGTACCTGATAAAAGTAGTAGCAACAGCAGCAGTTCTAGGCAGGAGGAGGAGGTGGAACAGGTGGGAGCTCGATTTGGGGCAGGTGCACATAAGAGATCCAAAAAGGCAAAACATGGTGGTAAAATAAAGTCCACAAAATAACAAGGGAAAACATAAGAAGCATCTGAAATTACAGCAGATAACAGCATAGGTGAGACTGGTGGCACAAGACACATGGTAAAGGAAGAAGAACCATTCCCTTATCCTGAAAACTGGTGAAGGAAGAGGGAGAGGGTGATGATGTGGAAGGAGGCCACAACAACTCACCTATTAGGCAACAGCAGAGAGTGCCAGGAGCAAAGACTAAACCAGTGATGTTGGAGGTGTTGGGGTTCTTTTGAGTGAAGAAACATTCATAGATGCCTTTATTGTGTCTTTTATGTAAAGACTGGCTGAGTCAGGGTAATGAGAGAACAAGTCTGGGAATATCTACCACAAAAAGGCATTTGCCGAAGTCCCACGGTAAGAGAAGATATGCCAGTACATGGCATAAGCAGCAGCACCACCAGGTGGTGGTGGTGGTGGTGGTGGAGGAGGGCAAGGGGAAGAGAATATTAGAGGACCAGGTAAAGAAGAAAGTTTTTCAAGCGTTATCTGTTATACAGCTCCAACATCTTCTAGTCATCAGTTCTTTAGACCACTGACTCCCTACTCTGTGGGATGCTGTTCTATTACCTTTACTCAGTGTTCTTCAGATTAACGTTTGGCAGGCCTACACAGGCCAAGTACGTAACTTTTAAAGCAGCATTTACAATACTTGTCCACTGAATATGTATGCTGATCGAATGGCGACACCTTTACAGCAAATGACAGTACAGCAACTCAGCGATGGGTCGCTGTACTGTCATAGCAGGACCCCAACACTGTTTTCCCAGGGTCTTGCACCCCCACTCTGAATCAACTCTGACTCAGAGTTGATTATGTTAAGTAGGAGGAAGTGGGGGCAGAGCCGCCTTGAAAAAAACAGTATTCTAGGACAGATTTATGCCTACCGCAATTGCAGTCAAGACAAATCCGTCGCTGTAACATCGGTCTACAAAATATTTGTGGAATAGGCATCATAGAGCCTACTGCTTCATGGAATACAATGTCCATGTGTAGCTGTAACCCAATGGGTACACAATTTTTGGAGCCAGTAGCCCAGACTGCTGGATGATCTACTTATGTCTTCACTCAGTCATCTTCATGTTACTGTTTTGTGAATTTTTGCAAGGTCTGCACAGACCGAATAAATAATTTGGGGGGGTATCATTGCCCTTGAAACCAGTGTGTACAACACATCTATGTATCCAAGGCATAATAGGAAGTGTTATCCATGTGTGGCCTTGTCCCAATGGGCACACAGTTTTTGGAACCAGTAGTCTGCACTGTGGGATTCTGTACTGATATTTTGTGGACATACAGTCGGCCTTATAAACTATTTTATTTTGAGCATTGTTAGCAAATGTATTCTTGTTTACTAGCATTGTCCATGTTGGCACTGACTGAACAGACACAGTTTTTGGACTCAGCAGCCCTAAACGTGGTCCTCTGCATCATCCTGGGCATGGGGTCAATACCGTGAAGACAAAAACAGTGCAGTCAATTACTGCACATTAAAAACAGCTAAAGCAAAAGTAGCGCTCAGTAAAAACAGTGAGTGTTACCACCACGACAATACAGCAAAAAAACAAACTGACTGTGGGAGTCTCTGCCCCCATACCCCTGGACCCCACATATTATTGTAACTGCTGCCCTTCACTGCCTATGGCTGTGCCCTCTGAGCCACAGTAGCTGCTTGACAGCCTGCCTGTGGCAAATGTAGGCTACACTACCTAAAAATGGACTATTAAACTCTGCCCTGTGTTCTTTTCCTTCCACCTTAAAACTTCTGTTGCAACAGTACCCTCTTATCTCTTCTACTTTAAATACTTTTTTCTATTATCCTAGGTAGGCCACCTAGGATAAAACTATACTATCTACTTCAGTAATTCATTTCTATTCTTTAGCCAAGTCTAAATCTTCTATTTCGGTTCATACAGCACCCCCCAACTCCTAGGAGCCAAGAGTTAATAAAGTAATACTGTACAGTATGAAAAGAGAATTATGTCCTTGGACATAATAAGTGATAAAGACTAAATAAATAAAAGTCTTGTGGTTAATGAGACAGGATCCGGGAAAATAATGAAATGGATAATATTGCATTAGGTATAAAGATATTCAAAAAGTTGTACTGAAGGAAAAGCTGTGTTGAATTCACTTCCCTCATACACTCAGGTAAAAGCGATGGCTGCTTTTGCAGCCGCCTGAGTAAAGAAATAATTAGAACTGTCCCTCTTATACTCAGTGCATGTAGCTCCCGTGAACCAAGCAAAACATAATATTTAATGTGGTTAAAAAGGGCCTTTCTGTCAGGTTTAAACTAATGCCCTGGCCATAAGAAGCGAGGTATCCTAAGAAGGAGAGGTGGGGTGGCATTGGAAATGTCAGACGCCCACCCAAAAAAGAAAAGTGTGCAACATTCACTTTCCTGCATGACTTGCACTGCAGGCAAACCATGCAGGACTGAATAAAAGACCTTTTAAGACTCTTCCCTTCTTGTTGCACAGAGGCTGCTACTTGGTATCCTTAAGAGAAGGTGCTTACACTTGGAGTAGAAAGCCTCTGAGAGAAAGTTAAACTGGAAGTTAAATCAGCTAAAGCAGTTAGCGTCTGAGTGAAAATATAAGCTTGCAAGTGCAGCAGCTGCTCCTGCAGTGCTGTTATAGCTCACTTGTTCTTGGAAGCCACAGTATTTCAGGCATGTTAGAATGAGATGCTTCCTTTTCTTAAAACAGCATGCAAGCATTAAAACAAATAAAGCAAAAACATTTAAAATGAATATTAGAAACATGAGAACTTGCAGAAAAGAAGGGTAAAGCTCTAAAAAGGAATTAAGCTAACTCCTCTGTATTACTGTGCAACATAAAATAAAAGCAGCTCATATTTGTTTAAAAGAAAACTATTTTGATTTAACAAGCAACTCAGGTTTAACCAAGTAGAAATCCTTACCTGGCCACTAAAATAATAAACAGTGCTGTTTCTTGTTTGCAGGCCTCTGAGGTTTTCTTAAGGGATCAGCACCCTCTACTGTCCCCTTTTTATATGTTCACCTAATAAGCCCCTGTCACTCAGATGGCTACTAAGTATTGCACCTTTGGGTTGCTAGATAATAATCAGACTGACTAACCCTGAAATAGGAATAAAAGTTTTATCAGCCTGCTGTACAAATGGGAATGGTGTTTAACTAAGTAGTGGTTTTAGGGCACATTTTAGAAACCTAACCTATTGTAAAGCATATTTGTGTTTAGTCTGTTAAGGGTCTAGTCGGGTGACCTTGGCCAGGGAGTATAAATAACTCCCAAATCTGTTCTTCAGGCAGATAAGCCTTGGAAGTGATACAGGGAGGTCTACAGTGAGGTAGACTGTGAGAGTCAAGTAAAGTAAATACAGAAGTAGACTGTAGCCATTCTGCAGTCTTTGACTGTATATTGGAAATTGCAAGGAACTGCTGAGGAAAAAATTGGTCATTGACATTGCATTTTACTTTTCTTTATTTTTGATTGTAACCCCACTACAAATGGGGGTTCCCCAAAAAGTCTTCCTCGAGCTTGCCTAAATGCTCACTGCCAGGCCGGTGTTCTTTGTCTTAGCAGTTTAAACGTGATTGCCAGAGAGTGCCTGTATAGCCTCTGTGTACTGTCTCTTTATGAGCTGCCTGTATTGCAGTCATAAGTAATCTGAGAGGGAGTTCTGTTGAAAGATGTAACTATTTGCTGAAAATCATTTTAGAGTGATAATGATAATGTAGTTTGTCTAACCTGCCTTCTTTGCAGCAAAGACTGTTTTGTTTATTTCCACTGTCTTGATCCTGGACTGCGAATTGGACCAATCAGTACTGGTGGGACCTAAAATGGAGCCAGACTACAGGATCTGTAGGAACTGTAGTTTTTTACTTTTTGTGCCTTTTTGCTCCTGAAGGGGGAGCTTTTGTTGTGACTGACAGGAGGATCAGCCAACCGAACCTTTTGAGTCTTGGGGAATTTCCCAGGCTGCTGCAGCTAGTTTCAGTTTTGAGCTGAGAAGTGAAGACGTAACCGCTCAAGTGATTTTGAGCAGCTGTTCTATGTAGTTTTGCACGGGAGAACTGTGAAAGGGCTGAGTATTGGCCTGCCTGTCTGCCTGCTGTCCCTGAGAGGGAACATAGAGTTTATTCGGACTAAATCCAAGTTGTGAGGACTGTTTAAGCCACTTGACTGTGACTAGGCTTTAACCTGAAGAAGACCTAAGATTTGTTGAATGTGATCAGCCTGTCAGGATTTCTAGCTGCTTTTGAATCCCCGGTTTGTGCAGAGACTCTGCGATAATGACTGAAGAGCTGTTTGCCTGGTACAGTAGGATTTCCTTACATGTAAATGTGCTGTGTATTGAAAGTGGGTCGTGATTTTGTTCCTCACTGTGTGAACTGTGTTCTGCTTGCTGGAAGCTTTATCCAACCTAATCTGACTGAATCTGCGTTCACCTCCATTTGGCCTGGGCTATGCTATGCTGGCCCTGCCAGACTACCCCACTACACAGAGAAAGCCACCGATGAGAGACCTGCCTGGGGATCAGCCCCCTCCTCCACGCTTGAACAGGAACGATGCCTTGGCGAATCGTGTGGGCCCTTCTTCTCCTGGCACTCCAGATTAACCACCTGCTGTCTCTATTTTCGTCCAGCCTGTGTCCAGTCTTGGGTATCATGAGCAATCATCAGGGTAGCTCACTGCAACAATAGCCTAATCTAAAAGTGTGTCATCTAATTGTCCTGTTGTTTTCTTTTCATGAACTAAGCCCCAACGGCTCCAGATTACAAATAATGTGTGTTGTGCATATTGTTTTCTTCCATCACAGGGCCCCAACCAACTGCAACATTCCTGGCTAGCCCACCATTCTCCATCTGGGTACCCAGAGTGTTTGACTGTTTATGAACCCTGAAGTGCATACATAACTGTTTGATAGAGCCTTTAAGCAAATTAACCTGATTACGCCCCTACTTTGTTCAAGCCCCTTAAATAAATCAGATCTAACTCTTTTTTGCATTTACCCTGATTATGGTTCCAGTTTGTGCAAGAGTATTGTACTGCTATTATTTGCTGTGTTATAACCTTGTTTTACAGGGGTTCCCCAAGGCGCGGACAGAGGAAAGACCTGGTGGTAAGTGCAAACAGTGTGGTTACTTGTGTGGTGTATCAGGGGTATTGTGAAAGTGATTATTGTGTATTGTTCCGGCCACTAGTAAGGAAAGAGGGGGGCTTGCAGTGTCCCAGAGGGCTGTTCCCAGGTTAGCTTGACCACTACCAACCCTGACCTCCGGGTGGAGGCCCCCATTTAAGAACTCTGGCCCCTTAACCTGCTATTAACCAAGCAGGCAGGGGTAGTAGCCCTTGGGATAGTGCCACCTAGGGGTTACTTTGTTGTTTTTGGTTTTCTGATTTCTTGGTTTTCTGGCTTCTGTAAATAAATGTCACATTCCTGTGTGTTTTTTAGTCTTGAAATATTGACTTGTCTGAATTATTTTCCACCCTCTGTGACACTGTCACCCGGCAGAGCTTTTATCATTTGTATCCCTGCATCCCCAGCCAGCAGCTAAAGGAAGTAGCACTACCACTGTCTTCACTATATTTTCCCTGCGCTATTTTTCCCCTGTAGCTGTTTTGCCACATGCTGTTTTTCCTTTGCAATTTTGCTTGGGACATTATTCCATCGTCATATTAACCTTTACCATCATCCGACTGTTTTGGGTGCTTCATCAGCTCAGTGCATTATGTTATTTAATTGTTTGTTTCCCCATTTCCTAATGCTTTTTAATGGATGAACCAGTGCAAACTAATCTAGCAGTAAGAGAACATTGGCAAACTTTACCTGGTTCTATGGTCAAAGTTTGCATGGTCAAACTATGGGAGATACATACAGCTCTAATTTTAAAAGGTCCATCAGTGGCTTGCAAGTACTGCTGCCAGCTTTTTTAGCAACCTGTGGTGCATGCCATCTGGCCCAGGGAATTTATCCACCTTTAGGACTCCTATACCCCTCTGTACTCCCTCCTTTTTGATAATCTCATCCCTCCCTTTTTACACCCCCATTCCTATCTTTCACTGTAGCAGTGGACCATCCTTCTTCGTAAAAACAGAAGTATTCATTTAATATCTCTGCTTTTCCTATTTTCCTATTTTCCTCTATCCATCAAGCTGCCTTTTTTTAAGTTTCACAATCCCTCTTTCATAGATTTCTTTTCTCTCTGTATCGAAAGAAGGCCTTGGCCCATCTTTAATACTTTCCTCTATCTGTAATTCCTACTCTGCCGTGGCTTGCCTCAACACCATTCTAGCTAACTTCACCTTTTCCAAAGATGCAACCCTGTTGCCTTCCCTCTGGGAGTTCTGTATGATGCCCTCTTTTCTTTCACTGCCGTGCCTTCCACTCCTGTGAACCACTTCAGATTTATATGGCTAATCTTCTCACCCTTCTGTTTAAGGCAGGGTTTTGTGGCTGCTAAGATCCCTTCTCTAATCACAGGCAATGTTCTTCCACTCCCATGTATGCATTTAGCTTTGACAGGTGCTCTCCCACAATTTCCCTTATTCTGCAGCAGTCTGACTTTCTGAAGTCCAGTACACACATTTTTGTGTTCAGCATCTCCCTACCCATGTCAGAATGGAACAATACTAACTCATGGTCACTTCCTCCAAGGAGCTCTTCTATGCTGATATCCCAGACATGATCTCTGTTCATCAACACCAAGTTCAAGATTGCTCAGTTACAAGTCAGTTCCTTCACTCCCTGGTGTAGGAATCCAGCCTTGACTGTGTCCAGGAGTAACTGACTCCTATCCAACCAGTGGGACACTCCAATCCATGATACACAAGTTGAAGTTCACCACTATCGTCACTTCCCCTTTTTTCACTACCTCCTTGATTACGTCCCCCGACTTCCGGTCATGCTGTCATAGCAGCATAGAAATATAGAATCTGATGGCATAAAAGGACTGTCTGATCCACCCAGTCTGACCATTTTTTCATCCTGGTAGGTGGTCGATTTACCACCCCCATTCTTAACTTCCTCTTCCTCGCCCATTTGTATAAGAATCCAAAATGACTCCATGCCTCTGCTATCTTTTGTCCCTTGTGTCTGTGATATACCTTCTTCAACATAAAGCACCTTCATCTACCTTTCTCCCTGTCCCTCCTGTAGAGGGTATATCAGGAACTGAATGATCCCAGTCATGATGTGGGGTGGTCTAGGTTTCTTTCTCCACCAACAGATCTATCCCCCCCCCCCCAATCATAATGGCCTATACATCCTCAATCTTGTTCCAGAGACTCCTGGCATTGATGGAAGAGAAACTACCCTCTACCAATCCTGTTTCCCTCCTCATCTCCCTTTTCCTATGCTCAACTCCTTTCCTGGTTGTCCGTCTGACATCCACTCTGTTCTGTACTGCCTTTCTCTCTTGCTGTCCCTATCCGAGCTTTCTTATATATCCCCCTTTCCTCACTCCCTACCAAATCCCTCACTTCTCCCTCTCATACCTCTCAACCTCTCAGTGTTAAAATGCAGAGCACTAGCCTTAAAACTTTAGACCAAATTGCCAGAATGTGTAGCACTTTCTTATTTTAGAGAACACTATGTCAAAGAATAGTATGCCCCATATGTTCAGTGCTAAGGAATATTTCTAACAAGTTAGTTCAATGTTAAGTTTGTATGTCCAGAAATAGCTTGAACATTATGAGGAACATCAGTAAATGTTTGCAGAGCAAGGGTAAATTTGAGTGTAAAATTCATAGCAGCTGAAAGGTATGCTCCTTCTCCCAATGTGCTGTTCATCTGAGTGGCTGTCTGCCATCTCCACCCAACAACTTTGTGCTTTGCATCTCAACATAGTCCCCCTCCAGTTTAAATTAAGTCTGCTACTGACACACTCATCAATTTTGTCTCTGAGCCTTCTAGCTCCTCCCATGCAGAGATGCCATCTATCTGGCATGTAAAGTGATTTGTCATCACAGACTCTTCCCCCAGCTCCATATAGCCAAAACACTCCTGTACTGGCTCTAGGCACTGGCAGCACTTCTGAAAAGGCTACCGATTTGGCTTCCTCCTTGAGTAGTTGCCCTAATGCCCTGATCCTATCCTGTATCAATCCAAGTTCACTATCAGCTAAGTCATTTGTGCACAGATGAACGACCACATGTGGTCTGCCACTTCCCTCTTTTATGGGCATATGTACTATTGGGTATATCCTTTCCAACGTCATTCCTGGAAAACACTCCACTCTCCATATATGTTGGTCTAAGCTTCCTCATGTGAACCCTACCTCCCTCACTACTGAGTCCTCTATGATCAGGACTCTGCTTCCTCCCACACTCATCCTGCCCTATCCCTAGGTGATAACTCCTCCTTCACAAACATTGTAGAAAGCCTTTTTACCTCCCTCCTAACTTTTCCTCCCTACCTACAGCCTTAACTACCTTACCTATGTGAATTACACCCCCCCAATTCCCCTCCTACACTGTGTTGTTAGGCTTCCCCCCCATACCCTTACCTCCATCATGCCTCTGATACTATGCTATTAGCTTGCTCCACCCTGCAATTACTGCCCTTTTCAGTGGCTATTCCCTGGTCCACCATCAGGCTGCCACTAATCTCACTTGCGCTCTTCCATGTGACTACTTTCTCCTCTGCATTACTCAGGCTACCTTGTTTTCCTCCTCCTCCAGTGGAGCTAAGTGGCATCAAACTATTGCCAACTGGTACTGCCTTCGAGTACCGTATTCCCCCTCACCCCGTAAAACCCCCTACCCCAACAGTCCTCCATCCTGTCTTCCTTACTTTCTATACTCTTTGTGATGAAGGGGCCCAGTGAATTGGGACCCCTAATTTCTCTGCTGTTCCCTCATATTCTCTGCCTTTTGCTCCTGTGCTATCCCTGCCCTCTGTCTCCTGCTAACATGGTCACTTCAGCTCTAGTCATCTGCAACTGTCAGCATAAACCCTAGCCTCCTTTTCACCATGCATTCCCGGAATCCCATAGCTTGCTCAGGAATACCACTGCCTACATCCTCTGCAGCTAAGCCTTCCACTTCTCACCTCCTGCATGAACATTTTCTTCAAATATAACTTTTTCCTGATGTCACGCCTGCTTACAGATAGGGTGTAGTAATTTTCCACCTATATGCCCTTGCAGACCTACACCAGATAGGATGCAGCACTGTCCCCACTCACCTACCTGCCTCTGCAGGCCTACCCCCAGATAGGGTGCATTACTGACCCTTATCTACCTGCCTCTGCAGGCATGTCACAAATAGTATAGCACCTACCTGTGTCTGTAGGCCTGCCTCAAACTAGATGTGCTAATTGTTCTCTCCTTTCCCTGTTTGCTCTAAGCAATTGACTTTTTATGCATATTATGTTGTTACTATTATTATGTGTATTATACATGATTATGAACTGCATGCATCATATTTTAATCAACTGTATTGACTTTTATTGTATGCTGTTGTGTAGATCTTATCTTAAGGAGGTCATTGAAAATGAGCTCTGCTCAGGTGAGTCTCCTTTTCATATTTGAAACATGAATAGCATTTTACCTACCTATCTTTCAGTCTTTACTAGCCTCTCCTATTATAGTCCCCTACAATATGACCCACCCCCAACCTATCTTAGTGGACAGAGCCTTCTGTAGGCCTGTGGTCAGCCCTGCAGAGCTCTACAGGCACTCATTAGTTAGATGCCACGCTCCTGCTTCTGTGGCACTCAAGCTTTGTGGATTACTCACATGAGAGTTTGCTTGGCCCTCTGGCAAATGTATACCAGCAAGCTGGCAAATGATGTATCAGTCCCTCCATACCCCAGTGTGATCATGTATCTTGTGTGTCTTCCTATGCCACAACATAAACAGTAATTGAGCATTTTAACATATTAACAGCTAAAACTATTTAAAACAATGTGAGATAATAGGTAAAGTCCAGAGATCAGGAATACTAAATGTCCGTCATTCCAACTCCTTCAAATAGCTCCAGACTGAAGCTCTTGCTCACCAGTCTCTGTCACTTGAGGGAGCTGAAAGGGGATCAGACCAGCACCTGTATCAACTGCAAAGTCCATGACTGGTCAAGCCAAGCTTTGCCACTACCACACTGAGAATGGAGAGAGTTGCAGCTATTTTTATTTGAAAGCTGCCCTCATGAGCACTGCACGAGTGCACTCCTTTGGAGCTAGAAACCCTTCCCCTTATGCAAATGATCCCCTTGATCAAGCTCCTTATTCCCAGTTCATGGCCAGCAATTAAATGAAATGGGTAGGGGAGCAAATACCACAAATGTTTATTTTGTGTTTATTGCCTGTTTTAAACTGTAGTCCACATGAGCCAGGTTGACCCAACTCTCACAGTCACGTTCCGAGTTAGACCTCCAACAGACATCCCACCTCTTTGTTATCAGGTATGAGACCTAGGTCTATCTCAATACCCCTAACAATTGAGTCTACCCTACTTGTACCTTCCTCTTGCCCTCTTTGGGGCTCTGTTCTCCCTCAGTCATGTTCACTGTTAGTGCTTGCCTGTTAGACGTGCTGTCGGGGGAGTCAAGTGCTGTACTGCTCAGCTTAGCAGCTTCACCCATGCACTCTGCTCCTCTCCATCTTTTATTTTAATTTTATAGCTTAAGATATTTTTGGTTGGCTTAACATATATAGTTCGACTCTGGTATAAACCAGGAATTGTCCATTGTATTTCTTGTCACTAATTATGAATGCAGAGATGAAATCGGGGAGTGTGCATCACACTCCCCATCCTACACCCACATGGGAGAAGGCCACTAAGGGAAGTAAGGCCCAGGCATCAGCTCCCATTAAGGTCACAGATTCTTCTCCACCACTCTCGGAGGCATGCTTTCTCCAAGAATTTGCCCCATTGAAAGAAGCACTTTAGGCACTTACCTCTGGGCTGCAGCATGTCAGTTTGGTGGCTGACATTGACTCAGTGGATCAGAGATGCAGAGATTCGGGTGAGGTCGCTGGAAGGTTGGAGGGACAGGCTGGACCCTGAGATTGCATCCCTATGGCAAAAATTACATAAATTAGAAGAGAAACTGGAGGACCTGGAGGGATGCAGTTGTCAGAACAATTTGGTTATAATTGGGCTCCCAGAAGGGTTCGAAGGTCAGTTAGCAGTGGTTTTCATGCAGAAGTTTCTGGGGAAGATTGTGGGCCCCTCTCCAAATGGCTCACACTGTAGTATCAAGTGGGATCTGCATCTCCCTTCCCCTCCTAATGCATCCCCCAGACCTCTGATCCTAAAGTTACTGAATTTTTTGGACAAAGGGCGTATTTTGAACAAGATAAAGGACACTAAAGAAATTTCCTGGGAGGAATGCAAACTTAGAATTATACAGGATTTGCCCAGATCAGTTTGACTGAATCGAGTGGCATATAGTCCAGTTATCTCAAAGGTTTTGGCCATACAGATCAGATTCAAGATATTGCATCCTGCCAGACTTCAGTTTTCTTTTAAAGGTATGACAAAGACTTAGAGCTATGTTCAGGCCAAAAAAGGCTTGCCCGTGCTGTTTACAGATTTATTTGTTGGACTTACATAATCACGATAGGACCTCCCTATTACTTGCTATTAAAATTCAGACTCCGGTTAAATGGAGCTTGTGTTCTGTGCATATATTATGCATTGCGGTTAACCTGACTTTATCTCATCTACCCAGCTGATGGTGATATAGGTTTTCCTTTTTACTTATTGTTACAGTGGTTAGTCGATGTTTTTTTCTTATTAAATACACTGGGAGTTGATCCACGATCAAGCATTGGCATCCATTTTAATCTCTGTTTTAGCCCAGTTTGAGTTAAGGTGCTGCCTTGCCTTTAAGATACAGGACTTGGTGATCTAACTTGCTTTTATTTCATTACAAATGGTTTTTGGATGTTACTGGTGGTATGGAAATTCTGGGCACTGAGTGTGATAAGGATATCATAGTCCTGGGACCAATAGCGCCATAGCGAGAGATGTATCTGCCTCGCCTCCCGAATGTCCACACTGTGTGACAGTCCTGGACTTTTTAGTTTCTCCTGCACTGCCCCGCTTTTTATGTTGGCGCACTTGTGTAGTCAACATCTTGTGGTAGTGCAGATTTAGAGGTGCAGTAGCTGTTGGGCGAATGCAGGGCACGCATCAGTAGGTGCGTCCCTCATTCCCCTGTTAGCCTGCATGCCGGCACCACACCATGCATACATAATGTGGCGAGCACATCTAAGGAAAGGTCCACTGCAATCCAAGCAAAGCTCATCAGATGCAGTGGACCTCCTGACATGCTCGGCCACATTGTAAGCATGGTGGAAAGCCACCCAACTGCCGACTTTGGGGATGTCCAGTCCTCCTGCCTGCTTACCATGGCCCCAGTTATGTGCCGACTGGGGAGCCCACTCCGTCGGCATAAAGCACTTCCCCCCCCATGTGTTATATGCCAAGGGGGGTGCCCAGTCTCTCTCGGCTCTTGCCTCCGCTTTCCTTGTGTGCCAGGGTTGCCAATCCCGTTGGCATAAATGATCCCCTTTGTTGTGTGCCGGTGGGGTGGCCAATCCCCATCGGCTGTAGCACCCCAAATAGTTAGGTGGCATGCTGGGGGCCCACCCCAGTGTGCCAAATACCCTGTTAAAACATCAGCGGGACAGTTTTTAACCCTGGAACAAAAATTGGTCCCTTGCCTCCTCGCCCCTCTCCCACAACCCGCCCCCACCCACCCACTGTGCACCTGCCTCCCACACCCTTCACACCATACTTACCTCCGGAGTATGGCACAACGATCTTCGGTGGACCTGGAACATGTCTGCAGTCTTCAAAGCCGACCGCAAACTGAGGAAATGCCGGTAAGCTGTATAATGGAATAAATAGGATTTTTTTTCAACTTTGATGCATATCTCAGGCATTTTTTTGAATTCTAACACCAAATTTTCAACATGGTTTTTGGGACCCCTCCTCATGAATTCTTGCACTGTTGTGGCATTATTCGGTCCCGAAAGGTGATTTTGCAGTCACTCTGTGGAATCATCTTTCGGGAGTGAGGAACGAAATGACAGTGCCAATGTTCAGGAGGGGGGCTCTCAATAACCCTATGTTGCAAATTTGGTAGAAAATCCAAAAAGTAACTGTTTTACAGGTGTGCATTGTGCAGTTACTTTCGCTTTTTCGTAACTTAGTGAATGTGCAATATTTTCACACCACATGTTCAGCATTGCCATTTTTCCACACTTTCTTGTGAACCGTATAGCTGTCATTTTTCACATCCTGCCCAAAATGTGTTTTCGAACTTGCAGTGCAGAATAGCGCAGTCGATGTGGGAAATCAGTGTTCGGGACAAATTACGAAAATGACAGTTACACTGTTCATGATCAAATGTCCTAAAATGCCTGTGCTAAAAATTTGGTGATGATACTCCATAACATGACTATGTTATGAGCGTGCATTGCGCAGTTTGCATGCACGCTCGTAAGTTTGTGAATTTATTATATTTTCACTCACTCCAGATTTTCAACATTGCCATTGTTCTTCACCTCCTTATGAACAGCATGGCTGTAATTTTTCACATCCTGACCAAAATGCGTTTTTGCAGTTCCGGTGCAGAATAGCGCAGTCACTGAGGAAAGTCCATGTTTGAGGCACATTATGAAAATGACAGTGACACTGTTCATTAGCACAGATCCTAAAATGCCTATGTTGAAAATATGGGGCTGAAAGTCCATAACATAAGTGTTTTACGAGCGTGCATTGTGCAGTTTGCATGCACGCTCATGACTTTGTGCATTTGTAATATTTTCATTCCACATGTTCAAAATTGGCTTTTTTCCCCAGACCTCCTTAAGAACAGAACAGCTGTCATGTTACATATCCTGGCTGAAATGTGTTTTCGCATGTCCGGCGCAGAGTTGCATGGTCGATGTGTGAAATCAGTTCTCAGGACAGTTTGAGAAATGACGACACTGTTCATGAGCAGAGGTCCTAAAATGCTTATGTTGAACATTTGGTGCCAAAAGTCCATAAAATGACTGTGTTGCAAGTGTGCATTGAGCAGTTTCCATGCAGCCTTGTAACTTCATAAATCTGCAATATTTTCATGCCAGATTTTCACCACTGGCATTTGTGCACACCTCCTTATCAACAATACAGCTGCCATTTTTCACAGCCTGCCCAAAATGCGTTTCCGCAACTCTGGTGCACAATGGCGTGCTCGCTGTGGGAAATCACCTTTTGGGACACATTAACAAAATCACAGCGCTATTGTTCATGAGGGGAGGTCCCAAAATACCTATGTTGAAAATGTGCCTAAAAAAACTCCCACAAATAATTGGGTTGCAGACGTCTGTTGCGCAGTTTGTATGCATGTTCATTGCTTCACCAGTATTTCATATTGCCACTCCAGATTTTCAACGTTGCCATTTTTTTATGCCTCCTCATGAACAATACAGTTGTCATTCTCCACATCCTGTTCAAAACTGTGTTTTTGTCCCTCTGTCGCTAAATGGTACAGCCGCTGTGCAAAACCTCGTTTCACCTAACAAGGTGATTGTGCGACTTTTTATGAGGTGGTCTGACAAGCAGCCATGTTGAAAATGTGGAGTGAAATTACCACTACACGCCTACGGTGTTAGGGTTTCCAACTGTAGCACCCCACCCAGTACGAACTGACCGGCATCAGGGCTGCAACTTGGGATCATTGGATGTAATGCTCACGCCATTCCACCCACCACGCCCACCCTGCAGCCACTGGCAAGCATCGTGGTGTGCCTTGCATTGTTCGGCCACAAACTTCACCCCACACTCCTATACTGTGCCCACGTCAGCGTATTTCCTTATGGAATGGGGTAAATATAATGCCCAAAGACCCCAAAGCACACCACGACTCTTGTCATTCTCTACAGGGTAGGGTGAGGTACAATGCCATGAGCATTATGGCTGACGACCCAAAGGCACACCCTAATGCCTGTCGCTCTCTACCGGGTGGGGGTGGGGTTGGCGTCACTTCAATGCTTCACTGCCATTCCTATTATGCATCTCTAGCTCCGCCACTGCTAATGCCAGTGTGACAGCATTCGGCATTGACAAATGCTTTTTTTCTTTTCCTCTGCCTGCTTGCCTGTTTATGCAGTTGCACTTTGCCCTTCCCTGGATTTTACAGGACTGCATCTTCTGACAGTTGTACTATCGGCTTTTATTAATGCTTCACAGGCTGGGACCGGAGACAGAAGAACCCACATCGATGCTCCATTTCATTTGGAAGGGATAAATGAACATTGATCCATGATTCTGACTCGAATTTCAGGAATCCTTTCGGGGCTACTTTTTTGGATTTGCTCCTCCATATTCTTTATTTACAATATTGGGATAGCTTTTTCAATCTAATAGACCCATGACTGCACGTTCAGACGAGAGGCAGAATATGCTGTTCTTTATAATATATTTGACTGTGATATATGGGGTTTGTCATATATAATGGTGTGAATTGTTGCAGAATGTCGCTTTATAGTTGCTTATGAGTCTGAGTGGGTGGGGATGTTAACGTTGTATATTTGACCTTTTTGTTCCTTTTAGCAGATTAATAGCTCATATTTCCATAGGATTTGTGACCACCTTTTACTACATGTATTTTAAATTGAAGGGTTCTGCCATTCTGTACTCTACTGGGGCGGTATGCCTTGGCTCTTTATTTACTTTGGTCATTTGCTTTATTTGGCTGAATTTGGTTCTGGACGGACTGCTCGGGGCTTTGTAATTATTTAGCTTGTGTTTCTTTAGAGGTGACTGGTGTCTGGATGTGTTGGAGTCAGCAGAATGATAACAGGGTACTACCGCCTTGTGGTGGGTTTTCTTATGAGGTCCCTGGAGTTTTTATGGGTCTTTTTGATACCAGTCCTACCCCTTCCTCACTTATTCTGCTCTTACTCTTGAAGACGGATGAAGTCCTGGAGACTTATTGGACTCTGCCTTGCCCCCTCAGTGCACCTAATACAGGAAGTTGGCATGACTGGTACTGCCTCCTGCTCCTTGCGGACGGTCAGATGGGCCTGAAGGTCAGAATGTAGAGCCCGGTATATAGGATCATGGGATACTGGTACGAGGCCACCCATGAGAAGGATATGATTTGACAGCTGGTTCTAGCTCTCTGGCTCTGCTGACTTTTTTTTTTTTTTTCAGTAGACTCAGTGTCTGAGGAGAAGGACCGTTGTCCCAGACCTCAGCCCTCAAGGTAGTCTTTACTTAATTGCTTCATATCCAGAGGGACTCCAGCACTCATCTTGGCAGAGTTCTGGTGACAGTCTAGCTTTTTGCCAGTTTTGTACATTTGATTTTATGTCTGGCATCATGATGGTGCTTCCGGTGAAGTCAGAGGGGGCAGGTAAGATAATCATGCATATTGTCCAGTTTGACCCCTAGAGGCTGATCGGGATGGGGGGAGAGGGAGCGGTACTGTGATGTAAGTAGTTTGAGCATTCCCAGCTCCAGGGGTTGGGTTATATCTGTATAGTGTTTAAATATTCTGTTTCTGCTCTGCCACTTCGGGACGTGGTAGATACTATTGGCTCCTCTGGTCTTTTAATGTTTTCTGAGAGGAGGTTTATGTTGTGTAACGTCTATATGGACTCTTGCTGTGGTCCAGCTGGAGTGACTGTTTTTAGACCATGGTGTTTTTTCAGTTCCTTGGTGGCACAAAATGGCAGAGGCCTTGTTCCTTACCTAGGTATCTACTGAGTACTCAATAGATAAGAGGTCAATAAAGGTTCTGTACTGATTGCTTAGTATCATTTCTCTTCTGCCTGTTTGAGGGGGGATGGGTATGAGAGCAGTGGGATTATGCTGGCGGTGAATTGTACATTCATCAGGGACCAGGTGTTAGGTTCTGTAGGAGAGTGTCAGTCTTTGGGACCAGGGATGTTTTGTTTTCAGGGGGTTTCTAGGACTGGGGGGGTCATATGGCTCTTGTATGTTGGGAACTGTTTTGTTGTCTGATGTTGGGTTCTTTTGGGGGGTGTAGGAGGGGGAGATTCTCCCAGAGCACTCTTAAAGGGGATACTGGTTCTCCAGTTATATAGTTTATCACTCTGTATGGTTCTGTAAATGAGTACCAAATATAAGTTTATATCCTGGAACATTAAAGGGGCTTGAAATAGGCGGAAGCAATGTATGCTTTTAGACCATGTTAAGAAGTCAACCCCCTAGGTTGTGATGTTACAAGAGACCCATCTGAGAAGGGATGAAGTTTTGTTGTATGAGAGGGGTTGGGTTGCCCATGTTTATGGGGCAGGCATCCACATGATGAAAGGGGACATTGCTCTCCTCGTTGCAAGAGGCACGGTCTTCTGACTAATTAGGGAATGCTCAGATTCAGAGAGCAGGTGGTTTCTTTTACTGCAGGCTTGTCTGGGTACTACAGAGGTTTTCTGGGTTCGATCTATGGCCCAACTGTTGATTCTCCCCACTTCTTTTCCGTTCTTGCTGTCCATTGTTCCTCTTTTCCCAGGCTTCCTATTATTTTGGGGGGTGACTGGAATGTAATCTTCCAGGATGACCTGGATAGATCCAGGTTTAGCAGGTGGGAACTACCCCCAGGTAAGAAAAGACTGAAGGAGCTTTTGGATACCCTGGGCCTATTTGACCCACTTGGCAAGTGGCGGACTCTACACCTTAAAGATAGACAATTCATCTTGTTCTCCCTCCATTCCTCATGGGTCCTCCTCTAGAACTGATTTCTTCCTGCTGAGCAAACGTTCCTTGAGTGGCCTTGTATCCTCAGAGATTTTACAAAATCTTGGACCATGTGCCTATAGAGTTGATACAGATCTTTTTTTTTTACTTATTTTTTCTCCTCTGGTCATGGTCAGCAGGGGCCTCTCTCAGGCATCATGCCTGTTCTTGCCCTGCCTGAAGTCCTCCTTGCTCATACCTCCTTTCTCCTCCTTGACACAACACTCAACACCCCTGGCTCGACCCCTCTGGGGTGGAGCCACCACTCTCTTGGGCGCACTTTTAGACAGACTCCAGTGTGAGCAATGACCCAGGTGAAGGAACCTGGTAGGCCAGGCAGGATGGACCCAGCCATGGGCATGGGGGCAGGTTCCCGTCACCTACTACTGCCGACCAGGTTTTTCCCTGTTCTGGTGCTCAAGTCCCCTCCTTCCTGCATGGGCACACCCCTGATGCATTGGCACATGGCAACCCTGCCATGTATCAGGCCATGCTACTAACATGCTGCCCCAGCGAACTGCAGCACCCCCGGTCTAAGCTGGGACTCCCCCGACCCCCTCCCTGGGGAGAAGAGCAGCCCAGCGGGCACTCAATGCTCACCCACCCTCCACCAACTCTCTGCGCCCAAACTCCCTCTCAAACTCTGGTCGCCGGCATAGCACAACGTGTGACGTCCAGCACCTCAACCCTCAGCGCCACTGGGCTGGCTTGATACAGATCTTAAATGAAGGGGAGGAATGGGACGGGATTTGGCATTCCAACTCCCAACTTTTTAAAGGATCCCACCTTGGTTTGCCACTTGAGACAATTTCTTCTTGATCTATTGGAGGTCAATAAAGGTTCTGTATCCAGGTTAGATTGGTTATGAGATGGCTATTCGGGTTGAGTGTATTGAGCTAGCTACTGAACGAAAGAAACACCATACCATGGAAGAAGACTGGCTCTTGTCCAATATATTAAGCGCTTGGAGTAGAGTCCATCTCCAGCCTCACCCCCAATGTCTGGCATGAGTTGGATGTTTTTATTCTAGGTATGGAAAAAGCAGAACTGGCCCATCTTTGCACTAAATCCTGATCTCTAGAATCCATCTAGAGAGCTGGTCGGCTTCTGGCATGGCGGCTTAGAAAGCTGGATGAAATGAAGGTGGTCCCCCATTTGAGGCCCAAACTGGTTGATGTCATCCCTACCAAGCCTCATGATATTGTGGAAGCCTTTGAAGACTTTTATAGAACCCTATATGATGATATCCCTGTGACTCTGGAACTTCAAGAGTGAATTCTGGTGTATTTGGAGGACCATCCTCTCCCATCCCTTTCTTCCACTCAGCAGAACTCCTGGTAGATCCGATTAGGGTTCCAGAAGTCCTTGCTGTGATCAAGCAGTTCCCCCAGATAAGGCGCATGGCCCAGATGGCTTTTATTTATTTTATTTATTTATTTTTGAAAGTCGGATTTACAACCTTTGAGTCAGGGACTCATTTACAAAGACACCTCATCGCAGGGAGGGTAGACAATGTTACAGTGTGAGATACAACAGTGGTAACATACAGGTGCAATACAGATAACAAAAGAACTCAATATAACAGTGGTTTATGGAATAAAGTTACATGCAGTAAATAACAATCATATAAAGTATAACAATAGTAGAAGTCACAACCCTGGTCATACTGGGGAAATACCTATGTGGAAGGGTGATGGGGGGAAACTGGGGCGAAGAAAAGAAAAAAGAAAAAAGGAGGGGAAGGGAAAGCAGTCCAATGGACATTGTCAAGGCTATGGGCAAGAAACTGGGAGGGACCCCAATATTAGGTTGATTAAGGGCAACTGCAGCTTCGGGCACCAAAGAGGTGGTTATGGAGATCAACTTTAAAGGGACCAATTTTGGTAGACTTAGTGACAGAGGGCAGGAGGGAGATAAACCTTGTGGGGGTGCAGTAGTGGAAGGACCATTGGGCGAGGGAGATCTTGGTATGGGGCACCAGAAAGGTGGCCTTAACTGAGCTACGGGTGGCAACAGATGGGGATACAAGCCACACAGATGCAATGACCCTTGGGGGGAGGAGTCCTAGCAGAGATTTTTTGGCAAGTAAGCAGGTTTGGTAGTGCAGGCTCTCCTCCAAGGTGAGTAGGTTGGCAGTGGAATAGAGCAGGCAGATATGTGTGTGCCGGCCAGGATCCTGCAGGCCTTGTTTAGTGAGGTCTGGATTCTGGTGAGGGCGGTATTGTCAGCTGCACCGTAGATAGGTAGGCCATAGTCCACTAGTGACAGGACAAAGGAGTTGATGACCAGTCGGAGGGCAGTTTGGGGGAGGCAATCTCTGTGGTGATAGAGAAGGCCAATCTGAGAGTTTATGACTGAGGACAGGGTATTGATGTGGGTGTGGGTTAGAAGAGCCGAGTCGAAGGTGAAACCCAGGTATTTGTAGAATGGCACCTGCTGGAGAGGGTGAGCACTACTAGGGAGAATGCAGAGGGGGCATTTTTGGCCTTATTCTGGTGATGCGAGAAAAGCATAGATTTTTTTGAGGTTAATGACCATCCGGTGGTCATGGAACCACTTTTCGGCTTGGTTGAATGTGTTTTGCAGAGATTCCTGTAGAGATGCGGAGTTGGGGTGGGAGGCAAGGAGAACCGCATCATCGGCATAGAGTAGCATATTGCCTGAGTCGGAGCTGGGGAGAGTGTTAAGAAATAGGCTGAACAGAACAGAGCCCAAGATGGAACCCTGAGGGACCCCCGAGTGAACAGGTAGGGTATTGGACGGGGTGCCATTTACCTTCACACGCTGTGATCTGGTAGAGAGGTAACTGGTGAACCAAGCCAGTGGGCCGGGGAGAAGCCAAGTTGGTGGATGGAGTCATGTAGGAGGGGGTGACAGACAGTGTCAAAGGCCTTGGAGAGGTCAACAAACACGCACCCGCAACATGACCAGAGTCTAGAGCAGATCGGAGGTGCTAGGAGAACTCCAGAAGGGCTGCAGTGGTGCTGTGTCCAGGGCAGAATCCATGTTGTTCTGGACACAGCAGGTCATATTTGGCCAAATACTCAGAGAGCTGAATGGCCACTATTTTCTCTAGTGCTTTGGAGAGGGGGTGAGAATGGAGATGGGCCTGAAATTGTTAGGGGAGGTTCTATCTCCACTCTTACGGATAGGGGTGATTTCTGCAATTTTACAGGCACTGGGAAATTGATCAAGACATAGTGACCGGTTTAAAAGGTTGGTGAGAGGGGCTAGTACAGTATCTAGGACTAATCGGAGAATCCTGGAGTCCAAGGGGATCACAGCTGGGGTTGCTGCTAGCTAAGGCTTTTTGCAGATGAGGCCTGGCTTCAAGGGGTGATAGGGCATGCAGGTAGAAAGGAGGGCGATCCGAGGTGGGGGGGGTGGAGGCAGGGATAGGGTCGAAAAAGTAGTTAGGGAGTGCAGAGCTTAGATCTGAGAAAGCCATATTGAGGCACTCAGCTATGCGGGGAGGATCAGTAGTGACTGAACAGTCTATGGAGGGAAGTGGGTCTTTCCATTGAGCTCTGTCATATTGTCCTAGAAGGCACGGGATGAGCCCCAAGTGAATTCAAGGGTGGCTTGATAATATTCGGCCTTAGCCTGCCTTATAGCCCAGGTGCACTTGTTACGTGTTTGAATTATAGACGTGTCTGTCAGCCAGTTTGCCTATCTCGACAGCAATATGCCAAAGATTATCTCTTTGTTTCAGTGTTTGGATGAGGGATGGGGAGATCCATGGGGCATTGTGTTTCTTGGTACGGATTCTGGTCTGGGGGAGTGAAAAGGTCACAGGCCTTGCTGAAGGCACTGGAGAAATAGGCTAGGGCAGAGTCAATATCCATTGAGAGTAGTATTGGTGACTAGTCAAGCTGGGCTAGGTGCAGTTTTAGCTTTCTGAGACCCCTGGGGTGAAACAGCCAGCAAGAGGTGGCCTGGGACACTGGTTTTGGTGTGTGGGGGATGACCAGTGATGCAGGACAGGACAGTGGTCACTAAGAGAGTCTGGTAGTACATTAATATCCCTAATTTTATAGGAGCGGTTTGACAGAATTCCATCTAGGAGGGTGATGGAGCTGCCTGACTGGTTAAATCTAGTAGGTGAGGTAACTAGTTGAGTCATATCTATGGGAGCAAAGGAGTCCCTGGTATGGGGGGGCAGTTGTACTCAGCCAATTGACATTAGGATGAGCTGCTCCACCTTGTGTGGGAGTGTGGTGAGGTAATCAATGAGGGAGTGTACAGCTGGTCCCTGGTCCCTTTTGGGGGGTATGTAAAAGACTGTGAGAAAAAGAGGACCCCTGGCTGGGTCAGGGGTAACCTTAAGGGTGAGGGCTTGGGCACTAAAACTGAGCTTGGGGGCAGGGAGAGCATAGCCTAAAAGTGTGTCACACATAGACTGCACACCCACTGCCATGTTTGCCTGTATGGTCTTCCCTGAACAGAGTATAGCCAGGGAAGGAGATAACCAAGTCAGGAGTTTTTCTCGAGATCCAGGTCTCAACTAGTGCTATAACATCAAGATGGTGTTGTACAGCCCAGCACTGGAGAGCAGCAGATTTTTTTTTAGGAGGCTGCAAATATTCATGGATGCAATGCTGATGCCAGTACCAGAATGGCGTGTGGGGTGGCTAGTTGACAACAGCTCAGGGTTGGGGTGTATGTTCCCAGAGACCAGAAGGTGTAGAGGAAATAATCTGATGAGTGGTCTGTGGCGACCAGGACCCTTAGCCAGGTACCGATGCGAGGTCCTACTAGTGGGGGTACAAGGGATGGGTAGGGAGTGGAGTGTAGGTATGGCGAGGAAGGGGTGGGCCCAGGGTGTCCCAGGGGGGAGGGGATATTGGTTGGTAGTGGGTGCCATGGAGAAATAGGGGTGTCCAGGGTGGGGGGCAGTTGGCTGCTGTGGGGTGGTAGAGGGGGGTGGGGCTCAGGGTGGAGGGTAAGGAGGCAGGATGGGATGTGGTCAGAGCAAGAAAGGTAACCATGAGTAGGCTGAGTATGATAGCTGTGGTGCCCATTGCTATTTCTTATTTCTTATTGGAGGGGTAAGGGGAATAACTGACCTTCAGTGAGGGTGACTGCCACTGTGGCGTAGGTTTTTTTTTTTTTTTCTACAGAGTACAATATGCTAAAAGTGAGAACAAGGCAGGGGATAGCAGTGATTAGAATAGGAAAAGGGCGGAGACGAGGTTGGAGGATTAATAGGAAAAATGAGATGCCTCTCGTGGCAGATCAGTATAAACTGCAAATGGGAAAATGGGGAGAAAAAAAAAAAACCCCTCTCAAAACTTATCAACACTAAAAAATCTCTACATCAGATTAAACATTACTCAAAGTGAAAAAACAAAACATTTCTAGCAGATAATAGTCCTAGTATTCATTTCTTGGCACCAGTTCCTAGAAGACTTCTGGATTGCTGCTCATAGTGTGAGTAACACTGGCAAACAGGAGCAAGTGAGATTCCTCCAGGGATAGATGCTAATATTCAGAGTTCCAACCCGTACCTTGCTTGGAGGGTGAGCTTCAGGCAGCTTCTCGTTAGGCAGGTTCTCAAACTGTAGAATGCAGTTTGCTTGACAGGAAACAGCCCGAAAGGGCACAGTAGTCCCCCTCTTTTATAACATCTTTTCAGAACTAGCGCCCCTCCTTACACAACCTTTTAATTTTTTCCTGACTGATGGACTGGAGGACCATTCCTTTAACTAAGCTTGGATAACCCTTATTCGAAAACCTGGCAAGGATTATCTCCTGCCATCCAGCTATTGTCCAATTTCATTATTAAATTCAGATACCAAAATCCTTGCTAAGGTACTTGCTAATAGATTGTAGGTTGTTTGGGACAGGCTGATTTCACCTGCCCAGGTGGGTTTTACAACTGGTTACTTGTCCAGCAACTATCTGCGGAAGCTTTTGTATTTACTTTCTGTGTCCCAGGAGAACAGTTCCCCTGTGGTTCTGGTCTCCCTGGACGCAGAAAAATCTTTTGACCATGTACTGTGGCCTTTTTTGTTTGCAATCCTTTGAAAATTTGGCATACCCTCTAACTTCCTTAAGTGGAGTCTGGCCATGTATAGTGAACCTACTGCTAGGAGTCACTGTAATGGCCTGTCCTCTTCCTCATTTCAGCTGAGATGGGGTATGAGACATGGCTGTCCCCTTTCTTCTTTCTTGTTTAATTTTATATTTGGAACCCCTTCTTTACAAACTGCAGGCTTCCCAACACTATTCAGCCTACGTATCCAAGCCATGGTTTACATCCATATCCGCAATCTCAAGAACGGAGTTTCAAACACTGTGAAAAAAGAGTTTGGTGCACACTGATCCCATGCAGCTTACTGATTGGTGTTATGTGGTTTCACTTCATTCCGCATTTCTGTTACGGACTTGGATATTCCGAGCGGTAAAAACTAACTTCAAAGCACATTCCCTCCATGAGTATATGTATCCAGTCCAATGTCAGCTTGTGTCGCACAGCAATTCAGTCAAAGGACCAACCGTGGTGGCTAAGAGACATGTTCTCAGCAGGAGTAGTGAGTCACAGTCACGTTTTGACCAGAATCATCATTAGAGCGGATGACTCTGGTCAAAACATAAGCGAGTGCGACTCACTACTCGCACTGAGAATACATCTCTTTGCCACCACGGTGGGCCTTTGACTGAATTGCTCTGTGACACAAGCTACCATTGGACTGGATATATATACTGACAGAGATGAGGTGCTTCAATGTTATGTTTTTACCGCTTGGAATATCCAAGTCTGTAGCAGAAATGTGGAGTGAAGTGAAACCACATAACGCCAATCAGTAAGCCACTCGGGATCGGTGTGCACTAAACTTTTTTCACAGTGTTCGAGTTCTTGAGATTGTGGATGTGGATGTAAACCATGGCTTTGATATGTAGGCTGAATAGTGTAGTGCAGTAACAGGGTTCCCTCATGCCAGCCATTAAGTAGGAGGCAGTATAGCGCAGTGGTCTAAGGCTCTGAGCTGCAAATCTGGTGACATCCAGCAGACCAGACCTGGGTTTGAATCCCACAGCTTCCACTTGCATACTGTGTGACCCTAAGCAAGTCACTTAACCTCCTTGTGCTCCCAGGTCGCTCCTGTAAAAAAGCTTTCAGCTTAGTGTGCTATACCTGGTTAAATTACCAACTAAGCCACACAGCTGGTTTACCACCTTGAAAAAATGTAGTTTCTTCCTATGTGCATTCAAACAACAAACAAAAGCTATTATACAAATGCCAGTTTTCAGAATAAATGTCTCTTCATGACTGGATTGTTTGTTGGTGTGTAATCAGTTTTGATATTAAGCATGTTTAATTTGTTTTGATAGGAGTACAATACAAGGAAGCAATCAACATGCAACTGAAGGGATTTATGTCTCCTATTTTTGAGCACTGACCTTGTTCCACAGTAGTGGAACTTTCGTGTTTTCTCAGGTAACATACATTCCAAGGTATAAGCACCAACCAACTTGTCCACTGAGCCACCATTACTGTGTTTTTGCATTTAGAACAATTTCTTCACCTAGACTGGTCCCGCTCCTTATCCCAACTGGTGTTGGTGAACTCTAATATCGTATTAGTGGACACTAAATACCTGTTTCCCTTTGTCCTCGTCCGATCACTGCACCCGTATCCTCTCTTCTAGAGTGGGATCAATTCATATCCCATGGGCAGTTGCAAAATCTCTCTTCTATTCCGATCTTTCATACTTTTAAATATCTACAACTAACTAAGGCTTTAACGTCCGCCCTTGGTACTGTTCCCTTGGAAACTAGCGACAATGATATTTTGTCCCAGCTTCTTTCATGGCTGCTCAGCCTCACCCAGTGGCTGGTCTATATTCATTTTTACAAATGGTTGATGCCACTGCCCTGAAGGGTATATGTTACTACTGGCAGAAAACTTTTAATTGGCAACATGATTGCTCATGCTGGCAAACTATTTGGTGGACTCTTTATAAATTTATTGAGAGATAGGTACATATGGACCCAGTTACTCCCACAAACTGTTCCATATGGGTAGATCAGAGACTCCTCTGTGCACCCATTGTAGTCTTGCTATAGGCCACTTGCTTCATATGTTCAGGGAATGCCCTAAGGTGGTCCCCTTCTGGTTAAGAATTAAGGTCTCTCTGGACTCGTTTCTTAGTCTGGAGGAGGCTTTCATGCCTGAAATCTGTATGGTGGGGGACTACCCTTCCGCTCTGGCCACCGTAAGGCCTATATAGCTCTGATTTCTGTAGTGGTGAAGGTTGTTATACTGAGACACTGGAGAGATGATACAACGCCCCCATATAGGGAGTGATACTGGGCTCCTACAGGCTCTTATAGTGGAAAAACAAATTACTAGATTACATTAGGGGCTTTACCATTTCCAAAAGCAATGGGGGTCTCCACATACTCTTTTGTCTATACATACTGTTTCAGACTAGTTCTACCTGCCTTGGGTTGCCCCTTGAATATCCATCATTTATCTCGGGTAGTGATAGCTGTCACATAGTGCTCTGGGAGAGGGGGGGAGGGGGAGTTGGTCAGGGTGTTTGTTGTACTGTCTTATTGTCCATGCTTTTCTTATGTCCTGTGTGGATCGGGGGGGGGTCTTTTGAGTAGGTTGGTTGTTTCTGTTAGTATCTTGTTGTTCAGTTTTTATATTTGTGTATTGTTCTGGTTGTATTATTATTAATAATAATAAACTTTAAATTACACACAAAAAAAGACACACTGGTGCCATCCTCTCTCAAAAGAGTAAACTGGGGTTCCTCCTGTTGTAATAGTGCACAGCCTTAGTTCCACAGACTTAGACTTCTTCCCCCTTTTCCCTTCCTTCCCTCGACCACTGTTGAGCCCCTTTTTCTGACTTATGTTAGCTGTGGAAGTGGCTGTAACTGTAGTGTCCCATGGAGCCCAGTGGCTGCAGCTATTAAGAGCATTCTTCAGCCCTAACAGTTTCCAGGTCTGCCTTTGTGGCATGGAGCCTCCTACAACTGAGACAGTGGCTGAACTCCTAGAATGCCCCCTGGTTAGCCACTGTCCCACACCCTTGCTATCCTTCCATATCCCTCTAAAACATATCCCCTGAATCCTTGTGTGAATGTAGGTCTGTGAAAAACTTTTAGTTATTAGGAAACTATCCACATTCTGCACCCAATGAAGCCACAATGTTTTGTTACCCCAGATAGGGTTATTTTAGTGACATCTTTCACACTCTGTTTAACAATTTACTTATTAAGTTACCATAGATATGGCTTTTCTGGGAACCCCTTGCACAGTCTGTTTTACAAGTCTCTTTACACGGTACTAGAGGGGGTCCTTAATACAGAACAATTATGCTATCTCCAGCTGCACTGTATATCCCTGTTAATTACTTATCTGATCTGGTATCCCCTCTTATCTTTTACCTAATGTTATACCATACTCCTGGTACTGTACCTCTGTTCGCCCTTATGCCTTTTTTCTCAACTCTGTTTAGCAGGTGTGTGTGTGGGGAGATTCTACCAGTGGAATTTTGGCAAAAGTCGGATTTTTGCTTCTGCTAAAGTTCAGAAATCATGTCGCCAACTTTCATGAACATTCCACTGAAAACTGAAGAATAAATGCAAGAAATGTGGGTTAATGTATTAAACTACAGAAAAAAACTCTGCAGAACTGATCACTGTCAGTGTTCAGCTCTGTGGTTTATGTATTAAACTGCGGGGGAAAAAATGCAGATGTAATTCAAACCATGGATAATTACATGATATACAGCAAAATACTAAGTAAGAGACTTTATTTCCACATATCATGTAAAAAGTCTGCAGTTTATAATTAAATGATGCAGTACTAGGTGGAAATCCGCAGTTATCTGGCAAAAGCTCGGAATTCCGACACAGGCGAAAGAGTGGAAAGTTCCGCAAACTTCAAAATTTCACAGAACTTCCGCAATAGCAGAAATCCACACTTTCACTCACCCCTACTGTTTATCAGAGGACTGCAGTTGTCATAGAGATGTCTTGAGGCAGATGCCACACTACTGCCCCAGAGCACTCTCTCAACAGGACGCTTACGTAATGGGATGTTTCAGCAACCACAAATTGAAATAAATTTCAGTCTTCCTGCTCGTGTCTGATTGGTGTCTGCTTTGGTTGCCTGCACTCATCATCCTCCAGCCTGCAAAATGCAGCTGACTGCCAGTTCTGTAAGGAGAGTTACACTGCAGCAAAAAACAGGTAGTTACTAATCAAACTCCCAAAAAAGTGTGATTTTTGTCTCTCCCTGACCCCCCATTCGGCACTAATCACTACTACCAATGTTTTTGCTTCATTTCTTCATTGGTTTATCTAGAATTTAAATTAATTTCGGGCTGTTTGCTCTCACTTGATTGGTTCCTGTTCTGGTTGTCCTGAGCTTGTCTTCCTCTGTCCTGCTATGCATAGTTGACTTTCAGTTCCTGCAAGAAAAATTCCACAGCAGCAAAACGGAGACCGTTAGTAAGAAACCACCGTCAAAACAGTGCAATTTTGCTCTTCTCTGGTATCCCACTCAGTGCTCATTGCAATTACCTTAGCTTTCCCTTGAGAAGTAGAGTCTAGCATTTGTCAACTGATGAGGGTTGCATTGCCACACACCATGCTCAGTGCGCCATCTGGTAGGCAGGGCTTAGGCAGTGAAAGCAGAAGTCATGACAGTCTGTGACCAGCATTTTCTGGCAGTATACAATACACCTTTTAAAACCAGGATTATGCAGAGAATCAATGGTAGCACTGACAAAAACTGGAGCACAGGATCCAAGCTATAAAACTACTCAAAGAAAATTTGAAATATTACATTTTTTATTGCAACTGAAGTGTATTTCCTGACACACAGGCAGAAGCTGTGAAGAGGAGACCTTTCCCTTACAGTGGAAGAAAATATTTGAATGTAGTGGCCCTGTATGTTAATGAAAATATCAAAGCTACAGAAATTCAGAATACACATAAGGAGCCAGAAGAACTGTGGGTCACCCTGGAAACAGGAAATGGGACAGCCATAAGAACTGGGGTTGTCTACAGGCCCCCAGACCAGAGGGAGGACATAGAACATTACTGTTAGAAGATATACAAAACATGACAGCTAAAGGGAGGTTCTGATAATGGAGACTTCAACATGCCAGATACAGATTGGTCAATACCAGCAGGAACATCTGCAGAACTAGACTCATAGTGGATTCCTGCAGGGGAGGGCCTCAAACAACTGGTACAGCAACCCACAAGAGACAGGGCTATCCTAGATCTAGTACTGACTAACAAAGAAGGGATCACAGATCTCTCCAGGTAGAAGGTCACCTGGGGGCCAGTGACCATCACATGGTATGGTTCAATTTGGCTACTACATCTAAATCATCCCATTCCAAGGCAAAAATATGGGACTTCAGAGGAGCTGACTTTGATAAGATGGCCAACAGAGTTGCTAGCCCTGACAAAAAGAAACACAGGTGAGGAGGTACAGGCAAAGTGGGCAAGCATTAAGGATACAATACTTGAAGCAACATCCCAATGTGTTAGACAGAAAGGAAGTGCAAAAGAAGAAGGAAACCACTTTGGTTCTCAAATACAGTAGCAGAAAAGGTCAGAGCCAAAAGAGCTGGCCTTCAGGAAATATAAGGGAACACAGCGGATGAAGATAGGGAGGCATACCAAACTGCCCTAAGGGAAGCAGGTAAGGCAGTAAGGCAGGCAAAGTCCCAAACTGAGGAACACTAGTACCTAACAGAAAAGAAGGTGACAAGACTTTCTATAGATACATTAGTGAAAGGAAAAGTCCAGAGGGGGTATGCTAAGCTTAATGGAGAAAAGGGAGCATGGAGGAGGAGGACCCTGTAAAGGCATCTATCCTAAATAGATACTTTTGCTCAGTATTTACTGAAGAGAAGGTAGGGCAGGGCCCACAGCCCAGCATCATGGACACAGGAGGAGGGAGGTGAGCACTACTGCCTTCACAAAAGAAAGGGTCCTACAAGAGCTTGCTAAGCTCAGGGGTGGATAAGGCAATGGGACCCGATGGCATACATCCCAGGGTACTTAAGGAGCTGAAGGAGGAACTAGCAGAGCCATTAGCAGAATTGTTTAGTGAGTCTCTGAGCACAGGAGAGGTCCCAGAAGACTGGAGAAGGGTTTCATGTGATCCCGCCCACAAGAGTGGTAGCAGGGAGGAGGCGGGAACTACAGACCGGTCAGTCTTACCCTCAGTAGTGGGCAAGATTATGGAGGCACCCTTAAGGAAAGGATAGTGCAACACCTGGAATCTATAGGGCACAGGATCCAAGACAGCATGGGTTTATAAAGGAAGGTCCTGTCAAACTAATCTCATAGATTTCTTTGACTGGGTAACCAGAGTGGTGGACCAATGGGAGCAGTTGATGTCGCCTACCTTGATTTCAGCAAAGCTTTTGACACTGTTCCACATAGAAGATTGATAAATAAGCTAGGTAGGCTCGGGTGGCTGAAGTTGGTCAACTGGGTGGCAAACTGGTTGACTGGCAGAAAACAGAGAGTGGTGGTAAATGGTATACAGTCAGAAGAGATGCAAGTCACAAGTGGTACCTCAGGGATCAGTCCTGGCCAGTCCTATTCAACATCTTCATTAGTGACCTCGAGATGGACTAGAGGGTAAGGCTTGTCTGTTTGCAGATGACACCAAAATCTGCAACAGAGTAGATGATCCAGATGGGTGGGCAGAATGAGAAGAGATCTGGATAAACTAGCAAAATGGTCAGAAGAGTGGCAACTGGGATTTAATGCAAAGAAGTGCAAAATCATGCACATAGGGAAGAGAAACCTGAAGCCACTTATAGGCTGGGAGGGAGTTGCTGCAGTCACAAAGGAAGAAAGAGACTTGGGCATCATCATCACTGATGACCTAAAATCATCCAAGCAGACCTCTAAAGCAGTAGGTAAGGCTAGGGGGTGTTAGGGTGTATTATTAGGGTATCACAAGTCGAAGAGGGAGGTAATAATCCTCTGTACAAGACATTGGTTAGGCCCCATCTGAGTACTCGTGCAGTATTGGAGGCCACACCTTCACAAGGACATTAACTAAATTGAGGCAGTCCAGAGAAGGGCAACCAAATGGTAGCAGGACTGCATCAGAAGATATATGAGGACAGATTAACGGAGCTCAATATGTATACCCTTGAGCAAAAGGAGGGAGAGAGGTGATATGATCGTAGACATTTAAACACCTTAAGGGCATAAACAAGGTGAAAGAGTCTAACATGTTTAAATATAAGAAAATAGCAGGACAAGAGGACACAGCATGAGATTAGAGGGAGGCCGATTAAGGGGAATGTGAGGAAATCTTTTTCACAGAAAGGTGGTAGATGCATGGAATAGCTTATCACAAGAAGTGGTGGCTATGAATACAGTGCAGGGTTCAAACAGGCATGGGATAGGCATAAGGGAGCAATACAAATGACTATGAATAGATAGGTCACTGACAGAGCAAAGGCCGATGGCACATTTATAAGGTAGAAAAAGAAATGGGCAGACTGGATGGGCCTTGCGGTCCTTATCTGCCGTCAACTTCTATGTTTCTATGTTTCTATGTTTCTATGTTAGAGGAGCTCTACCTATTTTTTGAAAAAAGAACACCCAGTGTCCAGACTTGAATATTCCAGTATTCATTTTATTTACATAGAAACATAGAGCACGTAATCCTAGAATTTGACCACAGATAAGGGCCACTTGGCACATCCAGTCTGCCCATTTCTCCCCACCTACACTATTACATCAGGCAGGGCCTGATCTACAGCTCTTTCTCTCTCTCCCTTCCTTTCCACTATGATTACTTTGTGCTTTTCCCATGCATTCTTGAATCCCACCACTGTTTTTGCCCCACAACCTCTGCTGGAAGGCAGTTCCCGGAATCGGCCACTCTTTCTCTAAAGTAGTACCTCCTCACATCTCTCCTGAATCTATCCCCCTCCAGCTTTAGAGCATGTCCCCTTGTTCTTCAGCACCTTTTCTTCTGAAAAATACTCCCCTGCTGTACCGTATTTATCCCCATGAGGTATGTAAAGGTCTCTATTATATCTCCCCTCTCTCTCCTCTGTTCCAGGGTGTATTTATTGAGGTCCTTCAGTCTCTCTTCATGGGGCTTTGATGTAGATCCTGCTCCATTTCAGTTGCCCTCCTCTGGACTGCCTCCACTCTTTGTCCTTCCTGAGATGTGGTCTCCAGAACTGGATACATTACTCTAAGTGGGGTCTTTCCAGCAAACTATACAGAGGCAACACCACCTCCCTCTCTCTGTCCCAACATTTCACACTTATAGGGCTTCATATGGGACTTAAATTCTAAAACTTAAACCAAAACACTAATCATTCATCTTACAAATTAATACCGTTTATTTTACAAAAAACGTAAAAAAAATTGTTTTTGAAGTAAATTTTCTTTTGAAATTCCCATGCTGTCTGTAATTTCATACCTAGATCTTTGTAAGTCTATTCTAAATCTTAGATATAGTAATTCATTCTTAATAATGTCGATTCTGAAAATTTACAAAACTATACTACAATTCCACAATTACATGTACTTTATCATACTCGCACTTCTACTTATGCCAGAAAGGCACCACGCTTTACAAAACCAAAACCCCTGTGGCTTGCACAGCATTATTACAGTCTGTATATTGCAGATTGATCTCCATAACCACAGAAAGATATGCACAGCTGTATATCCATTTTCAACTTATTAAACTCTTGTGCTATGAACTATCAATTTGCCTTTAAAGGAAAACTACATCCAAAACTTGAAAAAATATATGCTGTGCAGAGTGTTTTAATTTGTATGTGAAGTTCTAGTGTTTCCTTCCCTCTGACTGGCATTAGGTTTTTCCTAAATTAGCCTGCTAGCTTTAGGGTAGTTTTATGACCCCTGGAGATCTCCATATCAAATAGTTTTATTGCATTTCTTTGTCCTACAATGCATCTTGTTTCATGTGATGGTGATGTGGCAGAGCCCATAAATCCAGCAGAAAGCATTTCATTACAATCAGTTCACAACAATAGAGATGGCTATGTTTTAAAATCTGTAGAATTCAGCTTGGTGACCACTCTCATCCTAAAGGTTTTACTGTCCTGAAAAACTTTGCTGCTGGTAATTTTTGTGCAGCTTGTAAAGCTTTCAAGATATTTAGTTTGTTTGGCATGTGTGTGCTGAATGTTGGGTCTCTCTTACATCACAGTCACATGAGACAAGATGCACTGTGGGAACAAGAAATATAATTACGCTTTCAGGTAGGAAGATCCCCAGGGGTCGTAAAACTCACATAAAGCTGGCAGGCTAATTTGAGAAAAACTCTGACTTCCAGTCAGAGGGAAGGAAACGCTAAAACTTCACATACACATTAAAACACTCTGCACAACATATATTTTTTTTTGAGTTTTGGGTGTAGTTTTTCTTTAATGTATGTCAATCTCTTAGAAGACTTTGACAATTTTCAATAGTTCTTTTCATTTTTGAACTCTAATACATAGTATATGCCTGAATAGTGGCTATTTCTCTTATACCCCTGACCAGCTACCGGCCTACAACCAAAAGTGTCATGAACACTTATGGTATATCTTCCCCTGATAGATATGAGCAGGGTCACAGACATGAACCCCAGGTGCCTGTCCCATCCTGCTCAATGGAGCAGGGCTATCAGCAGAATAATGTCTAAAGGGACAGGTTTGCTAGACAGGAGTACTGGTGTAAATCAGGAAGAATTCCAGTCATCATTTCAAATTTATAGTGATCAACAGCTGAAAGTGTGTGCTAGTTAAAAACAAGCATTTGTCAATGTCGAATGTTTGCTTGCTGGCATTGGCAATGGTAGTGTAGGAGTCAGAGAGCTGCATAACAGGAATGGCTGTGAAGTATTGAACTGAAGCCAAACCCACCACCACCCTGCAGAGACTGACTGGCATTGGGGTATGCCTCTGAGTCATCGGGCATAATGGCCATGCCATTTCACCACACCCTACCCTGCAGACATTGACAAGTGTCACAGTGTGCCTTGGAGTCTTTGTGCCTTATGCTCACCCCATTCCGTAAGAAACTACAGTGAGATGGGTGCAGTATAGGAGAATGGGGTGAACTTTAGGGCCGAAGAGTCCAAGGCACACCTCAATGCCTGTCACTGGCTGCAGAGTGTAGGTGGGGGTGGAATGGCATGAGCATTACAGGTGACAATCCCAAATCACACCCCTGATGCCTGTCAGTCTCTGCAGGGTGGGCACTAGGGTCATAAACCCTAATGCCCCATTCACTGGTATTTTCACTCCAAATTTTTGAAATGGTTTTTTTGTGACCCCTACCTCATGAACAGTGGCAATATCAGTTTGTTAGGGGAAAGCTGTTTTTGCACTGTGACTACGTAATTTGGTACTACAGGTGTGAAAACACTTTTTGAATAGGATGTGAAAAATGGCAACTGTACTGTTCATGGAGAGATGTAAAAATAGCAGTTGAAAATCTGGAGTGAAAATAAAAAAAATGAAGTCATGAGCGTGCGTAGAAACTGCACAATGCACACCCATAATGTAATTAGTTTGGGTATTTTTTACAGCAGATTGTCAACACAGGCATTTTGGGACCTCCGCTCATGAAAAGTGTCACTGTGATTTTCTTAATCTGTCCCAGACACTGATTTCCTACATCGACCACGCATTTCTGCGCCAGAATAGAGAAAATACATTTTGGCCATGGTGTGAAAAATGACAGCTGTTCTGCTCATAGGGAGGTGTGGAAAAATGCCAGTGTTGAAAATCTGGACTGAAAATATTACAGATTTGTGTACATACGAGGGTGCATGGAAACACTGCAATGCACACTCATAACATAGTCAATTTATGGACTATTGTCACCAAATTTTCAACATAGCCATTTTAAGACATCTGCTCATGAACAGTGTCACAGTGATTTTCTTAATCTGTCCCAAACATTGATTTTGCACACCTAGTGCACCATTGTGTGCTACATGCACAAAAACACATTTTGGGCAAGATGTGAAAAATGACTGCTGTACTGCTTATAATGAGGTGTGGTAAAATGGCAATGTTGAAAATCTGGAGTCAAAATAGTAAAAATTCTTGAAGTTATGAGCGTGCATAGGAACTGCACAATGCATGCTCGTTAAACAGTAATTTCTGGATTTGCTAACCAAATTTTCAACATAGGGTTTTGGGCTACTTCATGAATTAGACATTGTCATTTCATTACTCAGTCCCAAAAGGTGGCTCTATACAGTGACAGCAAAATCACATTTGGAACTAAATAACAAAATGACAGTGACTGAGTTCATGAGGTGGGGTCCCAAAAACCCCATGTTGAAAATTTGGTGAAAAATATTCCCAAAATGGCTGAGATATGCATCAAAGTTGAACCCCCCCCCCAATGCAATTATACAGCTTACTGGCATTTCTTCAGTTCGTGGTTGGCTTTGAAGAGCGCAGATGTGTTCCCAGTCTACCGAAGATCATTGCGCTGGCCTCCGGAGGCAAGTTTGTGGTCGAGGGTGTGTGGGGAGGTGGGTGTGCAGAGGGGAGCCACAGGCTGGGGGAGGGTGAGTGAGACAGTCAACAAGGGAATTTTTTTTAAAGGTGTTTGTTTTAGACTACGTGGGACTTTTGCCACGCTGGGGTGGGCTCCCAGCGTGGCAGGTGGAAGTTTATTTTTTGGGGGGACAGTGGAACCGATGGATCGGGCACCCCTGTTGGCAATACCAACCTGTGCCATACTGGGTTGGGCTCCCAGCATGGCACCTACAAGCCTGTTTTCTTGGGGGGAGGGAGGGAGGTACAGTGCAGCTGACAGGGGATTGGACACCCCCATCAGCCAAACCAACATTTGCAGTGTGGCACCTACAAGTCTGTTTTCTTTGGGGGGTACAGTGCACCCAACAGGGGATTAGGCACCCCTGTCAGCCATATGGACTTTTGCCATGCTGGGGTGGGTTCCCAGCTTGGCACCTGGAAGTCTGTTTGGAGATGGGTCAGAGGAGATGACTGGGGATTGGGCACCCCCATCGGTCATACAGTGCGCATGGGTGGAGGGGAGTGCATCAGCATACTGGGGTTGGCTCCCAGCATGCTACGTAGGTGTTCATCGGGGAATGAACTGTCTGACAGTTCAGATGCAGTGCAGGGTTTTAAATAATTGATTAGCATTTTTTTTCTTGGGACAATACTAACTGTACAGAAAGTATTTATGTAGGTTTTCTAGAATTGTTATGTTCGTTAAACACCGTAAGGCAAGTTCTATGCATTTTCACAATGTTTTAGCACTTTTATGAGCAAAACACTAATCAGTTTTTAGAGTTAAATAAAACCCTGCAGTGCTGACATGGCAGTATGCAAATTGCCTACTGATTGTGGTGGTGTTTTCCTTAGAACTGTACGCCACTGCATCTGAACTGCTGTCATAGACAGCTCGGACAGTCGTTGGCGTGGTGTAGCCATGCCTGCAAAAGGGAGCAGAGCATTGGAAGTGGGGAAGGCACACCTATGAAAACTCGTATGGTGGCACTATGTTTCTTGCAGATGCGTGAAAATCACATTTTAAGTGTTCTTTCTTGTAGCAAGTCAGTAAAACATCTAGGTGAAACTACTCAGTAACAGCTGTCTTCACTTGTGTAATTCCCGTTCTCTAAGGAATGCAATTAGATTTACAACACCTGTGAGCTACTTCTATTAAATCACTTAAGCCTTATCTCTAATTACTTACTTTTCTGTGATAACTGTATGACTTCCATTGCTATTGCTGTCCATTATCCCCGGAACTCTTTTACTGCAAGAGTCCAAGCCTCTAGCCCTGTTGATCAATCTCCAGTTTACTTCCTGCATCCCTAGAGGTTGGTCACAATTCAGTATTGCTTCCAAAACTCTCAGGAAATCTTTAATACACTGTGTTGTTCCTGCTTTCTTTTTCTAGCCTACAAGCATGTTGACAGCTGATCAGCATGTGTTAACCCTAGGATTTCTTCCTTTTAACTCTCTGCATGCCTCTCACATATTTTATAATACAGTATGAGACCAGAGCACAGGCAGGGGCACGGATTAAGCTGGACCCTCAAACAGCATCCTACCTTATACCCCTGCGTTGGTTGGGACCCTCACATAGCACCCCCATTGGCAGCTATTACCTGAGGACTGGAATCTCATGTAGCATCCATTCCAAAAGCAGGCAGTGTTTGGCAATGATTTTCAATCAGGGCAGGCATTACGTCCCAGGAGAGCAGTAAGCCCAGATGAAAAAGCCTGAAACCCCCCTGAAAGTGTGCCACCTGGAAAACAATATAAATATCAGGGAGTCCATGACTGCAGCTCACACTCAAGACCAACATCTGATTATGCCTAGCTGCAGGATCTGGGAGTGGCTGCTGTTTGTTTGCTTAATTCCCACCTAGCCACTCGCCAGTTTATGCAGGCAGCCTTCTGATCTCTCCAGGCTCTGCTCAACTCCCTGGGCTGTAGACCCCTTTGTGCAGGCTGATTATGCCATTCATGCAATTCACCGGGGGGGGGGGGAGCCAAGTGCCATTAAAAAGTATTCCCATGCTACCATCATGATCAGGCCATCCTGGAGATGTCTCCTTCTGCCCCTAGTCATACTCCCACACAGGCTGCCTTCTACATCTCCGGCCTCTATTTGAACCCAAACTCTTGTGGCCACCATTTTGAAAATGGTAGCTATCACAAGGACAACGCTTGGGAATCCCTAAGACTCACAGGGCACCAAGTGGTGAATGCGAGGGTGCAAACAAGACAGGGCCCTAAGCCTGACCATGGGGGCATTTGCTGTGGTTTGTTGGCACCCCCAGAGTCATTTTGGGCTGTTCTTGATCAAAACCAGGAAGTCTTGTGGGATGCTCCAGTCTCGTAAGATTGCAGGCATTTTGGTCAATGTTCCTGTGCGATCTGGTGGGTATCCTGATGCAGCTCCAGGATGGCAGCCATCTTGGGCAAGTAGGGAGATCCCAAAATCCCGTGATAGCCCGGATTTTCACAGTACTGGCTCCTGGCATCAGACGGTGGCCATTTTTGATGGGTCTGATGACTTAGTTCCTCTGGTGGCCATCCTGTGTTGATCACAGGATAAACAAAAACTATTGCAAGTCCAGGCACACAGCCTTCAGTGCTAGGCCACACCCCACATTACCTGCCATAGTTATACTGCTCTATGCTCTGTCACAAAGTAAAACTTCATAAGAGGACATGTTTGTAACAGTTTTTTCTTGCTGCCCCTATAGATTCCAAAGTGACCAACAACTGCCTGCCATGCCTGCCTGCATAAAATGTGGCACCAGGCAACTGGAAACACAAGTGGGGGGTGGCAGTATGTGTGGTCTGCACCATCTTTGAGGCTGGAACATCTTAATCACCTGGTTGTGACATAATGACAGCCCAGGAGGACCCCTTGCATCCCACAGCTCCAATTATACGGAACACCGCACAAGCAGGTCTTTTGTTCCAACTGTTAGACAAGTTGCAATCTCAGCAGCCAAAGAATTCCCAGTCAGCTTCTACAAATAAGAGCCTGGAGGAACCCCAGACACCACATCTGCAGAAAAAATGGTGCAGGCAGAAGAGGCAATGGAGTCCTCCAAAGTTTGTGAGTCAGATCAGGAGCTTGACTACCCCTCCAACAGACTGTGTTCCCGGGAGAATGTGGCTCAACTGGTAAAGATGATAAGGGAGGCTCTGCAGATCCCTGAGGAGCTGGACATCCCCTGCTCAGGGATGGATGCTCTCCTGACCTTGTCCTAGAGCCCAGTGATGATGTGTTTCTGCTTCCAAGTCCTCAACAGCATTCTGGCCAAAGAACACAAGGTAGCTCAGCCCATCTGGATCCCAGAGAAGCGAGTCATGCAAAAGACTTATCCACTTTGAGGTTCACAAGACAGCCTGGTTGGTGTCCCCTTCAGTGGATACCCCAGTCTTGGTCCTTGCAAAGCATACAGACATCCCAGTGGAGAGTGCAGAAGCTTTAAGAGATGCCATGGAGAAGATGGTGAAGTGTCTGAAAAAATGTCATGAGGTCATGAGAATGGCCCTAGCAGCGGGCATGGCTGTGTTCTGTACCAGCAGAGTCCTACTGAGATGAGTGGAAGCCATCATAGACACCACTCTGGACTACTCTCCACTCTTGGAGAGCACTGACTGCAGGCTACACCTACATAGTGGATGCCTTCTCAGACTTCATAAAGTTCATTGCCAGGGCCTCAGTCATCAACAGTCAGGCCAGACAAGCCATCTGGCTCAAGCTGTGGCAGGCAGATGGGGAGTCTAATTTTACACTCCTTAAGCTCTCGTTCAAAGGGGGACACCTGTTTGGAGATTCACTGCACTGATATTAAGCAAATCTGTTCCAAAAGGTGATTTTATGGTCCCTGTGCAGAATCACCTTTCAAGCAGGAGTTGAAAATGTTCTCTGCCCTTGTTCATGAGGTGGGGTCATAAGAAGGCAATGTTGAAACCTGGTATAAAAATATTAAAAAGCAACAAAGTTATGAGCCTGCGTTAAATTTTCGAAACACAGTCTCATAAGTTTGGTCCTTTTCAATACTTTTACCCCAAATTTACAGAATAGCCATGTCTTTACAGCACCTTATGAATGTGACAGCTGTCATTTTTAAAATCCTGGCCAAAATGTGTTTTTTTTTTTTTTTTTCTTTTACGTCATGAAAGCTAATTTTGCGGTCACTGCACAAAATCACCTTTCAAACAAGAGTTGTAAAGTTTATCTGTCCTTGTTCATGAGATGGGGTCATAAAAAGGCTATGCTACAAATCTGATGTAATATATACATATATATATATATATATGTTATGAGGCTTTGTTGAATTTTGCAAATAGAGGCTCATTATTTAGTATTCAGTATTTTTACCCCACATTTTTAACATAGCCATTTCTGTACAGCATCTCATGAATGTGGTAGCTGTCATTTTTCAACTCCTGCCCCAAATGTGTTTTTGCGTCCCAGAAGTTGATTTCACAGTCCCTGCACAAAATTACCTATAGGCCAAGTGATACAAAAATGTATCTGCCCCTCTTCATGATGCAGGGTCATAGCAAGGCTATGTTGACAATTTAGTGTCAAAATATCAAAACACAATTTTATGAGTCAACATTACAGTTTGCAAACAGGCTTGCAGCTTTGGTAATTTTCAATATTTTTATGCCAAAATCGTCACCTGCAGCCCTTTCACCTCTGGCCATCTTATTGCTAATGTAAGGATGTCCAGTATGTTATACTCCTTACAGAACAGAACATGCTCATGGGTCATCCACTCTTCCTCTTTTTTTAAAATGAATGAATCCTAAGAGTTGCACCACTCAGTGGAAGTTTACTTAGTGCTTCATAAGTACGCCTCTTTAAACACACATTTATTATGTTTGCTTGCACGCATGTGCAAGAAACATAGTGCCATTATCTGAGATTTCGGAGGTGTGTCATCCCCTCTTCCAGTTCAGTCAGTGTGTTGGCAGGCACGGCCCTGTCTGCCAATGCATGCTGGAGCTGTCTGTGACAAGCTCAAAAATGCAGTGACATACAGTTGAAAGGGGGAGCTACACTTCAGTGAGCAGCGATAAGATATCGCCTGCTCATGCGCAGCTCCCCTTCTCACACACACACACACACACACACACACACACACACACACACACACACACACACACACACACACACAGAACGACGCATCTTTTGTGTGCTGTCCCCCCACGACACACGTATAGCTGACGGAGTGCCCAACCTCCGTCAGCTCCACTGTCCTCACCCCCTCAGTACTGGGTGCCACGCTGGGAGCCCACCCTAGTGGCACCGATCGAGCGGCTCGGGGTGCCCAATCTCATCGGCTCCATGGCCCCCAGCTATCTCTAGCATGCTGGGAGCCCACCCCAGCATTGCAAACATCCCACGCCGCTTTTTTTTTTTTTTTTTTAAATCCCTGTAAAGAAAAAAAGGTCCCACACAGTCTTCCTGCCCCCCTCCCCACAACCCAAACCCACTCACTGCGCACCCAGCCTCCCCTCCCATACTTGCCTCCGGAGCTCAGGGCGACGATCTACGGTGAACCGGGAACACGTCTGCACTCTTCAAAGCCAAGCGTGAAATGAGGAAATGCCAGTAAGCTGTATAATGGGCTAGATAGGGTTTTTCAACTGTGTTGCACAGACATTCGAGAGTCTTTATCGCTTAACATGGGTTGGGACCCCTTCATGGATGATGTCACCGTCATGGCATTATCTGGCCTGAAGGGTGATTTCGCAGTCACTGTGCAAACCACCTTTTGGGCCTGAATAATGCCATGACAGTGACATCATTCATGAGAGGGGTCTCAAAACCCCATGTTGAAAATTTGCATAAAATTCAAAAATGACTGTTTCACTAGCGTGCGTTGCTACAGTTCCTATGCAGTACTGTGTCGCGAATTTTTCAAATTTTCACTCCAGATTTTCAACATTGCCATTTTACCACACCTTCTTATGAGTAGTACAGCTGTCATTTTTCACATCTCACCCAAAACGTGCTTCTGCTCATGTAGCACACAATGGCGCAGTCGGTGTGCGAAATCAATGTACGGGACAAATTAAGAAAATCACAGTGACACTGTTCATAAGCAGAGGTCTTAAAATGGCTATGTTGAAAATTTGGTGAAAAAATTCGAAAAATTGACTGTTTTACGAGCGTGCGTTGCGCAGTTCCTATGCATCCTCGTAGGTTTGTGAATTTAATATTTTCACTCCAGATTTTCAGCTTTGCCATTTTATTACACTTCCTTATGAACAGTACAGCTGCCATTTTTCATATGTCACCCAAAATGTGTTTTCGCACATGTAGCACACAATGGTGCTGTTGGTGTGCGAAACCAATGTTTACGACAGATTAAGAAAATCACAGTTACACTGTTCATGAGCAGAGGTCTTAAAATAGCTATGTTGAAAATTTGGTGACAAAAGTCCATAAAATGACTGTGTTACGAGTGAGCATTGTGCAGTTTCGACGCACCCTCATAAGTTCATGACTTTGTAATATTTTCAGTCCAGATTTTCATCAGTGGCATTTTTCCACACTTCCTTATGAACAGTACAGCTGTCATTTTTCACAACATGGCTGAAGTGTGTTTTCACACTTTCAGCGCAGAGATGCATGGTCGCTGTGGGAAATCATTGTTCGGCACAGATAAAGAAAATCACAGTGACACTGTTCATGATCGGAGGCACCAAAATGCCTGAGTTGACAATCTGTTGTAAAAAATCCCCAACCTAATTATATTACGGGTGTGCGTTGCACAATTTCTATGCACGCTCGTGACTTCACCATTTTTTTTTTATATTTTTACTGCAGATTTGCAAGGTTGCCATTTTTTTACACCTCCCCATGAACAGTACAGCTGTCATTTTTTACATCCTGTTCAGAATGTTTTTGCACCTGTGGTGCTAAATGCCGTAGTCGTTGTACATAAGTAGCTTTTGGCTAACAAACTGATATTCCCCCTGTTCATGAGGTGGGGTCACAAAAAATCATGTTGAAAATTTGGAGTGAAAATACCAATGAATGCCTGAGGTATTAGGGTTTCCAACCATAACGCCCAACCCTGTAGAGAATGACAGGCATCAGGGGTGTGACTTGGGATTGTTGCCTGTAATGCTCATACCATTCCACACCCTGCAGTCAGTGAGAGGCTTCAAGGTATGCCTTGGACTCTTCGGCCCCAAAGTTCACCCCATTCTCCTATATGGCACCCATCTCACTGTGTTTCCTAATGAAATGGGGTGCACATAAGGCCAAAGACCCCAAGGAACACTGTGACACTTGTCAGTGTCTGCAGGGTGGGGTGTGGTGAAATGGCGTGGCCGTTATGCCTGACAACCCAAAGGCACACCCCAATGCCTGTCACTCTCTGCAGGGTGGTGGTGGGGTTGGCTTCAGTTCAGTACTTCACTGCCATTCCTATTACGCAGCTCTGTAACTTCTACACTACCACTGCCAATGCCAGCAAGCAAACATTCGGCATTGACAAATGCTTGTTACATTTATCCGAAACCTATTAACAAAAGGTTGTTTCTCCTAAATTTGCTAGTATTTTTTTCAAAGATAGTTTTTGTGCAAACTAAACCCTCCCTACTAACTTCTCATAGTGTTGTTAACTGCTATTACTGCTATCCCCTCTTATTATGAAGTATTCTTCTGGTGCTCCTTCCTAAACCACAGAGTGCACTAGTTACAAGCAAAACTATCTGCACAGCCTAGATAAAACCTGGAGGGACTCTGGGGTAACCAGGAAACTGGCCTGGCAACCTCACTCTCAATCAGTGCCATGACAATTCACTTTACCAGCAAACCATCCAGTTTGCTTGTTTAGCAATACCAGTTCTCCTGGTGAGAACATTCAGCCTATGGATTCATTTCATCTCAGCTTTTTCTAGTGCTTTATTGAAGTCTCCATCCCTCGCATGTGGCGTTTGAGACTCCAATCCCTAAAATCTAAGTGACACCCCCATGTGACCCTGTGAATTAAAGTGTCTGATGACTGGGGAGCACCCATCCCTAGTCCAGATATCCCCTTTATACTCTAATATCCATACTTTGAAGGCTGGCAACATTTTTGCTGCGTATATATAGTTGCATGTTCACATAATTACATATACTGTACTAATCCTGTGGTACTGCAGTTGATGTGCTGTCTAATTTTATACTGTATTTTAGCATTGGGGTCTACAAACACATCTTTTGCTTGTGAGATTACAGATTGAGCAATGTCCCCATTTATACATACCTACCTTCAACAGGCCCAGTAACAGTTGTCCTGTAGGAGCTACAAGTACTGTACATGTTGTATGTACAACCTTATCTTTAATCGTTGTGTTCCTCTTAGCCGCTACTGACGGTCTGTTAGTAAATAAATTCCCAAAGTCCTTGCCAGCATGTAAAATAGGCCAATGTTTGTTAAAGGCTTCTTTTATCTGTCGCATCATCTCTGTGTTTTGTGCCAGTTTATTTGCCTCAGTTCTCCATCCTCCTCTGCCAGGGGAGACTAATTTTCTCCTATGAATTCCCCTGCTTCTTGTCTCTGCCTCCCTCAGTACCCCACTTGGGTATCTACGCTGCTTAAACTTCTGCTCCATCTGTCTCCATTCCATGTTACACTCCTGTTCATTACTACAATTGCATTTGACCCTGACATTGAGAATATGGTATACTCTTCTTAAGATTCCAGTTGTGTTAACTTTTATAAGTTTATGAAGCAGTGTATTTTAGTCAGTACTCTTTTTATAAAGATATGTTTCCAACCAACAATTTTTTCAAGACATTCTTCAAATCCAGATATGCTACTTTTTTGTAATTGGACTCCATAGTGAATATTAAGTTTTCATTTCTGCTATTCAAAGTCCTACTAAAATCCACTGATTCTTCCTCACTACATTGCTATACAAAGCAAGTCATCAATGTACCACTTCCGTTCTTGAATATGTCCATGAAAAGTGGTTGTGTGCTCATTTAGTATGTACTGCTGTTTAAATTCATACATAAAGGTGTTGGCATAGCTGGGCATCATTGTACTGCCCATAGCAGTACTTCTTCTTTGTTGATAAAATACATTCTCATATGTAAAGAAATGTTTTCTTAGTACTAGCACCACCATGGCTTGTAGTATCCTAGTTGGTGGTTGAGATCTGGATACCTTCCAGTCCAACATACTTATCATGCTCCTTATACTCTGGACATGAGGAATCAATGTATATACTGTAACCTGTAAAGCTTTACACTGCATAGGAACACGATACAATTCTCAATACTTCCTTTACTGGTAATTCCCTGTAATATCTTTATCATGTGGCCACTGTCCCTGATGTATTTGATCATGCTTGCAATAAGGGTTGTTGATGGTTAATAAAAGTACATAGATAAGGACAGTTAGGCCCATCTAGTCTACCTGTAAGCCCCATTCGTGTATGCAATCACTGACACTGATTAATGGCTTTTTATCCCTCCCCACCCGATGTTCCCTTGTGCCTGTCCCAGGAATGTTTAAACCTCTCCACTACGCTTTCCCCAACCACCTCTTGTGGCAGACTGTTCCAAGCATCCACCACCCTCTCTGTGTAGAAAATCTTCCTCATGTTACCTCTTAATCTTCCCTCCTCCAATTTCACATTGTGTCCCCTCATTCTGATATCTTTTCTACACTGGAAAAGAAAAGGATACCCACCTGCACCTTGTTTATGCCCTTGAGGTACTTGAAAGTTTCTATCATGTCCCCTCTTTTTATCTTCTCCTCCAGTGAGTACATATTGAGGTCTGTTAGCCTCTCCACATATGTTTTGTGATGCAAGCCATGAACCATCTTTGTTGCCCTTCTCTGGATAGCCTCCACCTTGTCCATGTCATTACGCATGTGTGGTCTCCAGTATTGCACGCAGTACTCCAGGTGAGGCCTTACCAGTGTTTTATGCAATGGCATAACCACCTCCTGTCTCCTGCTAGTAATGCCTCTGCCTGTGCACCCCAGCATGCCACTGGCCCTAGCTGTAGCCTTTACGTGTTGCTTTGATACCTTTAGGTTATCAGATATGATAACCCCTAGGTCCCTTTCCTCTTTGGTGACAGTCAACACCTCCCCCTCCATTCTGTAGCTTTCTCCAGGGTTCCCCCACCCAGGCGCATTATCTTGCACTTTTTTGAATTGGACCTCAGTTGCCGCTTCTCCAGGTCCCTCATCATTTTCTGCACCCCTTCTGGAGTATCCACTTTGTTGAAGATCTCGGTGTCATCTGCAAATAGGCAGACCTTTCCTTCCAGCCCCTCTGCAATCTCACAAATGAAGACACTGATTAGGACTGGTCGGCAATACTGATCCCTGTGGTACTCCGCTGCTCACCTCTCGCTCCCCAGATTGGATCCCATTTACCACCACCCTCTATCTTCTGTTAGTCAGCCAGTTTCTAACCCTGTCCATGCTAAACCCGCCTCTGTCTGTGCCTTGGCTCTCCTAACAGCTTTCTCTGCTTCCCTTAGACATTCAAGGTATATCTCCATGTCCACCTCCCTTTGGGTCCCCTTATACTTCCTGAAACTTGCCTTTTTAACCCTTACTTTTTCTGCTACCTCATTAGTGAATCATAATGGTTTCCTCCTTCTTTCCCCTTTGACCACTATCCTAATGCATTGGTTCATTACATCCACTATAGCTCCATTTTGTTTCCCCTTATGTGCCTCTACTCCCTCCATTACCTCTCCCTTCACCAGGGCTGACATTAAACATCTACCAATTTCACTGAAATCCACCCTCCTGAAACCTAATACTTTCACCCTTGTGTGACTTAATCATATCCCTGTCTCCATGCCAAACTACACTGTGTGGTGGTTGCTGGATCCCAGCTGCCTTTCCACCTGGACACCTTCAACTCTGCTTCCATTGGTCCATAGAATTGATTAGTCTCTGGTTGGCTCATGTACCAGCTGTCTGAGTCCAATCCCCTACAGGGATTCCAGAATGGCTGTGGTTCTGGCTGAAGCAGCTGCCTGTATGGTTCAGTCTCTATTCGGCATATTGAAATCCTCCATCAGCAGAATTTCACCTTTAGCTGCCATATCGTGAATTCCTCCATTGGAACCCTGTCTACTTCCTTCCTCTGTGCTGAAGGTCTGTAGATCACCCCCAGTACGTATTGCTATGCCATTCCCTGGTTCAAGGGTGACCCACATTGCCTTTGCCTCCCCCTGTCTTCCCTGTACTTCTGTAGCCTTTATGCCTTCTCTGATGTTCATGGCTACTCCCCTCCCTTTTATCTTCCCTGTCCCTTCTAAACAGTGTATAGCCCAGTACATTAACATCCCAGCTGTGATTGGCAGACTACCATGTCTTTGTTATTACTGCTATATCAAGGTCTGCATCCATCATCAAGGCTTCCAGGTCTGGAACCTTTTTTTTTTTTTTTTTTTTTTTTAGTTGTGTTGACCGGGTAAGTGCACTAGACAAATCCTGCCTATTTTCAGGCACGACCCGGGGGATAGGGATACAGATGAATGCCAACTGATCTTGAACCAGATTAAGCTGTCGGTGGTATTTTTAGTGAATGAGGGAAATTTGGCCAGGACATTGGGGAAATTCCCCTACTCTGCTTCCTGTAAGCAGAGGGGTCCCATTTTCATGTAGGACCAAGATGGCTGCCACTGGACATGCTGTGGAGGACATGGAGGTGTTGGAGGCAGTGGAGCTGGTCTCTTTCCCTGTCTCTGCTCTGAGAGAGACCCCATCTTCTATGCCTATTGTGCTGAAATCTACTGATTATGGTTCTTCTATGCCTTTGGATACTTCCCCTGCTGCTGTTGTGGATACTTGTGTGCAGTGTTTGCCTGTGGATCCTTCATTTATTCCTCAAACTGTGCTTACAATGTCTTCTAGCCCTGCTACTATGGATATACGCGAGTCTTCTCCTCCTGTTTCTATAGATGTAGATGTGTTACTTAAAATCGAGGAACAGCATTATTTCACTGCTAGACAGCGTTTGTTAGCCCTTAAGCCTCAGTCTGGTTTTGTACCTGCTGCTACTGACTCACCATCTGGAAAAGATTGTTTTACTGTCTTCACCGATTCTGACACTTCTGCATTCTTTGCCTGTTACTACCGACCCTCCTCACTCCCTACCACCTGTACTGACTGCACCTCTTGCTCAGCTTTCTCCGGAAACAACTTCTGTAGAGGTGCCTGCTTCTGCTCTCCCTGATGCCTTGCACACGATGGACTGGTCTGTTGAGTCAGCCCTGGAAGCGGCTGGGTAGGAGAAGGATCCTACCATTGGGACTTGGCGTTCTGGTTCTTCCACGATCTGTACTAGGCCACTTGACAAACTGCTGGCCTCTCCTGTTTTAAAAGACTCTGCTGCTTCTCTTGATCTTCCTTTGCCAACTGAACTCCTTCTGACTCAGAACCCGACTTTGCAATTTGGTCCTGCTTCCTCGATGCCTCAAGAACAACGGACTCTTCAGGACCCTGAGTCTCATCCAGTTCCTGCTACTTCTACTGCTTCATCTCCTAAAACTTATGCTGCATGCTTTCAACCCCCTGTATATCAAGCTAAAAGACGCAATGCTATTCGGCTGCATTATTTGGGGGGCTTACCTGACTTTCCTGACCAATGTTTTTGTAGGTCGCACTCTTTTGAAGGATTCTATGCAATTTGCTGCTTTTGAGATTCATGCCTTAATTCATGTTTCTTCAGAGTCTCATTTTGATATTAGTTGTAAAACTATCACTGGTTTAGAAAAGTTTTGGAGAAAATATCAGGAGCTTAAACTTCTCCTTTATGGTCACCGTTTAATGCCATTTCCTTAACTAAACCTACTCAGAAAACTGTTACTATATTGTTTCATAATGAAGGTTGTCAGTCTTAATGATATTACTGTCTGGTTAAAGCAAAGATGTACTGTCCTTTCTGACCCAGAGGCTATCTTTGATTCTGAGAATATCTGAACAGGTGGGTGGAGAGTGAGGGTTATGCTTCGCACTTTGGAGGTTGGAATACAGCACTTCCTGAACAGCTTTATGCTTGGGAAAGACAGGGGAGTTCTTTTTTTGGCCCGGCCAGCCTAAAGCTTGCTACAGATGTGGCTCTCAGAATCATATAAGTAGTGTCTGTGACAAGATTAAATGCCCTGTTTGTGGTAACATTGGCCATGCAGGTTCCCAATGTGTGGATGAACCTCTTTGTGTCCTTTGTGATGAATTGGGACACACTTTCCAGACTTGTACTTGGGCAGCTCACAACTCTGACTCTTGCTGATGGGGAAAAACAACGTTTGATTATTACTGTCACACAACATTCTTGTTTATCTTCACTCTTTCTACGCCTCAATGCGTACCCCTTCCTCACCCTGTTGTACCTGCTGTTGACCCCTCTTCTACTTTACACAAACGTTCTGCTCTCCCTCCCCCTTCCTCTGATCTTGCTATTTCTACCTCAGAAGAGGTCCCTATTCCTGTCTTGCCTAGCATTTCTGGGTCTTCCATGGACCCCCGAACCTTTTGTTAGAGTTACACGAGGATCTAAGAAGGGGACTTCTCCTTCTTCTAAGGCCCCGAAATCCTCTGCAGTCATATATGAATAAATTTGAGGTTTTACGCCACCCTCAGGACAACACGGACTCTGATACATCCTCTGTTCTTTCCTCCCACCCTGATGTGACTACGGACACTGAAGTACCCATTGATAATACTGGTTCTCAAAAAAGGAAAGCTAAGGCAAAACTGAAACATAGGGAAGGTATCCCTAGGAAAGGTGGGCTAAAGTGACTTTTGTGTTTTTGTTTTCACTTTCCCATTTCATGTCTTCTACTTTCTCAGTACATACTGTTAATGTTAACAGCATAAAGAAGCATGCTAAGAGAGATGCAGTTTTTCCCTTTTTATCTGGCTTGACAGCTGGTCTCATCTTTTTGCAAGATATATGTTTCCATGCTCTTCCAGAAATTTCCAGGGCCACTCGTGCCTGGACTTCTGGTCTCTCTGTTTGGTCCTTTGGACAGGACTCTTGTTCTGGATTGGGTATTTTATTGAGTATACCTGATGTTACTGTTGTTAAACTGTTGGATGTCTACCCGGGTTGGCTTCTGTTGTTGGATATTTTGATTTCTTCTGTCCCTTTCCGGATTATTAATATTTACACCCCTCAATTGAAATCCCACAGAACTGAACTACTGAAACTGATTCAACCCTATTTATACACGTCAATGCATGTGATTTTTGGGGGTAATTTCAATTGTGGGTTATCCACTAAAGATAAGTTTTCTACTTCAAAGACTACTAAGTTGTTTTGTGACACAAATTTTCTGAAACAATTGCTCCATTCCACCGGTTTACAGGGTGCATATTTATCTTTTACGGGTCTGCATACTCCTACTTTTCACAAAGGCCCCCTTGCAATCCATATTGATTTTTTTTTATTTCTTCCCACCTCCAACCTTCTGATGCTATAATTCGAGTTGCAGAATTTTCGGATCATAATTTATTATCTATTTCTTTAGGCCCTTCCTTGACATCTTGTTTTGGCCCTGGCATTTGGAAACTGAATGCTTCCCTGTTATCTGATTCACGTTTAAGTCACTTAACTGAGTATATTCATAATTGAAAGACTATATTTTTTTTTATATGATGCCCCCTGGGATTGGTTGGCGGGATACGAAATCTGGACTCCGAACTTTATTTAGAAATTTTAGTAAACATCATCATGATTCATTGTATTTCCTTTATCACACTAACAGACAACGACTTCAAAAATTACTTACTTTATCTCATGAAACTGGCCATGATTTTTCCACCCAAATAAGTACTCTTAAGGAGCGCATGATGAATTATCACCTTCTGAAGGCTACTTCTGTTCAGCATCAACAGCGTTTTGGGACCTCTGGTACCCGTGACACAGTATGTCCATATGCTTCTATTCGGTGAACAGTAGAGAGTAAAACCTTTACTACGCTGTTTGACAGTTTCACCAAGCTCACTGATATTTTGGATATCAGGCACTGTTACCTGTTATACACGAAAACTGTTTGGTCCCATGCCCTCCCATCTGCATCCATAATGGACTACTTTTGCTTTTTTACAACTTCCTGATGTACCTTATTCTGTTGTAGATATGTTAGATACTGAGATACAAGCACATGAAATTGAAGCAATAATCAAGTCTTTAAGTCCAAGAGTGACACCTGGCCTGGATGGTCTCTCCAGTGAGCTGTATAGATTGTTTTCTGCTGACCTGAGTTCTGAATTGGCTACAGTTTATAATTCTGTTCTACAGTGCAAACATCTTCCTTTAGACTTAAACATGGGTTGTGTATTTTACTTACTTAAAAAAGGGGATAGAAGATTGCTCTCCAGTTGGAGACCTTTATGCCTCTTAAATACTGATTTTAAAATATTGACCAAAATTTTGGCCCTCAGACTTTCTAAATTGGCCATATATGTGATTCTACCGCACAATCTTGCAGTGTCCCAGGGAGATGTATACAGGACCGTCTAATTTTACTTAGAGAAATGATTGAACGTGGAAATTCTAATGATTTACATGGCTACATATTCTCACTGGACCAATGGCAGGCTTTTGATTCTGTACACCATGATTTTTTATGGTCTACTCTTTGATATTATAAAGTACCTGATTATACCCTGACTAGACTCCGGTTGCTATATTGGTCTGCAACTGTTGTCCCATTGGTCAATGGATGGAAGGGCCCAATGCTTCCTCTACACAGAGGGGTTAGACAAGGCTGTCCCCTTAGTCCACTTTTATGTTTTTTTTTTTTGGATCCCTTACTTCGTGCTATTAATTCGGCCTCAACAATTATGCCACTTCCCTCAGCCCCATATTCCGTGTTGGCCTATGTAGATGATGAGTCTCATGGTGGCTAGTGTTGCCTCCATGCATTCTGCATTATGGCATTGTTCCAAGTTTGGGGCTGTTTCTGGCGTGGCCCTTAATCTTGATAAATGTGTAGGCCGTAGATTAGGTTCCCCTTTTGTAGATGAGTCTTCTGTTGACATTAGACTTTGTGATGACCCTATTAGGATTTTGGGCATTTTATACGGTAATGGTCCTTTAGATGTCCTTAACTGGACTCCCAAATTAGATTATGCTCAAACTATGGTTGCACATTAGAATTTATGGCAGATGAGCAAGAAAAAAAGCATTTACATGATTAAAACCTTTCTGCTTCCCCTTTTTCTCTTTCTGGCTTATATTCTCCCCGACAATTTGAAACGGATTGCTTAGTCTCTTTTCAAGCCCTATGGGGTAGCCGCCTGAACCCCATTAAACGTCAGATCACCTATCTCCCTATTCGGGATGGAGGCCTAACTATGGTCCAACCTGTTTTTTTTTTTGTTTTTTTTTATACTAGTATTTTCTTGTTTCATAATATTAGACCCCTGCTGGTTAACCAAGATCGAGGTTGGGAACCTTGGTTTCTTGAATCCTGTGGTCCTTGGTTTCATAAATGGGAACTTAACAAATTGACGGTTTTAACACATTCTCCCAGATTTCTACTTATGTTAGGGATAGTTTTTCATTTGAAACACTGGCAGATTACTAGCCATATGCTAATAACTGTCTCCAGAAAATCATTGTATAAGTATTTAGTGGACCATGTATATTTGGATTGTTGTTTTCCTAAATGTCCTACGCGACATCTCCCTGCTTTGCTCACTTTACTTAGTAATTCTAGGGTTCCCCAAAAGATGTGGGACTTACATTGGCTTAGCTGCCATGAACGTATTAACGTCAAATGTAAACATAAACACAAATCACTACAGGACAGATTTTGTTCCAGACCTGAATGTCAGCAACAAGAAGAAACTATTTCACACCTTTTTTTTTCATGTACATTTATTGTTTCTTTTTGGACTCTGTTAGCTGCCAGATGGTGTGAACCTTGTTTGCTCTCATTACTTATGACAGTTTGTTGTATGTTTTTTTCCCCCTCACTTGGTCTCATTGGAATATTGATACGTTAAATTTGATTTTTGTAATAATCAAATGGCATGTGTGGAATGCTCGTTGTCTGTTTAATTTACAGAATCTGGATGTGCCTCTTCTTACCGTTATTCAAAGGGTCGAACATGATTTGAAGGCCATATATTTTTCAGAGGCAGAGCATTTGCTGTCTGGCTCTTTGTTGGAAATATGGACACTATTACCTTGGATAACTGATTCTGATTTTCCTGTTACATAATTATTTTGTGTTTTATTTTTCTCCGTTTCATTTTCATTTTTCTTTTCTGTTCAGTTGATGTTCAATAAAAACTTCCCCTACTCTTTTCGATAAGTGCCATGGGATCTTTAAGATCCACCTGAACTACCACCAATCCAGGCAGATGGGACCTCGGTTTAACGTCTAATCCGAAAGACATTTACCAGACTGCAGGCATTTGTGAGCATGGCCTTCCATGTTTTACACCAGGGGTGTACCCTTGAATTTCAGATCTGCACACTAAGTGGAGCCATTGCTAACCCCCTACCCCAACTGTTGCGGTGAACTACCCCCCCATCCATACCTTCTCACCCAACTAGTCATTTTCTGTATTATATACCAGCACACCACTAGCCACACCACCAACAGGTGTTAGAATAACAGACCTGCTTTTGGTTACAATATTGCACTGTGACCAGCCTGTGTACCTCATCATCAAGGTAGCCAGTCCCACAGAGGTCCATTCACACCCACCACTAGCCATACCACACCAGAGGTCCATTCACACCCATGACTAGCCATACCACATCACAGGTGTGTATATATATACACACACACACACACACACACACACACACACACACACACACACACACACACACACTTTCTCAGAAACTGAAGTGTACTGCATTGCAATCTGCCATTATGAAGATAAATATTGTTAAACATACTACCATTAGGCATCAGCACTTAAAGGGGCACTATCCGCTTTGCCCCTTTGTTTTATGATTAAAACAAGCAGTGTGCCTCTTGGCACCCATCTATTGTAAATGCACCCCAGAATGCTCCTACATGTGCAAATGTACAGCCTTTTGGATGTTTTTTTAAGATTTTTGAAAGAATATGCTTACACTTGGGTCGAGTAAAACTCACAGCGCCCCGGAAGCACAATGTGGTCGAACGTGCCTCTGGCATGAGCAGTGTCCAATACAATGATTTTTTTTTTTTTATAACGACCCCGAGATACATAGATACATAGACAGTGTCGGCAGAGAAGGGCCTATGGCCCACCCAGTCTGCCCATTTGAGCTTGTAAGTTCAGTTTGTTTTCCTAGAAGTCTGTTGCCCCTTACCCCTGACCTCCAGAATTCCTTTATGTCTATCCCATGCATTTTTAAATCCCGTGATTGTTACAGCCCCCACCACTTCCTCTGGCAGGGTGTTCCACTTGTCCACCACCCATTCTGTGAAGAATTCTTTCTCATGTTTCCTCTGAATCATCCTCCCTCAACTTCATCCCATGCCCTCTAGTCCTGGAACATCTTTTTCACTTAAAATAGTGTTTTCCTGCCCCTGTTCCTCCTGTAAGATACTGTATGTCTCTATCATATCCCTCTCTCCCTCCTCTCCTCCAGGAGTACATGTTCAGTTCCTTCAACCTGTCTTCATAGGACTTGTGATGCAATCCATGCACCATCTTTGATGCCCTCTTCTGAACCTTCTCTACCCTGTCTATGTCCTTACGTAGGTATGGTCTCCAGAACTGTACACTGTACTCCAGGTGGGGCCTCACTAGTGTCTTGCATAGCGAATTATGACCTCCCTTTTCCTGCTGGTGATGCCTTGCCTATACATCCCAGCATCCTATTTGCTTTACCTGCTGCCTTGTCACACTGTTTCCCTGCCTTGAGGTCATCAGAGATGACAACCCAAGATCCCTTTCCTGCTTGGTGCATGCTATATCCTCACTCCCCAACTGATATATTGTGCCAGGGTTTTGTGCCCCCATATGCATTATCTTGCACTCCGTTGCATTGAATTTCAACTGCCAAACCCTGACCATTCTTCAAGTTTCTGCAGGTCGCCGCGTTATGTCTACACCCTCTGGTGTGTCTACTCTGTTACAGAGCTTTTGTGTCATCAGCTAACAGTGAAATTCTGCCTTCTAGGTCCTGCGCAATGTCACTGATGATGTTGAATAGGACCGGTCCCAGCACTGATCCCTGTGGTACCCCACTGGTCACTCTTCCCTCTGTGGAGTGACAGCCATTTATCTCCACCCTCTGTGTCCTGCCACCCAGCCAGTTACCTACCCACCACACTACTGTCCTGCCCACACCCATATTCCCCAGTTTGTGTAATAGTCTTCTATGTGGCACAGTGTCACAGGCCTTGCTGAAGTCCAGATAGGCCATGTCCACTGTCCTCCCGTGATCCACCTCCCTAGTCACCCAGTCAAAAAATTCAATGAGGTTGGTCTAACATGACCTCCCCATGGTGAAACCATGCTGCCTTGGGTCCTGTAGTCCATTGACAACTAGATGTTCCACCAATCTCTCCTTCAGTAGTGCTTCCATGATCTTCCCCACTACCGAGGTGAGGCTCACTGGTCTGTAGTTCCCTGCTTCCTCTTTGTTCCCACTTTTGTATAAGGGGACTACATCTGCTGTCCTCCAGTCTTTGGGTACCTCCCCTGTTTCTGGTGATCAGCTAAACAGGATAGCCAGAGGTTCAGCCACCACCTCTCTTAGTTCTTTAAGGACCCTGGGGCGCACCCCATCTGGCCCCATTGCTTTATCTACTCTTATTACTTCCAGTTCCTTCAGGACCCTTTCTCGTGTAAAGGGACTTGTGTCCATTTCTGCACCATTCTCACCCTTGTACTCCTTCAGACCCATTACCCTCCTCTTCCTCAATAAAGACTGAGCAGAAATACCTGTTCAATATGTCAGCTTTACTGTTGTCATCCTCCATGCGGCCCCATCCTCCCCTTCAGTCTCACTATCCCTCCTTTGTCTTTCTTTTTCCTTATGTACCTGTAAAGGTTTTGTCCCCTCTACCCACTGATTTTGCAATGTGTTCTGTCTGAGCTTTGGCTTCCCTTACTGACCTCCCTGCCTCCCTTTGCTTCTCCTGGTACTTCTCCCTATCTCCTTCTTCCTGTGTCTTTTTGTATTACCTGAATGCAATCTTTTTGGCTTTCACTTTCTTTGCTACCTCTTTGGAAAACCATAATGGTCTCCTCTTCCTTTTCTTTACCTGCTTAATGCATAATTCTGTTGTTTTTGTAATCCCCATTTTAAATACTGCCCACTGTTCCTCAACCCCTGATTCCTGTCCCATTCCCCTTAATGCCTCTTTCAAGTATCTCCCCATTTTCCCAAAGTCTGCCCCCTAAAATCCAGGATACGTGTTTTTGTGTGGTCTGGTTCTGCTCTTTCTGTGATTTCAAACCACAATAACTGGTGGTCACTGTTTCCCAGGTGCTCCCCACTGTTACCCCATCACACTGTCCCTGTTTGTGAGCACAAGGTCCAGTATTGCCTTCTGTCGAGGTTGGTTCCATGACCAGTTGCTTGAGGAAGGCACCCTGAAGGAGTCCAGGATAAATCTGCTCTAGTTGATGCTGCTGCTGGGATGCTCCAGTCCACATCTGGAATATTGAAGTCTCCAACCAGTACTACCTCACCCTTGTCTGCCATCCTTTGGATGGCTAGCATTATCTCCCTATCTGTTTCTTCCTCCAGGGCTGGTGGTCTATAGACCACACCTGTGCAGATGGCTGTCCCCATTTTCCTTTCCAGCTTAACCCACAGTGTATCTCCCCCATTTTGTTCCTCCTGGATCTCTGTGGCCCTTATGTCACATATAGTGCCACTCCTCCTCCTCCCTGCCTGCCTGCTCTGTCTCTTCTGAATATGTTGTTGCCAGGTATGGCCATCTCCCAGTCGTGGTTATCATTACACCAGGTTTCAGTGATGGCCACAATGTCCAGGTCTGACTGTACCATGACAGCCTCCAGATCTTCCATCTTGTTGCTAAGGCTCCTGGCATTTGCACACATGGCTTTCCATGATTTGACCTCCCTAGACTGTTTCACTGTTCTACTCCAGCCCCTTCCTTGGTTGTCATTTATCCCTGGTTCTCCTTGCTGTCTGCCCTTCTGCTGAATTTTGCCCCTTTTCTGCTTATCCACCTCTTGGGCACTAATCTCCATCTTTTGCACACTGCTTTGCAGAGAGAGCCACTCCTCTGGTTCACTGGTTCCACTGCTAGCTGTGGGGGGTGAGCAAGTAGGTACCATCCTTGCTGGCCTGCCACCCCCCTTTGCTAGTTTAAATGCTTGTCAATGTAGCATTTAAACTTATCATTGAGTGTTTGGATTCCCCTCCAGGATGGATGTAGCCATCGGGCTTGAACAAACCTCCATCCCTCCAGGTGGGTCCCCAGTCACCAATGAATCCAAACCCTTCCTCACAGCACCAGTTCTTCAACCATGAGTTAAAGTTCCTGGTGCATGCACTCTCTCTCCTTGCCTCTCACAGGTAGTACTTCTGAGAAAGTGACAGAAGTAGCTACTTGCTTGAGACCCCTTCCCAGTTTCCTAAACTCTTCCTGAACTTCCTTTGGCTCCCCATTTGCCAGGTCATTAGTACCTAGGTGGATAATGACATCCAGCTCACCCTTCCGTCTTGCCTTCCCAGTGATCCCCAGGATCTTCCTTCCATCCCTCCATGCCATGGCACCTGGTAGGCACCTCACCTCCCTGTCCTCCCCCTCCTGTGTTCCTAGCTGGATCCCTCTTATGATGGAGATAGAATAATAACCCTGCTCCGCGTGTAGAAAGAAGATGTTGCTGGTATCTCCGTTGAAAAACCGAGCACTCTATAGTGCACAATTTGTAATTTCTAGGAGATGACAAAATCACACACACGTGCTTCAGAGGAAGGAACAGAGATCCCGTGCATGTGCAAGAGCATGCTTCTGAAGCGCAGGTGCGAGATTTCGGCAACTCTTAGAAATTATAAATTGTGCACTATAGAGCGCTCTGTTTTTCAATGGAGATACCATTCAACATCTTCTTTCTACATGTGGAGCAGGGTTATTATTCTATCTTGGGGTCGTTATCTATCAAAAAAATCACTGTTTCGGACACCGCTCATGCCAGAGGCATGTTCTCGACCACATTGTGCTTCCGGGAAGCGGTGTTTTACTCAACCAGAGTGTAAGCATATTCTTTCAAAAATCTTAAAAACCTGCCAAAAGGCTGTACATTTGCACGTGTAGGGGCATTCTGGGGTGCATTTATGATAGATGGGTGCCAAGAGGCACACTGCTGGTTTTAATTGTAAAACAAAGGAGCAAAGCTGACTGTGCCCCTTTAAGTTGCATCCTGACCTGCCATCATAGACTCAAAATGCTGACCTGACACCATTATTAAGCAACACTAACCTGCAGTGCATAAAACTGCTGACCTGCCTTGATAAAAATAAATTACTACCATCAGCATCATTGTACAGCAGTAACAAACCATTCCTTTTAAAATTATTTTAAATAAATTTGCCTAGTAGTTACTGCAGTCGTTCCATGGTTACAGAACGCAGGTATCCCAGCAGTGTTCCAGGTTGGTTGATACCAAGTTAAAACAGAGCAGCAATACTTGAGAACACAAAAAACAGGACAATGAAGTTAAAGCAGGATAGGATTTAAAAACAAACAATACTTGGGCTACAAGCTACTACCACTACAGTCTCCACAGGCACAGCACATAGCAAAACAAGGGGACTACCACAATAAAGTGGCTGCAGGGTAGTATTTAAAAATGAGGAGCCAGATAGATTAAAATCGAGCTGCCTGCAATACATGGGCTACAGTAGTCTCTGCAGTCACCGATGCAAGAGACTGTCTGGGGCACCACAAATTGAGCAGCAATAATTTGCACTGGCCCTGGAGCAGCAATAATTGCAATTAGAGTTGAAACAATCACACTTGGGGACTGACATCCTGATCTGCACACAGAACCAGTCCAGCAAGCTTTTGCTTTTTTCTTACCTGGTAGGTAACAAAGGCAGGCAGGTATCCAATTCAGAACCATAGCTGATTCACTAACTGAGGAAAATAAAATGCACTACTCTGCAGACTGCTGACAATTTTCCCAACACAATATTTTTATGTTTGCTTGCACGCATGTGCAAGAAACATAGTGCCATCATCCGAGATTTCAGAGTTGTGTCACCCCCTCTTCCAATTCAGTCAGTGTGTTGGCAGGCGCGGCTCCTGTAAGCCAATGCATGCTGGAGCTGTCTATGACAAGCTCCAAAATGCAGTGGCATACAGTTGAAAGGGGAAGCTACGTTTCAGTGAACTGCGATAAGATATTGCCTGCTCATGCGCAGCTCCCCACACACACACACACACACACACACACACACACACACACACACACACACACACACACACACACACACACATATACTGCGTACTGCCTCCCCCCGCACACACATATAGCCGGCAGGGTGCCCAATCCCGTCGGCTTGTGCTGCGCTCCCCCAAAGCCTTCCACCTGCCATGCTGGGTGCCTACCCCAGCGTGGCAACTCATAGAATAACCGACAGGGGTGCCCAATCCCCCGTCGACTCCACTGTCCTCACCCCCCACCCAGAGTACTGGGTGCCACGCTGGGAGCCCACCCCAGTGTGGCAACTGATCATATGGCCGGGGGTGCCCAATCCCCCGTCGGCTCCATGCCCCCATCCATCCTTGTGCCATGCTGGGAGCCCACCCCAGCGTGGCAAAGTTCCACGTTGTCTTTTTTTTTTTAACCTGTAAAGAAAAAACTGTCCCATGCAGTCTTCCTGCCCCTCCCACAACCCGCACCCACCCACTGCGCACCCAGCCTCCCACCCCCCCACCCCATACCTACCTCCAGAGCTCGGCGCTACAATCTGCGGTGGACCAGGAACACGTCTGCACTCTTCAAAGCCGACCGCGAACTGAAGAAATGCGGTAGGCTGTATAATGGGCTGGATAGGGTTTTTTTCAACTTTGCTGAATATCTCAGGCATTTTTTGGAATTTTTGCACCAAATTTTCAACATGAGGTTTTGGGATCCCTTCTCATGAATGATGTCACTGTAATGGCGTTATTCGGGCCCGAAGGGTGATTTTTGCAGTCATTGCGTAAAATCACCTTTTGGGCCTGAATAACACAATGACAGTGACATCATTCATGAGAAGGGCCCCAAAACCCCATGTTGAAAATTTGGTAAAAATCCAAAAATGACTGTTTACTTATATGCTAGCAGTTCCTACTCAGGCTAGTAAGTTTGTGGATTTTCAATATTTTCACTCCAGATTTTCAACATTGCCATTTTACCACACCTTCTTATGAGTAGTACAGCTGTCATTTCACATCTCACCAAAATCGTTGCCGCCCATGCCAGCACACAATGGCGCGGTCGATTGTCTGAAATCAATGTACAGGACAAATTAAGAAAATCACAGGACACTGTTCATGAGCAGAGGTCTTAAAATGGCTGTGTTGAAAATTTGGTGAAAAAATTCTAAAATGTAGTTTTGTAGTGATGCGTTCTGCGCGGTTCACATGCGCTCGTAAGTTCAATTTTCAATATTTTCACTCAGATTTTCAACATTGCCATTTTATTACACTTCTTTATGAACAGTACAGCTGCCATTTTTCATATGTCACCCAACATGTGTTTTCAAGACATGTAGCGCACAATGGTGCTGTTGGTGTGTGAAAGCAATGTTTAGGACAGATTAAGAAAAATCACAGTTACACTGTTCATGAGCAGAGGTCTTAAAATGGCTATGTTGAAAATTTGGTGACAAAAGTCCATAAAATGACTGTTCACGGTGAGGCATTGCGCGGTTTCCACGCACCTCGTAAGTTCATGACTTTGTAATATTTTCAGTCCAGATTTTCACCAGTGGCATTTTCCACTTCCTTATGAACAGTACAGCTGTCATTTTTTCACAACATGGCTGAAGTGTGTTTTCACACTTTCAGCGCAGAGATGCGTAGGTAGCTGTGGGGAAATCATTGTCGGCACAGATAAAGAAAATCACAGTGACACTGTTCATGATCGGAGGCACCAAAATGCCTGAGTTGACAATCTGCTGTAAAAAATTCCCAACCTAATTATATTACAGGTGTGCGTTGCACAGTTTCTATGTACGCTCATGACTTCACCATTTTTTTTTTTTAAATATTTTTACTGCAGATTTGCAACATTGCCATTTTTTACATCTCCCCATGAACAGTACAGCTCCCATTTTTTTACATCCTGTTCGGAATGTTTTTGCACCTGTGGTGCTAAATGCCGTAGTCTCTGTGCATAAGCAGTTTTCTGCTAATAAACTGATATTCCCCCTGTTCATGAGGTGGGGTCACAAAAAAAACATGGAAAATTTGGAGTGAAAATACCAACAAATGCCTGAGGTATTAGGGTTTCCAACCATAATGCCTAACCCTGTAGAGAATGACAGGCATCGGGGGGTGACTTGGGATTCTTGCCTGTAATGCTCATACCATTCCACATCCTGCAGCCAGTGAGAGGCATCGAGGTATGCCTTGGACTCTTTGGCCCCAAAGTTCACCCCATTCTCCTATATCGCACCCATCTTACCATATTTCCTAATGAAACTGGGTGCGCATAAGGGCCAAAGACCCCAAGGAACACAATGACACTTGTCAGTGTCTGCAGGGTGGGGTGTGGTGAAATGACATGGCCGTTATGCCTGACAACCCAAACTCTCACTCCAATGCCTGTCACTCTCTGCAGGGTGGTGATGGGGTTGGCTTCAGTTCAATACTTCACTGCCATTCCTATTACGCAGCTCTGTAACTTCTACACTACCACTGCCAATGCCAGCAAACAAACATTCGGCATTGACAAATGCTTGTTTTTATTAAAATAATATTTTATGCCTCCTCCCACTGTCTCCAAACATTCAACCTGGAGGCAGCAGACCTTTTGTTTCTGGAGTTTTAAATAAAACTCTTGCCAGTCTGCTCCTTGGCATTCACTTCACCGTCAGCAGCATTCCATCCCATGGGCTCACAATTCAACAGAACACTAAGGTCAGAAACATTTTAAAGCCAGGAGTTGGGAGTGGCACCAGGGATTTACTTAAGTTACAGCAAATTATAACATTCAATTACCACGTCTGTTTGCGCTGCCTTGCACCTTGATAAGGTATTAAGCTAAGCCTCCATTCCTTCCCATTCCCAATTCCTTCCAAATCCCTCCCCCCATCATGTCAGACTCTGAAATGCCAAGACAGACTGTTACAAGCAGTGCTGGGCCATCCGGGTCTCACGCCTCACTACCACACTTTTGGACAGCAGAGCAAATGCAGACTAGTCTAGTCAGAGTATGGTCACAACTTACCTGATTCTCTCCCTGACCATGATGGCACTAGTTGGGTAGCAGTCTCTGTCTCTCTTTCTCTCAGTCAGCCTGGACTCCTCCGAATCTGGAATGTAGCTGTTGGTGGCTGGGATCTCAGATGCTCATGATGCTAGTAGATATGGCAGCAGGCTCTCCTTGTCCCACTCCTCCTCGTCCCACTCTTCATTGTCCTCAGCCTCAGAAGGCACTGCAACTCCTCACAATCCTCCAATTCCAATCCTGACCCGCCACACTCATCTCTACTTGAGCAAGCAGCAATAGACTGCATGCTACTTTTCCTCTGCATTTTAAAAAGCCCATCTGACCCCGACACCATGCCTCCTTTCTCTGCAAGCGGACCAGATTGAGATGGCAACATATTCCTCAATAAGGTCTGATGGGCCACATCACAGCCAGGTTTAGACTCCACCCCCAACCCTCCTCCATTAAAACATTAGAAAGGCCTCTGAGTGGCTAGGAAACCCCTTGGAAAAAAAAAAACACAAACAAAGGAATGCGGGCAGGACAGCTGGCTTCTGCTACCCCTGCTGATCTACTGCAGCACACCCTAGCATGCCAGGTATATCGGTAGCTACACCCTTGTTTTACACCCTGCTTTCCCTCTGTTCTTGTTCCCACTCCCTTGCCTGCTTCCCCCACCCCGGTTTTCTTGTTCATGTGCTCCTGCCCCGGCTTATCCCTCCCCCATTACATGCTTTGCCTGCCTGTGCCTCACTGCCCGCTTCAGTTGTTCCTGTTGTCAACTTGTGTTTTTTTTAATGTTACCATGGGGGGGGGGTTCCTAAGCCACCTGTTCCTCCTGGCTCTTCCCCTTGGCCAGTTTAAATGCTTTCTGCTGAAGCATTCCAGCTTCTTACCAAGGAGTGAGGTCCCCTTCATGGACAGATGCAGACCATGCTCCTGAAACAAGCTCATATCTGCCCAGGTGGACCCCAGTCCCCTTCGAAGACAAATACTTCCCTTCCACACCAGTCCTTCAACCAGGTGTTGAAGGCTTGGATGTGGAGTGCCTTAGTTTCCCCTGTGCCTTGGACAGGTAGCACCTCCGAGAATGAGATGGAACGTGCTACCTGTTTCAGGTCCTCAGCTTCCTGAAATACTTCTGGACTCTGACTAAGTCCACCCTTCTCCCTGTCAAGTCCTTGGTTCCCAGGTGGACAATGACATCCAGCTTCTCCCTCCCCCCCAGCTATCACCCTAGCGATCCTATAGATTTGCTTCCCATCCCTCCATGCAGTGCTTCCTGGGATGCACATGACCTCCCTCTCCCCCCTGCTAGGTGTCCCTAACTTCACACCCCAGACAACAGATTCCCCCACTTAGAGAAGCTTCTTCCTCCTCCAGTTTCCCCTGCTTTTCCTTCCTGGGGCTCCAGTTTGGAGGTCCTTACCATCATCCCTAGTCCCAGCTTTGGTAGCCTCGGTGTCTATAAAAACAATTGGGTAAAAAAAAAAAAAGACTTTCTCCTATAAACTACAGAAGAATTGCATAAAACCTGTTACAAAACACAGAAGTTACCTGAGATCTGGTACCAAACACAGAAACTTCCTGAAATGTTGCAGCAAATGAAATCCCCAAAGCAGACTGGAAAATAGCTGAGAGAGGCTCTAACATTGTTCCTATCCTCTGTATGATAGGATGTACATGGGTGTTCTCATTTTTATGAACTTTAGATATACTGTTAAAAAATGGAATCCTAGGGTGTGATTGTATTAGCAACTCACCTTCCTAATTCTTACGCCACTTAATGGCCAACATCTCATCAATAACCACTCTGAAGCTATTAGAAATACCTTCTGTGTGGTTATCTTCTAGAAGAATATAATTTGTTCTATCAACCAGTAATGTCTGGCACATTTCTTTGTATTGTGAATAGTTTTAAATGACAATATCCTCACACATCCTGGTTTAGGACATTAAGGGCTTGCCTTTCTTTCTTGGTGAGATTATCACCCTTATGTGATCTAATCTTTCTTCCATGCAGCAGAGAGTCTAAATTATGAAGAACCATTGTTACAAAGGTCTCAGTCACGTGATGTCTTCCTATAGGAGGGTTATCTGGATTTGATACTCATATATTTCTTTATTTCTGCTTCATAATCATTCTCCACTTGCCTCTTACCAAATTCCACTTGCTATCTTAATCTCTTGAAACACTTCTGTAAATCGCTTTTTAATTTGAAACTATTAAGTGACATGTAAGGAGCAAAGGACAGTTCTTTACTCAACAGTTTTATTTCATCTGGTTGTAATATTCTATAACTCAGGTTGAATATTACTATCTGGTTGTTACGTTCACTATTAGTTACTTACTTACCTCTCTCTCTCTCCTTCCCCTCGCTCTGCTGAAACCTTCTTCTTCTGCTGATCCTCTGTCCACCCCTCCATGGTCTTCTCTGAGACTCTTTTCTCTGTGTGCTTCTGTTCCTCGGGCAGTAACCTGGTTCACCCCTTGTATCCTTCTTGAGTTGGCACCGATCCACCATGGGAGTACTGTCACCAAGCAACTCCTGTGACATCTGTCTTCCTAAAAAAGATTTGTTTCTGTTTTATCAAGTTTTTTATTTAAAACAGGATGAGCTGACAACAAGCCAGTTGAGCAATGCTCATTTTCAATGGTCACCTGAGTACGCATGATTAAGAATGTGTGCATAAGCATATCATAAATTAGTTGCAGTTACAAAACTACAGATAAAGACTGCAGTATTAAAGGGAATACGTATTTTTTGTGTTCCACTCTGCATTATTTGTTTACTCATCAGTGTCTGCAGTCTCTCCTGCAATGCTTCCATCTGCCTGGTGATGTTAAAATAAAAAAAATTAATAAAATGAACCTGCCACACCACGGAGCACCCCACCCCATGCCATTTTCTGTCCGTCTCCAGCATGCTACTGCATGCACAGTCTATTCTGGTGATGTCTTTGCCTGACAGCTGTGTGATTGGCTGCCCATGTCATCTGCAATGTGGAAGTACTGCTTATATTATTGATACTGCAGCAGGGAGAACAAGCACTGATTTTGATCACAAGAACATTATGAAAGCACTTTACTATGCAGTACTTTTCTTGTTTTACTCAGTACTTGTTATTGAGGCATACTGTATTTCTGCAGGAGTAATTTTAATTGCTGCTCAATGGCACAATCATGTGCAGATGCACCTTGTGTATGGTGGCTGCGGGACTTGCGATCTCAGCCTACAGCACTGTGCAGCAATTTTATTGCCCAACACTAGTATTTTGGCCACATTTCAGTATTGTATCTTGAGGTCAGAGCACTGCAAGACGTTTTCCTATGTGTGATATGTGCAGTTCACCGAGGAGCTGCTTACAGACACAGTGAATAACCCTTGCTTGCCCCAAACAACTTTTTTCCATGTTTCCTAATTTCAGACAGTCGCTCAGTCCATCAGCACTGTAGTGATGTATTGGCAGAGGGTGCCAGCAGTGGTCAGAGAGACACTTGAGTGAAGGGAGCTAGTGTAAGGCACAGACAGCCATGAGTGTAGTGAGCTACTTTTTCTCATAGAGAACCATGCATAGGGTGTGCCAGAGGTGCAGGGCAAACAGACCTTCATCAGACACATCCTGTAGTGACACCTGTAGTGAGGGAGGGGGTTTGGGAAGGTGGTATTTCAGTAATAATACCAAAGATCTCAACAGCAGCAGTGTCATTCTCAAGGGCCAGAGTGATGTTTTTTTTTTTTTGTTTGTTTTTTTTTTAGCCGTATGTTCTGGCAGTACAGCATTGTTTTCTTTCTCCTCTTGCTCTATATCTGACCTACAGTGATCATAGCCAAGGTGAGCCACCTGCTCTTTCACCCAAGTTGCCATCCCCACTGGGTCATTACAGAATGCAACACCCATTGGGACACTGCAGGGTGCAACCATTGTTTAGATTATGCCCATTTAGCCCCAGCTTGCACACCATTGTTTTTTAGTCTCCTTTGCAAAAGGTAGATGTTCATTGCCCATGGGCTTTGCATAACAGTGATGAAAGTACATCTCAAGAGACTATTATCTGTACAGCTCACCATCAGGTAGCAGTACAGGCCTTTGAACTTTGGATGGCATCCTGCAGTGGTGGTGGGAGGGGTGATGGTGTTGACACACACCTATGAGGAGAGGGGACCAGCGATGGTGATGGAAACTCACCGTGGATATGACTGCTATAGGCGGGGCCAGAGACACATAAGTAGAGGGGGCCACTGTTGGGCATAGAGAGAGATGAGTAGAGTGTGACAGTGATGGGCAAATAGATCCATGGGGAGACTGAGTCAGTTGTGGGAACAGAGACCCATGAGGAGAAGGTGCAAGTGGTGGACACCAAGACCCATGAGAGAGGGGTGTGATTGGTGGGCATTGAGATACATGAAGTGAGGCAACCTTAACTGTGTGCAGATGGCCCCAACTAGAGAGAGCCAGCAGTGGGAACAGAGACACACAAGGACAGGAAGCCAGCGGTGAACACAGAGACTCATGAGCAGAGTGTTATACCAGTGAACACGCTGTGGATAGGGTAGATAAAGGTGGGCCCATGGACACATGAGGAGAGGAGACCACTCTTGTGCCTAGAGAGCACTGAGTTGAGTGTGCCAGTGGTGAAAATACAGACTGATGATGAGAGGGGGCCAGCAGTGTGGACAGACATCCATGGGGAGAGGGAGCCAGTTGTGGGCACAGAGACCCATGAGAAGAGTGGACAAGTGTTGGGAACAGGCACACACATGAAGAGCTGGATCCAGTAGTGTGCACAGAGACCCATGAGGAGTGGGATCCAGCATTGGGCACAGAGACCCACAAGAAGAGGTAGCCAGCGGTAGGGATAGAGACCAACGAGGAGAATGGGTAGAGGGGTCAAGTTGTGGGACACACGAGGATTCGGGGCAACAGTTGGACTCAAAGATAGCAATAAGGAGAGGTGGCAAGTACTTAAAACACAACTGTCAGGAGAGGGGGGTAGGTGGTGGTCACAGAGATCCAGGAGGGATATGTGTGTACAACTGTTTGGCACAGACGCATGACGTGTGACAGCACTCCATCAGGATAAATCATCATTTTGACCATACATCTTCCTGCTTACACTGCCACAGTAGTCATGCAGGGTGTGCTGTTAAACTCAACAGACATGTCCCCGGTCAATTCAAAGCACTGTTGAGGTACTTTAATGCAGACTATTGTGCAAGTTTAAAGCCACATTTTACTGTGGAGGTCTGTGTTTGGCTCAGATGTGACTTGAACAAGGCAGAGTCTGCGCCGGTGAAGCAATATGTCACTGTCGAGGTCCTCATTTGCGACTTGAACCAGGCCCAGTATTTCTGTTTCAAGCAATATCTGACTGTCTATATCCTGTTTTGTGTCAGGTGGGACTTGAACACGGTGTACTGTAACTTGTTCAAGACACATCTGACTGTCTGTCATGGTTTCTGTTAGACGTGACTTGAACCAGTCTGAATTTGCCTTGTGTATGCCAAATCTCAATGTCTACCTCCTGTTATGTGTTACATAAAGACACAGATACATAGAAATTGTTGCAGATAAGGACCACTAGGCCCATCTAGTCTGCCCGTAAGACCTAAACTTGTATGCAGTCACTGACCCTAAGTAATCAATGGCTATTCATCACTCCTTCTTCACCCAATGTTCCCTCATGCCTGTCCCAAGCATATTTAAACCCCTTCACTGTACTTTCCCCACCACCTCTTGTTGCAGACTGTTCCAAGAGTCCACCACCCTCTCTGTGTAGAAAATCTTCCTCACATTACCTCTTAATCTAGCCCCCCATTTCATGTTGTGTCCCCTCGTTCTGATATCTTTTCTGCATTGGAAATGATTCCCCCATCTGCACATTTTTTTTTACCTCTAAGGTACTTTAAAGTTTCTATCATGTCTCCCTTTCTTTCCTCTCCTCCAGTGAGTATATATTGAGGACTCTTAGTCTCTCCTCATATGTTTTCTGATGCAAGCCATGCACCATCTTTGTTGCCCTTTTTTGGATAGCCTCCACCCTGTCTATATCCTTACGCATGTGTGGTCTCCAGTACTGCATGCAGTACTCCAGGTGAGGTCTTTCCAGTATTTTACACAATGGCATCAACACCTTCTGTCTCCTGCTAATAATGCCTCTGCCTATGCATCCCAGCATGCCACTGGCCCACCCTGTAGCCTTTGTGCACTGCTTTACTACCTTAAGGTCATCAGATATGATAACCCCTAGGTTACTTTCTTCTTTGGTGACAGTCTGCACCTGCTCTTCCATTCTATAGCTCACCCCAGGGTTCCCCCTACCCAGGTGCATTTTCTTGCACTTTTTTGAATTCGACCATCTTTCCAGTTTTTCCAGGTCTCTTTATTTTCTACACCCCTACTGGGGTATCCACTCTGTTGCAGATCTTGGTGTCATCTGCAGATAGGCAGACCTTTCCTTCCAGCCCCTATATAATGTCACTAATGAAGACATTGAACAGGACTGGTCCCAGTATTGATCCCTATGGTATTCCGCTGGTCACCTCTCTCTCCCTAGATTGGATCCTATTTACCACCACCCTCTGTCTTTTGTCTGTCAGCCAGTTTCTAACCCAATGTATCATCTTATGACCCATGCCAACTACTCATCTTGTTAACCAGCCTTCTGTGTGGGATGGTATCAAAGGCTTTGCTGAAATCTAGGTAGGTGATGTCTACCACTCCTCTCTGAGTCACTTCCCTAATCACCCAATCCAAGAAACCTAGCAAATTTGTTTGACAGGACCTTCCTGCTGTGAATCCATGTTGCCTCAGATCCTAGGCACAATTGGATTCCAGATGTGCCACTACCCTTTCTTTCTGCATTGTCTCCATGATCTTCCCCACCACTGAGGTGAGGCTGACTGGTCTGTAGTTCCCCGCTTCCTCCCTACTGCCACTTTTGTGCAGTGTGACTACATGCACCCTCCTCCAGTCCTCTGGAACCATGCCTGTGTTGAGTGATTTTGTGAACAGGGCAGCCAAAGGTACTGCTAGTTCCCTTCTCAGCTCCCTTAATATCTTCGGGTGTATGTGGTCTAGCCCCATGGCTTTATCCACCTTCAGCTTTGTGAGTTCCTCCAGAACTCTCTCTCCACTGCAAATGGACTGGTGTCCTCTTCTCTCCAACTGTGGTCCTTGACCCTTTCCCTCCTTAGTGAATATTGAGCAGAAGTATTTGTTCAGTATTTCTGCTTTGTCTAAATCCCCTTCCTTACACTCTCCCTCCTCCCCTTTGAACCTCATCCCCCCATCCCTGGTTTTTCTTCTGTCACTGATGTACCTATAGAATGTCTTGTCCTTTTTTTTTTCTCAGTCTGTGCTAAACCCTCCTCTGTCTGTGCCTTGGCTCTCCTAACAGCCTTCCCTGCTTCCCTTAGACATTCAATGTACACCTCCTTGTCCTCCTCCCTTTGGGTTCCCTTATACTTCCCGAAACTTGCTCTTTTAGCTCTTACTTCGTCTGCTACCTCTTTAGAGAACCATAGTGGTTTCCTTCTTTTCCCTTTGGCCACTATCCAAAGGCATTGGTTAATTACCTCCACTATGACTTCTTTTAATTTCCCCCACTGTTCTTTCACTCCCTCCATTACCTCTCCCTTCTCCAGGGCTGCTCTTAAACATCTGCCCATTTCACTGAAATCTGCCCTCCTGAAATCTAATACTTTTGCCCTTGTGTGGCTTAATTCAGTCCCTATCTCCATACCAAACAACACATGTGGTGGTCGTTGGATCCCAGCCATACCAGGTCCAGAATAGATTTGTCTCTGATGGACTCAGACAGCTGGTGCATGAGCCAAACCCCCTGCAGGGATTCCAGGATGGCCATGTTTCTGGCTGAAGCAGCTGCCTGGGTGGTTGAATCTACATCCAGCATATTGAAATCCCCCATCAGCAGGATTTCACTTTTAGCTGGTACTTGAAGTATGCCTAGTCTACCTGTTTTGGAACTCCACAGTAAAAAGTGGCTTGAAACAGTCAGACGCAGCATACTACAAGTCACATCTCACACACACCTTGAGCTGGTAAATGTTTTGCACCTTTCATAAAGTGTTTTGTTACTTCCATGTCTAAATCAGATCACCCCGCTGTATGCTATTGTACAGGTGGTGAAACAGTTCAAAAGACATGTTGTCAAGCTAATAAAGATTTTTCAACATTTAATTGTTTTATTATTGCAATCACATATACCCATACCTTCCTTGTACATTTACAAGTGTTGTACTGGTTAACATTGTATTTCATTCATTGTCATTCATTGAAAAGCTGCTGACGC